>OX103979.1:20549255-20751293 GCA_944470395.2 Schistosoma turkestanicum
CAAACACTTTTTCTTGATTTTTAGACTTTAACTTGACACAAAACCCTGAATACATTAACACTGAGTAAGGTTTATCAAACCTGGGTCAGGTACAACTATGAGTGAACTTGGCTTTGTGTTTTGTACAGTGACCTTTATTATTTGATGAAATATAAGTAAAATTCATACTTCATCTTTAACTATGTCAAAAATTCCCATCGCTTAAAAATTTCGGACGTAGCGGGCTTTACTTCGACAAGGTGATCTGAAAGTGCGACCGTTCACTATTTCAGAAAAGTCTTCATTTTTGTTGCAGCACTAATATCTCCAATATCTCCAATACTTTAGAATTCTGAAAGAGCGAAAATAATCTTTGATAGAAAGTACTTTCAAAAAGTGCATAGAGTATACTCATTTTTACACTGGTGATAGACTAATATTTCGTTCAGACTAGATGGAGTTCTCAGTGGACAAACAATTAACGAATTTTTCTTAGAAAAGTCTAAAAAGTGTGATTAAATGCTCTTATCAAGGATTAGGGGTATCCTTTATTATTATTCTATCTGAAAGTAAAGTGAACAAGTTACAAGAGCTTATTATGTACAAGTTAGTATGTGATTTTTTAGCTAATTCCCTTGTATTTCTCGTTTTTCGTAAGTCTGTTGTCAATATTTCTTCCCGAAGTATGGAATACAGACAATTAGGTATGGGACAGTGGGTCATACATAAAACATTCGTCTGTTCTCCACGGAATGTGTTTTCACTTTTCTTAGATTTACTTCCCACTTCTGAATTGTGTTCTCGAGTAGACCGTTAATCATTCTTTTAGTTTTTCAAATGAAACTGTTAAGGACACACAGGGTTTTTTTCAGCGTTTCTGTCCCTAGCACTATTCAAATCGAGAGTACCAAATCCAGTCAAACGAGAAGTTAGGTATAAAGAAGAGTGAAGGTATTTTTATAGAATTGTTAGCACGATGAGAAATGATTGACCAGGGCTGACTGGTTGATGCAGGAGAAGCATAGCGCGGTTTGAGGAACGATGATCTGGTGAGGGTGCTTGAATGAACAAGATTCTATTCTGTAAATCTAATGAGGTCAAAGCTAATGTCGAAGACTTACAAAAATGTTTAGTTTGGTGATTTTCTTGCTATTATACTTCATTTAGTGAAAGCCATCAGACTGGATTACTCCTAAATTTGATTGTTTCTGAAAATTTTGCCCAGTTGTTTTTGTTACAAATAATGCCTTATTAGTATATTCAACTCTAAATCGGGGTTTCAATCGGTTGTCGATGATCCACTTCGAATTTCATTAGAATGAACAGTAAAGTTAGTTCAAGTAAAAGCGAGATAGGAAGCATTATACTTTCACAGAATAGATTCAAATGCCATGCATTTTTGGCCTCAAATTTACAAACCTACAGCCCTTCAGGTCCCCCTTCATGGATTAACTCCGAATTGGTGACGAGATAACACTTAATCAAGTAAACAAATCCCCAAATTCTGTGAGCTTTCGACACTGATGCTGATCTCATGAGTCTGACTAGGTTCATTTTGATTTTGAAGCATTAAAGTAGGGCCGGCCCGGATAATGCTAACATTTCTTCTGGGGTTTTAGGTAATCATAAGACTCGTAATAATGTTAAACATGACTAAGAGTTTTGCCCGGTTTCTAAGAGGAAAACTTGACTCAGCCTATCATCTGCGATACCATTTTCAGCCCATGCAAAGGTTATGGTAATGACCGAATTTCCATTATTTAGTCTGTACTCATTGTTAACGAACCACAGTTCTTTAGAATATTCCGAACTTTGTTTTTCTGTAGAAGGCACAAAGCGTTTCTGGGTAACTGGTGTTTAATTATCTCAGAACGTAAATTTTGTGTTCAGTTTAATCGTCTCTCAAAAGGTACGTTTTATGCTACATAGTCAAAGGTTTCTCTAACATCAAATGGCGCACTGAGAATAAATCAGACGGGACGGAATGTCTACCTACAAAAGTATGAGCATTTGTTCCTAGTATGCAGTTAAAGGTCAATAATCACCTTGGGTCGAACTCAACCTAATTGTCAATGCTCCGACAACAAGTGAAATGAAAAAAATGAAATGAAGCACTTACCAGTTCGAATACAAAAGACTAGGTAACTAGAATCCTGAGTAATAGTTAAATGCAAATCAGGTTCAAAGAGCAAAGATATAACAACACCGCTCACTGAAAAATCAGGGGTTTTCAGAGTACTCCTTTCGTTATGATGACTTGCTGTTCTTTCCAGTAGTTGTTGCCTATTGCAAAGCTAATGGTAAGACATCATGGAGGTCTTGAGGTAAAGTCAGTCAGTCAGTCAGTTATAACGTAGAACGCCGTACGTATGTATATCAGTTTAAGTTGCCATACCACATTAGCACAGAGGCTCAACAGTAATGCAAAGTGTTTATGTATCTGAAGTTTCGGGTCATGGTGGGACGTACGCTTTTTATTGCTCGTGGAGCAGGGTATGCCGATTGGCAATCTTCACACTTCTGCGCTGTGGGTTCTTTTTCCAGTTGTTCTGAAGTGCTATTCATTCTTCCGTCGTCCACCTTTGATTCCGAGTGTCATGCGTGATTTTTTATCTTGAGCGTTCCAATTTAGGGGTTGCCTTGTGATATAGTCTGGTGATTTCCTATTCACGTTCAGTGTATTTTACTAACTTCATTCTCATGTGGCAGTTGGTTTGCTCTCTGCTACAGCAGGTTGTCGCTGAAGTTGTCTGCCTAGGAATTGGCAGTATCTTAAATAGACAATCGTTCACAGACACCTATGTCTCTAGGGTGACGGCTTTTGTAGTCCTCCAAGTTTCCTCTCCATATAGTAGAACTATCTTGATGTCTGCATTGAAAATTCTAACTTGGTTGTTAGCTGTTTGAGGTGAGAATGTAGAAAACGGTATTGGCAGGGGATATACAGAGAGAACTTGATACCTGTGTGATTTAGGTCTCGACCAGTAGAAGTGCACAAACCGATGCTGTTAGATTTATGGACCAATTCCACGACTATAGGCTTGTTGTATTGCGGTAAATTTATTCACAAGATCTTCCATTAACCTCAATCTGAATTGTTTCGTGTTGATAGTTGACAGTGTGCTTTTTATGACTTCTGAAAAAATATTAGGGTTAGAGATAGAATAGTCTATTTAATTTATGAAGTTAACATAGTTACTGCGCGTTCAGCTTTAACGATCGTGTGATAAGCACCCTGCGTCACTGCATTTCTACATTTATTGATGCTCAAAAAGTCCTCTAGAAAGGGTGCCTGAGGCTCTCATAGAGTGGTCGTACATCAGGTTTTTTCTGACTCTGAACGGATCGGGTAGTTTGATTTGAGTTTAAAATGTGGAGTATTGTAGAGTTTATTTGTGTCAAAGTACTTATCCAATGACCTTGTTTCATATTTCAAAGTTTTTTTGGTTCTTTACTGTAGATCCCACCTTAAATTCCATGCCAGAGCAGTAATATTTTGTATAGTGAAAAATGAGACACGTTTTTCCATACAAGTGAGCTTACTGTCGACTATTCTATCGATACGAATAGCAGCTTAACATTGACGGTCGAATCAGCTTTCATTCATTCATTATCTTTAATTTCATCGTGGTCATACAGGAATATATCATTGGGCACGAGATTATAAACAATGATCAACATCTTTATATGTTTATCTTTGATACCGTAACAGATGATGGGTATCGGATTTGTTATTTTGTTGCTTTATGTAGTATGTCTCGTAAGATCAATACTTCTACCCAACATGCTACTTTGAATCGCAACGGAGAACATCTGTTATTCTTGGCTTTCATCAATGTGACGTGGTTCCCATATCCATACCAGGAAAATGTATAATTGATCTCGAAATAATTCAGGTCCTAGGAATTTTCAGTCCATATGAGCAGCAGTCTAATATTTGTCATAAAGGTGTAATTCATTTCTCCAAGTGTACGATTTTAGATTTTTAGTTGTGACTTCTTCTATAACTTACGTGGTACCAAACCAATGTTTAAACTTTCTTTAATTCACTAGTTTCGATTACCCATTATTGTTCACTACTCTACTGAATGATCAAAATTACTCATGCTCCATTTCTGTTGGTATGCCTATTTAAAGAACGCTTCAAGACGACAACCACAACCAAATGGGGTGGAACATTCAACAGTCGATGTTGAATGCATACGTACTTCGGAACCTGACAACATAATTATAGTATGGTAAGCAAAAGAACAGTTACAGTGGTCATTGACACACTTTTTATCGAAAACCTTCTACTGAGTGAGCAAGCATTTTACTTACTAGAAATTCTGCGATTATGTTTCAAGACTTTTACTATGAAAAAACTAATAATTCCTTATTCTGTTATCGCTTACTGAAACAAATAATATAAAATGTAAGTGAACTGATGTTATTTGATTACAGTCAAAGAAACTTATTTGTCTATGGGAAGGGCCCAGAAATTCATCTGCCGAACCTCTCATCACTTATCACTAAGTGGATAATTATCACCTTAACAAACTTTCCGAAATGCCAGAGGACTCATATTAGCACGTATTAGATCACTCATCATCATGTCTTTTCTTAGTGATGATGCTGTATCTGTATTTGAAGCATGCTGAAAATTTTACGATTTAGAACTCGTAATATGAGCATTATGCAACTACGTTGGTCTGTGTTACTGCTAATATTTGTTATTAGCATCATATAAACTCCACTTAGAGCGCCTATAGTCCGCTGCCTCAATAAAAGAGGAAGGTCGGCCATGGGGTCATATACCGCATCTCGCAGAACACTAACTTGCAGAGAAAATAATTCAAACCATTTAACTTTGTCCTGAGGGTGTGAAGCTTTACATTTTGAAGAGTAATTGTGTATCATGATGAAATCTGTGTTCCTTAGGAAGTCACGGAGCCGATTACATATCTGACAAGCAGAGGAAACATAAACACAGATACAGTATGGGAAGCAGCGAAAGTCATCCAAGTTACTGCAGATATGAAAAGATACAACCTGGTAGTGCTTAGAATAAGTGGAATCCATTGGATCCAGGATGGAGGAAAAAGGACTAGCTTCAGGATAGATGCTGTCATACTTCGGCCATGAGGGGGAAAATGCCTTACACACAAGGAGTTGCACTGATGATGTCCAAACAAGCACAAAAGGCTGTTGTGAGCTAATCCAGATAACAGACTGACTATGCTCACCACCTAATGTTCCATACGGTGCCGTCATTCATTGTAAAACAAAGTAAATCCATGGTTGAGTTGTTTATTGAAAGAGAACGTTGGTATTACATGGGGAGCAGCAAATAGATAAAGATGGCAGCAACGCGAACAGAAAGTTGCACGCAAGAAGTAGTAGAGGTGTTTTTGGTACAGTTAAACAAAACGAGTACAATAATGTTTATTTTTCACAAATCGTATTTTCTTCGTAGAAGTGTTCCACTACAGCAGCCCCCGCCTAGAAAGGGTTCACACTTTCGATACATAGCGGCTACGTTCGCCGGGGGTGGTGGTCGGCCAACATTTGGTTGTAGTGCGGAAGGGTTGACGACAGGAAGCGACCAATGAAGCTCGAGTTGTCACCGAAAGTCTTCTACGTTGAACTGTACCAGTAGTAACGTGCCAGGTTTGCTGCTCGAGTTGGCATGCCACACCAGCGTGGCTCATATCCAGAGTCTGAGGATTGCGTTCGTAGGCATTCGGACCAGATAAAGCTGCAGACATAGGACGGAACCAGATTGAGCGAAGAAGCCAGAAACGACCAATGCGAAACCATTCGTATACCAGATATATTCGTAACCAGAAAATCGACTAAGTGCATTGACAAGAGCGTGGGTGATCAGGCCAGCTTTCGCCAAGGTTGACTGAAGTCGACGGTACCAAAAGGGTATTGGTCGGAGGTATAGGCTCGGGATAAAAAATCAAAGAAAAGTGTAGCATGCATGTAGTATGGAGGTAAAATATTATGCTGTACCCTCGGCTGGTTGGTAGTTAGTCGAGAAAGCGTACAGGTAGGCGTAGGCGGCGATCGGAACGCGAGACCGTAGCCTCGTGCGTACCTCGTGAGCTTGCATTCTCATCCGAAGTCAAGTGCGGCGTGGTCTGCTGATCTGGACGTGAGACCAGAGTCTCATCCGTAGATAGTGTAGATGACGCGCGCTGCTGACTGGAACGTGAGAATGAGGTCTTTGATTTCACTAGCGTACGACCAGAAGGAAAAATAAGGATCCTGCTAGTGAGTTGGACGAGTCGAGCATTAAATCTCGATTTACCAGGTAGCGCACTGTCATTTACGTGTGCTGGTATGAGACGATCAATGCTGACTGTGTCCATCAACCTTGAAGGTCTTTTCGTGACGAGAGATCACGTGAAAAGATCCTTCGTAAGGTTGCTGAGTACCGAATCTACTAGTACGAAAACTTGCGGACAGGTAAATAACTCTCGAGGGAGAGCTACCTGTCGATGTTATATTCGAGTTCACACCGGAGGCAGTATTCGCATCTGCGCAGATAGTCGTTGGACGTTATCTGATATACATAAAATCGCTGCTCCATGGTGTGTGTAATGTCGTGCCGTATACAAGTTCGGAGGCGGGACATTGGATATCTGCCGTTGCTCCTCCGTAATCCCCATGTTGTCTCCAACAAACGCCATCTTTCTGCAAACCGAGTGGAGAGGAGTCTTAAGGACTGTGAGAAAGACGAAGTAATACATATAGCAAGTAAACAGTCAAACTCACGCTTAGCGAAAACTAAGTTGTCCAGTGCCAGTCGGCGAGGTCTTGCCGTGACTAGGGGTCTGCAGGTAACGATGTGGCTTACCACATAAATAATCACCAGTTAATTCTCCTCGGTTTCGTTACTTTAGGGAATTTATCGAATATAACATGAAATAAATAGTAATGTAAAAAATATATATTGATGATTCAGTACATATCTGTTTGCGCGTTAAAAACCATGGATTTGATATTCGACGAAGTATCCATTAACGCAGCCTACGTGAATCGACTAGCAATTCATAGTGCTGTAAGGGATCGATACCGAGTATGGCTACGGGAACATCAGAAGGAATGAACGTCCATAGATACTGTCGTCTGTTATTCAGGTTGATAGTAAGCTGTCGTGTACCATAGGTAGGAATGAGAGAGCCATTCGCAGTGCGTGGTCGAAGCATCGTAGCTTATGATCTACTGCTACCGAACGATACGACAGAAACTTGGGCACTTGTGGCCACCAAGTATCTAGCGTTAGCGCAAAAATCGAGCACGTAAAATAAACTAACAACCTGAAGTGACGGGGAGGAAACAGGTAAAAATGTAATGACCTGCACTTCGGAGTCTATTATTATTGCTATCTACCATTTCGAAAAGTTGTTGCAAGTATAATATATATTAAAGAGATTATTAATAGTAATGCAACATTATAAAAATGGTGGTAGATGAATAATAGACTCACCGTAATTGACTTCTTTTGGAAAAACGTTGGTCTCACCAATTGTTATAAGCGTTCCACTACAAGGCACTGATAGCATGAGAATCTCATGGACCCCGGAACATCAGAGCATCCTTCAAAATGAAAAAAGAAGAAATGACAATAAATGCCATCTGGTGCTATGCACAAACAAACAATTACAGTGGGAATAGTAGGACAACGAGCGACCTAAGAGCAAATCGAGGAGCCTACCTAATATAAGATCATTACTTGGTGGTTGCCGAGATGAAACCGAATCTCGAGAAGTACTGAATAGCTGGGTACACGGCATACAAAAGTATGATAATATTCACCGTGACACACAACACAATCCATTATTCTTCTTTGCTGTACTCCCGAGTTCGAAGGCTACATTACCACAATTTATTTTAATTTTAACGATCTGTACGAATTTTATCTTAATTTACTTTTGCTTTGTCAGCTTCATCATGAATAGTGAAGTAGTGCTCTGATTATACATACACAATTACCAAATTGCTCTTATTTCCTCTTCACTTTTGCTGCGTCTAGGCAAAATGAACCTTGCTTGCGCGCACGGATAGGTCATAACTTATATTCTAGTCGATAATTTTTAACAAATTCACTCTTGAATTATACAAACAACTTAGGTAAACTACTGAGTACCTACCCATTTGTAATCACTTGTTGAAAACATAACTGTATCGAACTGTTTCAGTCGGTGACATGGGATAATTTTTCTTTCGGTGAAACATTACACAGTAAATGTGACAGAACTTGTAAAAATTTGATCTAACCTGTAAACTGGCATACCTGTCTAAAGACGCTGTTTTTTGAGCAAAAATATAACATTATTTTACGGCCTTTTTTCGGGATAGGGAAAAGTCGATGAATTCAGATGGTTCTTAACAATATGGTTCAAGCCCTTCGTGCTCCACTTAGTGAAGGAGAAACTACAATAAAGAACGACTGTAAAGCGATCACGGAAGCAGCAACCTTTTTGTCGCAAGCAAAGATATGTGTTGAACCTAGCAACGATTGCAGAAAAGGCTGAAAAAGATAAAAAAACATGAGGCAACCATATGTTATAACGAAGAAACTAGCCGTAAACCAGAACAACCGATAAAAAAAGGAAGAAAAAGTAATCATGTACATTGAAGAACAATGAAACAAGTGGTTGAAGCACTTGAAGAACTCATAAATTCACCGGCTCAGATAGACCCACACTACATCGAAGCAGCACCTACGGACATCTCAATCGATATCTATCCACCAACAATCTTAAGGATCACCTCAGCCATCAGGGATTCATCATTCTGCATCAACTTCACTGACTTTGAGCAAAACATTTAACAGCATGGACAGGATGGCACTATGCAGGATTCTTTGACACAAGGAATTCTTATGATGGACCAAACTGCGAAATCATATGTGGAGGACAACCTACAGATTCGTCCCAAGTGAAGACCGATGTCAGGCAAGGTTGCTTACTCTTGCAGTGAAATACTTTTATGAAGAGAACGCGATTGGTTTAACAGAAACATTCATTATTATAAATAATTATATCAATGATCCTTTGACTATTACTTACTTACTTACTTACGCCTGTTACCCCCAATGGAGCATAGGCCGCCCACCAGTTTTCTCCAACCAACTCTGTCCTGGGCTTCCCTCTCCAATTCTGTCCAATGTTTGTTCATTCCTCTCATACCTTTCTCTATTTCTCGGCGTAATGTATTATTTGGCCTTCCTCTTTTCCTTTTGCCTTGAGGGTTCCATGTGAGGGCTTGTCTCGTGACGCAGTAAGGTGCTTTTCGTAGTGTGTGTCCTATCCACTTCCACCGCTTCTTCCTGATTTCCTCCTCCACTGGAATCTGGTTTGTTCTCTCCCACAGTAAGTTGTTGCTGATGGTGTCTGGCCAACGAATCCGAAGTATTTTGCGTAGACAGCTGTTAATAAACACTTGTATCTTCTGGATGATGGCTTTGGTAGTTCTCCAAGTTTCCGCTTCATACAGTAGAACTGTCTTGACATTTGTATTGAAAATGCTGATTTTGGTTTTGATTGAAAGTTGTTTGGATTTCCAGATATTTTTAACTTTAAAAATTCAGTCCTCGCTTTGCCGATCCGCGCCCTCACATCTGCATCGGATCCACCTTGGTTGTCGATGATGCTGCCCAGATACGTAAAGGTGTTAACGTCCTTCAAGGCATCTCCATCAAGAGTGATTTGGTTGGTGCATGTTGTGTTGCATCGGAGAATTTTACTTTTTCCTTTATGTATGTTGAGACCTACTGCTGCATAGGCTGCTGCTACACTGGTCGTCCTCTCTTGCATTTGTTGTTGCGTGTGCGATAGAAGAGCCAGATCATCTGCGAAGTCCAGATCGTCCAGCTGCGTCCTAACTGTCCAGTTGATACCGTGCTTCCCTCCAGATGTTGACGTCTTCATAATCCAGTCGATCACCAGGAGAAAGAGAAAGGGTGAGAGTAAGTAAACTTGCCTGGCACCGGTCTTCACCTCAAAGGAGTCTGTTAGCTGTCCTTCGTGTACGATTTCGCAGTTGAATCCATCATAAGAATTCCGTATGATGTTAACTATATTCTCAGGCACCCCGTAGTGTCGAAGAAGCCTCCACAGTGTCTTACTATCCACGCTATCGAATGCTTTCTCGTAGTCGATGAAGTTGATGTACAGTGGTGAATTCCATTCAATTGATTGTTCCACAATGATCCGTAATGTAGCAATTCGGTCAGTACACGATCGATCCTTACGAAATCCGGCCTGTTGATCTCGAAGTTGGGCGTCTACGAAGTCCTTCATTCTGTTTAGCAACACCCTGTTGAAGACTTTGCCTGGTATTGAAAGAAGAGTGATGCCTGTATAGTTCTCACACTCGCTGAGATCGCCCTTCTTTGGTATTTTGATCAGGTATCCTTCTTTCCAATCTGATGGTACTTGTTCGTCATCCCAAATCTTCTTGAAGAGGATGTGAAATATTTTCACAGTTGCTTCTACATCTGTTTTCATTGCCTCTGCTGGAATGTTGTCTGGTCCTGCTGCTTTGCCGCTCTTGATTTGTCTGATGGCCATACTGATCTCCTCAATCGTAGGTGCGCCAATATTGATTGGGAGGTCCGTGGATGCTGCTTCGATGTTGAGTGTGTTCAGTGGAGCTGGTCGATTCAGAAGTTCCTTAAAGTGCTCTACCCACCTATTTCGCTGTTCTTCAGTGTTGCTGATTACTTTGCCTTCCTTACTTTTCACTGGTCGTTCTGGTTTACGATAGTTTCCGGCGAGCTTCTTTGTTGTTTCGTACAATTGTCTCAAGTTTCCGTCTCTTGCAGACTTTTCCGCCGTCATTGCTAGATCTTCCACATATTTTCGTTTGTCAGCTCTGATGCTCTTCTTCACTTTCCTGTTTGCTTCTGTGTATGCAGCTTGTGCGTTAACTTTCTCTGCTCTTGTTCGGCTGACATTGATTTCTGCCTTCTTGTTCCTCCTTTCTTCAATTTTTGCAAGAGTATCAACAGAGATCCATTCCTTGTGATGGTACTTCTTCTGGCCCAGAACTTCGTGACACGTTGACGTGATTGCCTCCTTTATCCCTTTCCAATTGTTCTCCATTGAGCAGATCCTCAAAGGCCTGGAACCTATTGGTGAGGGCTATCCTGAATTCGTTGAGTTTTACGGTATCCCGAAGAAAGGCCGTATTAAAATTGTGTGATGTTGTCTGTCGCGTTGTCCAGTGCTTCTTTAGTTTCAGTTTCATTTTGGCGACCATGAAGTGGTGATCTGAAGTTATATCAGCTCCTCTCCTGGTTCTCACATCCTCCTTCCCGACCGAAGCTGCTACCTTGACGTGGTGGTAGGGCTTGCCTATCGTGATGACCCAACCGAGCTATACTGGCTGGAACATATGTTCCTGCAGGTCCTACCATGCCAGGCTGGCCGATTGGAGAACGATGAGACTAAAAGCAGCTACCAAAAGTCTGAGGGCGAAGTTGTGCTGCTGACTGCAGAGGAGTGTGACAGCAGTAAGGTGTTTCCCTCGGACAACCGGCATCTGCAGCGATGCTGCCTTCTCACAAGGAAGGAAGGGTTAGAAAAGGTCGACCCTAAAAATGACACACCTCACCCTACCTCACGGATTTCCGTCTCCTTTGGTAAGGGTGCCCACTAAGGGCTTTTAAGAACGGAGCTAATTGTCTAAATACCTCTCATAAAAAGGCCGTGCGTAACCGGCCTCAAGCAGTTGTCCCTTGGGCTCTGCGCTCACGCACCAACACTAATCCATCTTCCTTTTCAGGTCCCTCAAGAAACAACGTTCCACGGTGTGGGCAGCCGGGAAGTGACAACCGCCCTCATATCCGTAACAGCACGAGAGACCAAATTGGTCAAAATCAAATCCTTCCCACACCCCCTAGTACCTCTCTTATCTCTACGACTAACTCTTCTCACATTCATTCATCACAGTGCACAGCTAATGCAGACGATACGAGTTCGCGAAACGTCGTTCCTGGTCTCCTTAAACCCCGCTCTAGACTACATATTGGAGCTTTTAATGTACGGACATTGTGTCAAATAGGGCAACAGGCATCATTAGCTAGGACTTTAGAAACTCGTGCCATCGATGTATGCTGCGTCTCGGAAACGCGCATACAGGATCCTAGTAAAATTATTAACCTGATTCCACCTTGTCATAACGAGGAAGCAGCCCGATTCACTCTTCGTGTATCCGGTAGCCCTGATGCTGCTTCCAGGGGTCTTGCTGAAGTAGACATAGCGTTAAGTCCTAGGGCAGAATTATCTCTCCTAGACTGGATCCCAGTAGATAGTCGTTTGTGCGCTGTCCGACTAAACGGGACAGTAAGGACTCGTAAGGATAGGGACACTCGCCGTTGCCTCTTCATCGTATCTGCCTATGCCCCCACTGACTGCAGTTCAGACGAGGTTAAAGATGAGTTTTACAGAAAGCTTTCGGACCTCCTCCAAAAAGCTAGGCTCTCTGATATAGTAATAATGGCTGGTGACTTTAATGCTCAAGTAGGTAGACTAGGTGAAAAGGAAAGACATCTTGGTGGATGTTATGGTGTAGCGACTGAGAGAACAGACAATGGCGACCGTCTGTTGCAACTATGCTCAGATAACCGCCTATTCTTAGCGAACACCAACTTTAGGCATAAGGAAAAGCATCTGTTGACCTGGCGACCCCCGAAGTCGTCTCAACGTTGGACTCAACTAGATCACATCGCCGTCAGCCACCGATGGAGGGGTTCGATAGAAGACTGTCGCTCGTTCTGGGGCACATGTTTGGATTCAGATCATGCTCTAGTGCGAGCTCGTATCTGTTTGAGGCTTACTGGACGTAGGAAAGACACCGTAAGAAAGCCTCATAGGGTTTCACTTAATGATAATCAAACTAAGAAAATATTTCGGGAGCAACTAGAAACAGAGTTAAGCAGCCATTTAAGCGATTCCCATCCAGAAGCAGGTTGGTATGATATCAAAAAGGCTGTGGAAACAGCAGTGATATCTGCTAGTAAGGTTGACCATAAGGCTAGAATGAATGATCTCAGTAGCATCCACCGATTTGATGGATGTTCGAAAACTCATCCCACCTGGCTCTGTACATGATGAAGAACGAAGTCAGCTTAGGCGCAGACTTATAAAAAGCCTACGTAACGATCGCGAACAGTGGTGGGTGGCGAAAGCAAAAGCAATGGAAAAGGCAGCAGCGATCGGCAACAGTAGACAACTTTACCGACTTATCAAGGAAACTGGTATTAGGAATCCTAGTGTAAGTGAGACTATCTCGGAAAAGGATGGTCTTATTATCCATTCTCAATTCAGGAGACTGGATCGATGGGCAGAACACTTTAGAGATCAGTTCAACTGGCCTCGAGCCACTCTTCAGTTACCCACGATCTCCAGTCATCCTAAATGGCAAATCGACGTAAGTCCCTCTAGTCTTAATGAAGTTGAAAAAGCGTTAGGAAATCTGAAGCGAGGACGAGCTGCAGGTCCTGATAGACTGACCCCTGAGATATTCAGGGATGGTGGTCCAGTTTTAGCAGCTAGATTGACTGAGATCTTAGGTAAAATCTGGGAACTGGACGTAATCCCATCCGACTGGTCTCAATCACTGATTGTCCCAATCTATAAGAAAGGACAAAAGTCTTCTTGTGACAATCACAAGGGAATAAGTCTAACTAATATAGTATCTAAAATATTGGCCTCAATAATATTTCGACGCTTAACGAAAGCTCGTGAAGAGCAGACTGGAGAAAACCAATCTGGTTTTCGATCTGGACGTGGCTGTATAGACCACATTTTCACATTACGACAGGTCCTGGAACACAGACACACATTTAGGCGTCCTACAATAGTTGTTTTCCTGGATATGAAAGCGGCATTTGACTCTGTTGATCGTGAGGTTCTGTGGCAGTGTCTGTCATTGAAAGGTGTATCAAAGAAGTACATTAACCTTAAAGCCCTTTACTCGAACAACACTGGTCGAGTGAGGGCTTATGGCGAACTGTCACCGGAATTCTCTACATCAAGTGGTGTCCGTCAGGGATGTCCACTCTCTCCATTCTTGTTTAATTTTATCATAGACATGCTCCTAGACATAATATTGTCCTCGTCTGAATTTTCAGGAGTAGACCTTTTACCAGGAGGCTCGCTGATTGACTTAGAATATGCCGATGACATTGTCCTACTTGGTGAAGACACTGACAAAATGCAGCGTCTTCTGACTACCCTAAGCAACAATGCAAGCATGTTCGGGATGCGGTTTTCCCCCTCGAAATGCGAAATGTTGCTTCAAGACTGGGTTGCATTGGCACCTGAACTAGTGATAGGGAGTGAAGTAGTCGAGCGTGTTGACCGCTTCACTTATGTTGGGAGTCTCATCAGTGCCGATGGCCTGGTGACTGACGAAATCTCAGCTCGGATACAGAAGGCTCGATTGGGTTTTGCCAACCTGCGTCACTTATGGCGTAGGCGTGATATCCGTTCTCTAATCAAAGGACGAGTGTACTGTTCAGCAGTTCGCTCCGTTCTCCTATATGGCTGTGAAACATGGCCAGTGAGAGTAGAAGATATTCGTAGGTTACTGGTTTTCGATCATAGGTTTCTTCGAAGCATTGCTCGTATACCGTGGGAAAACCGAGTGAGCAATGCTGTCGTTAGGAAACGAGTACTAGGAAGGGATGGCAGATCAATAGATGAAGTACTGAAACTTCATCAGTTGAGGTGGTTGGGACATGTCTTGCGTATGCCGAACCACCGACTGCCTCGACGAACTTTGTTTTGTAGTGTAGGAGTAGGTTGGAAGAAAGTTAGGGGCGGCCAGACCAAAACATGGCAGAAATCCATGAAGTCATTGACTAGTGGACTGAGCCATGTCGGTAATTGTCGACTACCTGGTTGGGGTCCGCGAGATGATAATAATCGATGGTTAGAGACCTTGAATGACATGGCTCAAAATCGTTTGTAGTGGCTCTGGTGTATTTATTCTTTGCGTTCTCTCAAATCCTAATCTTCTGGATTCTTCAACACCTCTAGTTTCGACTCTCTAAACTTTTCTCACTGAATCATACTTCTTGAATAGTATCTTCTAATCCTAACCTCTCCGATTACTTCTAATACCTTTACTACTTCTTCTACTATTGGATTTGAATCGACAATTACTTCTCTGTGCTGATGTGGTATGGCGACATGAACTGATGTACTTATGTACAAAGTTCTACGTTGCATCTGACTGACTGACTGACTGACCATAGTCCTTCTGAACGTTTTGTTGATACAGATATGGTCAGTTTGGTTTTGAGTAGTGTGATCCGGTGAAATCCATGTAGCTTTGTTTATGCATTTGTGCAGGAATATTGTGCCACCGATGACCATTTTTTTGAAGGCACATAGCTTTGCAAATCTCTCACCGTTTTCGTTCCTTTCTCCGAGTCCATGTCGTCCCATGATGTCTTCATATCCAGTGTTGTCCATTCCAACCTTGGCATTCAGGTCTCCCATAAGAATCGTCAGATCCTTTGGTGAACATTTCTCGACGATTGACTGCAGCCTTTCGTAGAATTGATCTTTAACGTCGTCATTGTAGTCATTGGTAGGTGCATAACATTGGATGACGTTCATTGTAATGTCCTCTTTCCTTGTTTTGAAGGATGCTTTAATGATTCTGGTTCCATGAGATTCCCATCCTATCACTGCCTTTTGTGCATGTTTGGACAGCATCAGTGCAACTCCTTGTGTATGTGAAGCATTTTCCTGTTGATGACCAGAGTATAACGGCAGTTCCCCTGAAGCTAGTCTCAGTTGTCCTACCTGTGTCCAATGTGTTTCACTGATGCCGAGCACCTCGAGGTTGTATCTTTTCATTTCTGCCGCAACTTGAAATAGTCTTCCAGTCTCCCACAATCATCACGCGACGTCATAATTCTTCTTCCATCTGCCAGGGCAGAGTTAAAATGGTTTGAATTATTTTTCTGGTTAGCGTTTTTTTGGCAAGTGAGATTTCGACGGAATGGGGTCGCCAACCCTATGTCCAACCCTTCTCCTTTATCCGGGCTTGGGACCGGCAGTAGCCCCGAAGGTTCTACTGGCGGAGTTATCCTTTAACTACACTTTATGTTTATAACTTTTTAAGCGCAACTTTCTGTTTGTGTTGCTGCCATTTTTCGCTGTAGCTGCTCTTTACTTAGCCTACTTTCCTGGTTTGATTTCGGTGTTCTTTCGACACCACGAATTCACCAGCAAATATATTCTTTACCCTGTATTTATCTTCTCAGTGACGGATTCGCAACTAGTATTTAGTGGTGATCATAGTCAATTTTGACACGGTCACCACTAAGCTCTCACTCTTTTTCTTTCTCCTGATGATCGACTTGATTATGAAGGCGTCAATATCTGAGGGGTGGCACGGGATAGATTGGACCACTAGGATTTAGCTGAAAGGTCTGGAATTAGCAGATAATCTTGCTCCCCTATCGTACACGCAACAACAAATGTGAGAGGACCAGTGTAATAGCAGGCTCAGAAGCAGCCGGTCTCAACATACATAAAGTGAAAAGCAAGAATCTCCGATGAAGCACAACGTCCACCAACGAAATCACATTTAACGTTGAAGCTTTCGAGGATGTAGAAACCTTTACGTACCTGCACAGCATAATTAGTGAGCAAAGAGTATCTGATAAAGATTTGAAGTCTAATATCGGCAAGGCAACAATCCTACAATTATACAACACCTGGAACTAAAAACATCTATTCATAAAACCAAAGTCAGAACTTTCAGTACAAACCTCAACACGATTCTGCTGTATGGGGCGGAAACTTGGAGAACTACGAAAGCCATCATCCAGATGATACAAGTTTTTATTAACAGTTGTCTACGCAAAATACTTCGGATCCGCTGACCAGACTCCATCAGCAACAACCTACTATGGGAGAGAACAAACCAGATTCCAGCTAAGGAAGGAATTAAGAAAAGGCGCTGCGAGTGGATCGGACACACATTGCGGAAGGCACTTTTATGTTCCCTACTAGTGACTGTTTTTATAGTGAATATTCATAAAATTTAAACTGTTCGACTTTTAGCTGAAGAAGTAACTTCTGACACTGGGTTGAAATTTATAGAGGAATCAAAGCCCAGTATTTTGAATACTTAGCTATAAGACATTGATTCACAGGTTGTGACAGTTAACATATCATTTATCGTAGGTTTCTTCTTGGTTGAACTAACGGTCTGTTGCACTACAAAATAACTATTTATTCTGATTTCGCATTAATGAAACGGTTTTGGAGTGATCAGTATTATTATGATTAAGTGTCTTCATTATATGAATATATATATATATATATGCATGAAGTAAAACGGTATCTTTTTCCATTTATTAAGTGACTATGAATAATTCTTATTCTTGATGTAATAATACGAATAAAATGTATTGAATATTATTTCTTTCACTTTGGCTTTTTGACCAATTTTTCAGTGAGTTAATAAGTTTCGATGACTGTTTTAATGTATGATGACTCATTGTTAACATCTTCACAGTTAATTCATAGAACCATGTTTATCTACGTATCTGTCAAAGGTACCTTTATTGAACTTTCAAGTAATTCTTTCAAGCGTTAATCAATTATTCTATGAGCGATTGTTACATGTGTACAAAAAGTAATTGTATATATTAACTACATCGTCGATGCTTGAAGTAATTTCATTTCTTTAGTGCTTGAAACATATTTTTTTCACAAAACTAGAATCTAAACGTTTACTGAATAAGTTTCAGTAAATAGAACAACCCAGCTAATGTGAATGTAACTGGACGAAATATGACTAACTGTTACCAAACAGTCACGTATGATTACATAACTGAATTACTTGTTTGACAATATGTGACTGAAGTCTACAAAACAATTAGCAAGACTACTTTTGTCTTTCTTATCAGATGACAAAGTAGTTACTCACTTAATATAAATGTGCATAATTATAAACGTTCGTTTCACCTATAGAGCTGAAAAATGATCACGTACAGTCTTATTCTTTGCTTAAATTTTGTCTCATTCAGTTCAGGTATATTAATTAGTAGAAAACTGTTTGGTGACACACATTTCAATAAATTTGCGTTCATCTTATTATTCAATGGTTTCATTATTTAACTTACATTTACCTCTCGCATTTCAGTATGCTATGCCAAGCAATCTCACTGTTGAATAACACGCTGAACTTTTGATTTCAACTGCTGTGTAATATGCGCCAAAGTGCGAACAAAAATCCGTCCTCCAGGAGTTTATAAAGCTACAATTGCCTTGTAGTGAATGAGAACGCAGGTGGGGCAACCGAATTGTATTTAACGAAAATTACAGAGTTACTCAGTAAAATCGGAAAACCATATCGTAAATCGTTCATTTGCAAAAGATCAGTTCATCCTATGGAACTGGACTGTTCCTGTTGCAAAACATCAATCCATTGTCAGTATTCATGCGTTTCATACAAATTCCATTGTTTTCTAACTCTTCCTTTCTTGATCTTCCACCCATATTATGCTACCAGACTTTACGTTGACACTCACGTTATATACTACTTATAAGTAGTTCGCACCACAGCACCACACTCGTCCCCCCTTTTAATAAGCTGTCGTCGTAGTCCTTCAAAACAGAGCCCCTGGTCAGTTAATATCACCTTCCGTATTCCGTGACACGCTACAATATGCCGGATTACCACTTCGGTCATCGTTCTTGATCACTGGTCTAGAATGGATACGGCATCTACCCAACCTGTAGCGTTTACAAGTTCCCGATGCTGGAACACGGCGGCAGGCACACACTCGATAAATTGCGACGCCAAAGACTGTTCCCCGCCCACTCCTCACGGCGCAATCCGGTGAGCTCCACAGCAAGCACCAACAGGTCACCATCGGCCGACAGCCGCGCCAACCGGAACCTCTGCGGCGCCTCCTCCCTGTCCGCTGGGCTGTCGAACTCCATTATCAGCCGCCCGGTGACCGTCTCCCACGCCGTGTCCTCGGTGGCACCGTCCAGGCCGTCGCGTACCGCCTTCGCCTCACCTCCCCGCAGCGTCCCCAGCACCGTCAACTCCGCCCCAGGCCCCCACCAGCTCCACCGTGGCCACAAACTCCTCCAGGAAGCTCCGCCAATCTCCGTCCTGCAACTCCTTCGGCCACGGGAGCCCCTTCCTTCGAGCAGGCAGCGACACCAAATGTAGTGAATGAGAACACAGATGGGGCAACCGAATTGTATTTAACGAAAATTACAGAGTTACTCAGTAAAATCGGAAAACCATATCGTAAATCGTTCATTTGCAAAAGATCAGTTCATCCTATGGAACTGGACTGTTCCTGTTGCAAAACATCAATCCATTGTCAGTATTCATGCGTTTCATACAAATTCCATTGTTTTCTAACTCTTCCTTTCTTGATCTTCCACCCATATTATGCTACCAGACTTTACGTTGACACTCACGTTATATACTACTTATAAGTAGTTCGCACCACAGCACCACAGCCTGTCATCTGCTTGATGGTGAAAATAAAGTTGATTTTTCATGATTGTTTGAATTTATCAGTATTCAAATTATTTTCAAGCACCTGAATAAAAACCACAACGTTAATGAACTGATTCAATTTTACAACGTACATTGTTTTTAATTTATTCATAAAATATCTCAGCTTTATGACAGCTACTTCTTTAGATAATTATAATTAATATGTTAAATATTATTAAAGATTTATGAAGGTCAGCAATAGAATCACTATCGATCAAAGGTCAAAATATTTCTCTGTTCAAGGCTGTAGAACAACATTCTAATTAAAGGTTCTTTGGAACGTGCACAAAGATATAAAAATGTGATAATATATTTCAATACCTAAAACTGTTTTACTCAGCTCATCAAAATTAACGAAATAAAAAAAGAACACCTATTACTCTGAGTCGATTATTGTCTTATTCAAGTTACGAATTATTTATTGATCATTTTAGCCATAAAAATGTTGTAGGAACAAATTATTATCATTGAGCACAATATTTGACAATATTTATCAATTGTTATTAAGAAGTATTCATTTACAGTTGACATCTATGGTATATATATACATATATTAGAGAAACAGCATTTAAAGCTAAAAAACCAATGGATAACTGTTTAGTCATATGTTGAAATTCTTTACCAGTTCATGATAAAAACAAACTTGTGTTTTCTAGTCTTAATGAATGTTTATGATTCTGTCCAGCTAGTATCAATCGGATTTATTGACTGATTGAATACTATAGAAAAACATACATCTTTTTTAAAAAAAATTACTTTAACTAATAGCAAAATAAAGGAGAGATAGAGTGACAGAAGAACAACAACTAAACTTCATAAATGACTATGAACACATTTACTCTTATCAACAAATGTAATTGAGTGGAATAGAAAACGCCAATAAAACAAATCACGTGATTTCATCGTATCTACTATCAAAGTAGTCCTTCTTTCTGTCTTGACGTAATAAACACATGCAGAAAAAAAAAACAGTCAGTGTAGTGTGAAACTAATCAATTCAATGTAGATTTCATTCCAAAAAAAACAAATACTTTACACTTTACAAAAGACAATAATTAGAAAACTTCAAATAGTTTGCTAATCATAGCATCATGAGTTAAGGTTTCAAAATAACATAGTTTATGATAAATTATGCTTGAGATCTAGACTTAATTATCTGATAATTAATTTATTTAACAGTAAATTAAATGATTTATCTTTATTTTCGAATACATATAAAATGAAAATCATATGATCGATTGAAAAACAAGCTTGTTCACCAACTAGGCAATTAATTGTAATCAAGTGCAAAACATTGTTATATCTAGTCAGCCATATAACTAAAAAAGTACTTACATGATTACATATGTATGAATTAATAAGCCAGCGAAGATTATTACTCAAGTATGACAAAAATTCGTAAGAAATTTTTATGAAATACTATAAGGTAATTCTAGAGTTCAGGAAGTTGAAGAAAATAGGTATTTTTTCCAAGAGAATCGATAGTTCCAGAGGAGACTGAGAATGATACACAGATAATGCAAAGACAGACAGGAATATCAGCGACCACTAGTGTTACTAAAAACACAACAGGTTTGTGGTTTATTGTGCCTTTGTTGGGGATGTTAGATCCCCAGAACTCACTTGATAAATATCTTTATTTTGGATTATTTTCATGGACCGATCAGTTGACCTTGATATTACATTTCCCACCAGGAAAATCCTTGGCTGTGATTGGTTACTGTGTCATTTTAGTGTGCTATTTTTGTGACTATCCCAAGGACATCTCTATAGAGTATAAATAAACGCAATTTGAGTGCTTGGATTTACTGTGTGCTGGCTGGGTGTTTTTAGAATACAATTTCTACACTATCTCAAGACTTATTGCTGATTCAATTTGGTCATGGGATCACAGTAGCCTACCTGGACACTGGTTCATTGTTTTGTTCTCATTATTCGACTAAGGTGAACACATAATAGTTTAAGCATACCTAGAGACAAGCTTAACAGCTTTTCAACTAGTTATTCAGTATACAAATGACTGGTGATCAAAGGAATTTCGGGATTAAAGTAGAGAGAGTGAAACGATGACGATGATCAGAAATCATACTTCAGAGATGTCTTAAACTTGAAAACTGAGTTGAAACAAGTATACTATGATAATTAAGAGGTAACATTTTGGAGTGTGATGGTGGAGATGATTGAAATACATTCAATTCAAAAGAAATCTAAGTCTTTTGATGTTAGTTTGCATATATACTGGACAAAGTATTATATCTACGTTACCAAAGGGAGAAGGAAGTCAAATTTACTTGTAATTATATCAAACATGCTATTCAGGTTATTGATACTGATTTTAATGTTCACATCATTGCTTTTACAGATCATTCGCAACCATTTCATTGAAGTAAACAATTTACAACTTATTTGGTACTGCATGATTTTAAAAGTTCAATACTTGGTCTGATATGAGACGATTACAGAATTCATCAAGCATTATTAATTAAATGCATTATCAGTGTTATTGTAAGAAATATTTAACACATTGTCTTATGACTATTGACAATATCTTTATCTCTTGATTGAAAAAGAAATCTAATGATTGAGTTAACAATTCACTATATTTATATACTATATATTATCCGTAAAAATTTCATTACAAAAGAATAAATTATCATTAGATTACAGTTATGAAATAAAAATTGTATCTTTTAATGTAGATAGGACATTTCATACAGTTTTTTTTTTCCAAACTAATAAATTTGAATAAATAATATAACAACAGAGTCACATGAATTTATTTTATTTTACGGTTTCTTATCTGATGCTTACAACCTAAATATAATAGTATTAATCATTAAACCAGTGTAAATGCCTTACATCATCAAATCAGAAACGTTCTTTTCAGTGAACAATAAATAATAAAAGAGCAGTAGGGATTATGGGAGATAACATTTATCATACTGAATAATACGAATATTAGTAGGCTGAATAAAGGAATATTCCGGAATAAACAACTAAGAACATAAAAGCTGAATTATTTGGAAATAAAACAATAATGTTATAGTTATGTAACTCTTAAAACACAATTGACTGAGTACAGATCATATAGCAAATGAAAATAAACAATGAATAGTGGGGGACGAACGATTATGGTGGAGTCTTATTCTCTGAGTTAGGTGGTTTAGTTGAGGAGCATTCATCGTTCACTTGAACAGCATAACCAGCATAAACTTCACGTAGTAGTGAGATGTTCGAATTTCTCCACATATTACTCTTAGCTTGTTCCGTTGACTATTACTGATCTTTACCTGTCATTGACTGCTTCTTTATTATAACTGTATCCCCTTTTGATATTATTCTTGACCATATCTCATCAAAGATGTTGTTGGTCAGGATGTAGCTGTTCTCTAGCTCGAGTCTTTTGATGATGAAATCATCAGCGTGTCAGATGTGAAGAAATTCAAACACTTCACTTCAACCTGATATTTGTGATTATTAATGTTGTTCAAAAGAACTATGAAAGCCCGATAACCAAACCAACCAGCTCAGAATGAAACTCCACCACCACAAAAAGTTACGTTACAACGGCAAAGGGAAAATGATAGCTGATGAATTTGGCATGCAGAAATTTGGTTTAAATATTACAGCGAACTGTAGTAAGTTTAAGTTGTAAGCAGCTGATGAGAGACAGCAAAATAAATTTAAATGCATGTTATTGTGCTATGTTAATTGTTCTTGCGTCATTCGAACAGATAGAATAGTTTTACTCAATAATAAATTATTGGTTATAGTAGTATATTCTCAGTGTAATATCATTTTTTTATCGAAAATATTGACGTCATTTGTGAATAGTCAAAGAGAAATATCTATGAAAAACATTTCTAATCAGTGATTAATTAAAATTTATTGATATTCATAAAGTTTACAATCAATCCTCCATGTCTATTACATTTTTTTCATTCTTTGTAATATATTTAATACATGGTATTCAAGGTAATCAAATCTTGATTCTTTTTTGTTTTCAAGTAAAAGACAAAGGAAATATATCAACAGTTGTGGAGATTTTAAAATATAATTGGAAATGTAATGGGGATTTCTTCATATTCAATTATCAAAAACTGAATATTTCATTTCAATGGAGATTTTTAATATTGTTTATCAGCTAGTGATGCTAAGAGCATGATATGCATACCACAAAGTTCTGTTATAAATATTTTCATGAAAATGGAATATACGCTTTGAGACATAAAATAAGAAAGATTGATTCAGTGAAGAGTTCTCTTTTCAATGAATTGATTTTCACAACTATACAATAACAAATGTTTATTTATATTTAAAAATGATACAAATTACAATAATAGTGATAGTGAGAATTATTTCGTTCAACATAAGGTAAAATAAATGAAGGCATAAAAACGTTATTTTTATTGAGGAAAGTGATAATATTATTGTTGTTGAAGGCTGGAATATGCATCATGAATAAGAGAGCTCAGCATCATAAGATAAAATGTTGATGAGCACAGAAACAGAAAATCATCATTTAAGCATAAAAGGTATCTAGAGAAGAAGTTAGCAAGGAAACAGAAGGCTGAGAGAAAAATTTTGCGAGATTAAGACCATGGTAGAGAAAAGGTTGTATAAGTTACTTTGATTCCTACTATTCTGGTTATTCCATATGTATAGCAAGTTGTGTGGCAACGCCAAGAAGACGGAAGATAATTGCCTTTTGTTTACCTTGTAGATGACTTTGAATGCGGAATCCGTTTACATCAAGTTACCTGTTTTCACAGTATGTTTGATTGTTCAGCTTGTTACTAAGTCATTTCCACCTCTTTTCAGCCAAGCCGAGTAATGTTTTCAAATTCTTTTGTATACAGCGAACAATGAATAACATATATTTGAACAGTTATATCGATAAACGCACAAGGAATCGATGAAATGAGAGATTTTATCTTTTATATTACTGCTAAACATTGGTTAGTTGATGGTTAATCGCAAAGTTGCCGCGAAGAACATTTTGTTGAGTGGGTCACTTTTGATTGACCCAGCTGTCTTTGTTTGACAGAAAGTGAATTCTTTGTTTGTTTCTAGCGTGAAATTTTTAATCAGTATCATTTTAAAAGATTACTATATAGTTGCTCTTGTACAGCTATGAAAATAGATTAGCAGAAAGAATTCTGGGCTGAACCAGTCTTGTTATCACTATAGAGTTATGGAGATTGTTGTTAATTACTGAAATCATGAAGATCACCCATTGTTACACCACCAATAGAAACCTCTAAGCACTAGATGGTCATTTCGGCCTGGCATGGGCTTCCTCACCAGTCTGCATCCACGGCTTTTGCTACTCGCGGGATTCGAACCCAGGGCCTTCGGTCTTTTGAGCGAACGTTTAATATCTAGACCACTGAGCCGGCACCCGACGGTGTTAATATCTTACTCTGATCAATCTAAAATTTTGCACAGGCTCATATATTGTCTTAGGTAGTTATAGCCTATAATAAATGCAATATGTAGACAGCAATCAAGTTATCTACCAATTATACGGATAAATCATGATATATAACAATTCAAAGACCTGTTACAACTTTTATAAAACAGGTCGCGTTATAGCAGTAAAATTAATATTGCAGAGTCTTACTTTGTTTCCTCATTTAACGAATGAACATAAAAATGTCAACATTTTCACTACTACAATGTTTTATTAGAGCACACAAGCAATCTTAGCACAAATTATTTTTGAACCTGATATCTTCAAAGATACTTGTAAGAATATTCAGATGACAATTTATTACTTTTACACAGTTATCAGGAAGAATTAGATGATGTATTGAGATGAACTCAGTCCAAGTCATCTAAAAGTGAGATTCTATAGTTGGAAATATCATGAGAATGAGTGTCTTTATAAAAAAAAGATGTAAAGTTTTTTACTGATCGAATATAAAAGCCAGTGAAATATCAACTGGTCATTTAGTTTTGTAATGAAATTATATTAATGCAGTAAATATTAAAATTTATAAGCTATGATATGTTATTCGTATATTCACTAAAATTAAAAAATAAAAAATGATGAGTTTTACTTTATGACTACATACCTAGTCTTTCATTGGTGATTTAAAAAAGATGGAATTTCCATAAACTATCGATCGTGTGTAATTATGCAAAAATTAAATCAGTGCATTTAGTGTTAATAGTGTAGAAGTCATATTATACAAAAATTCAATCTATGGTCTTTGAAGAATGTTAATGAGATAAGACTCATTATTAAAAAGTTAAATGTGCTAGATTGATATCTTGCTTAATTAATGTCACAACTTATTTGGCAACAGTTTCCAATTGTTATTATCAATTTATGAAAAACTTGGTTCAACATGATTTCGTAGGCCTTATGTACTACCATATAAATTTGACAAAAACTAACTTATTTATCGTTCAAAGTTTCATTCAGTACGTAATTATTATACAATTCTCTATAGTCTTTGTACGTAGCGATCAGTTCAAATCGCTATACCACTTTAGCACGGAGACGAAATCGTCAGTTCAATTTTATAATGGTAGGGGTAGTAGAAGTAATGTTACTATTGTATCGCTGACCGCAACCTGGTAGTATACATGTACTAACACGGCTCAATTCAGTTATTAGTGCCTTCAAGGATTTGTGCCAAATTTTGGCTTGGCCGCCCCTAGATTTCTTCAGTCCTACTCCTACATCACAAAACATAGCTCGTCGGGGCAGTCGGTGGTTAGGCATTCGCAACATTTGTCCCAATCACCTCAACTCATGAAGATTCACAAGTTCATCAGTTAATTCACCATCCTTACCTAGTACCCTTTTCCCAACAACAGCATTGATCACTCGACAGTGCCAAGATAAACTAGCAGTGTTTCGTAGACACCTATGATCGAAAACCAGTAACCTACGAATATGCCGTACACGTAATGGCCATTTTTCACACCCGTATAGTGGGACAGAGTGAACTGCTACGCACTGCACTCCTTCATTGGTTGGCAGGCGGATATCTCGCCTACACCGTCAGTGACGCGACTTGACAAAAGCCAGTCGAGCCTTCTGCATGAGAAACGATATTTCGTTACATACCACGCCATCAGTACTGGTGTGACCCCCAAGATAAGTGAAGCGGTCAACAAGCTCAACTACTACACTCACTATCACTAGTTCAGGTGCCGATGCAACCCAGTCCAGAAGCATCATTTCGCGTTTCAAGGCGGAGAATCGCATCCCAAACATGTTTGCATTGTTGCTTAAAGTGGTGGTCAGCGTCTTCATCAAGTAGAACTATGTCATCGGAATATTCCAGGTCAGCGAATGAATCTCCTGATAAACATGCAACTTCTTAAAAGTCAGATGATGGAGTCATATCTAAAATTAAACAAGAATAGATAAAGTGGACATCCCTGACGGACACCACTTGAAGTAATCAATTCTAGTGATAGTTCGCCATGAGCTCTCACTGCCAGTATAAGGTTATTGTGCTTCTCTGGCACACCTTTCAATGACGGACACTTCCAAGGAACCTCACGATCCACACAGTTGAATGCCGCTTTAATGTCGAGAAATACTTCTGTTGCGAGACGCCTAAACGAGTATTGATGTTCTAGGACCCGACGAAGAGTGAATATTTAGTCTATACATCAACATCCAGGTCGGAAACAAGCCTGGTTTTCTCTAGTCTTCTCTTAACGAGCACTAGATAGGCGTCGGAGTATTAGTGAGATCAATATTTTAGATACTACATTAGGTAAACTGATTCATCTGTGAGTGTCGCAAGAGGACTTCTGTCCTTTTTGTAGACTGGAACAATCAGTGTTCGAGATCATTCAGATGGGATTACACTCAGTTCACAGATTTTACTTAAGATCTCAGTCAATCTAACTGTGCAAACTGAACCATCATCCTTAAAAATCTCAGAGGCAAGCCTATTAGGCTGTTCTGCTCTCCATCACTTCAGATTTCTTATAGCTTTTGAACTTCATAAAGACTCGGTGGACTAACGTCGACCTGACATTCACGTTGACTGCAGATTGTGGGCAACCGGAATGTGGCTGAAGAACAGTCAAATTGATCCTTAGTCTACTGCCCATCGATCCAACCTACTGGATTGAGAATGAATAATAAGACCACGATTTACCTAGATAGTCTCACTAATAGTTGGATTCCTAATACCGGTTTCCTCGATAATTATGAACAGTTGTCCACTGTAAGCTATCACTGCCGGCTTTTCTATCGCTTCTGCTACATACTACTGTTCGCGATCACTGTGTAGGTTTCTTTTCTGTCTGCGCTCAAGCTTACTTCGCTCTTCATCATATCCAGAGCAAGATGGGATGAGTTCCCGAGCATCTATCAGTTCGGTAGATGCTACTGAAATCCATGGCTTATCCCTAACTTTATGGTTTAACTAACTAACAAATATCACTGCTGTTTCCACAGCTCTTTGGATATCATTCCAAGCTGCATCGAGGTGGGCATCGCTTACATAGCTGCCTAACCGTTTTTTCTAATTCTTCCTGAAATATATTCTTAGCTATTTTATCATTAAGCAAAACCCTAAGAGGTTCCCTTGCAGCGTCTGTCCTACGTCAAATAAGCCGCAAACTAATACGCGCTCGTACTAAGGCATGATCTGAATCTAAACGTGTGCTCCTGAATGAGTCAGTCCTCTGTTGAGCCCCTGAATCAGTGGCTGATAGCAATGTGGTCTAGTTGGGTCTACCGCCGAATCGGTTGTGGGGGTTGTCAGGTTAATATATGTTTATCCTTATGCTTAAAGTTAGTGCTGGCTAGGAACAGGCAATTATCTGAGCACAGCTGCAGCAGACGGTCGCCATTATCTGATCTTTGAGCCACGAAACCATAAGATCCACCCAAGTGTCTTTCTTTTTCATTTGGTCTGCCAATTTCAGTATTGATGTCACCAGCCACTATTAGAAAGGTTTCTGTAAGACTCATCTTTTATCTCGTCCGACCTGCAGTCAGTGGGAGCGTAGGCAGATACGATGAAAAGGCAACGGCGTTTCCTTACAGTTACGAGTCCTAACTGTCCAGTTTGGTCGGACAGCGCATAAGCGACAATCTATCGGGATCCAGTCTAAGAGAGCTAGTTATACCCTAGGACTCAATGCTATGCTTACACTTGCGAGGCCACAGGAAGCGGCAGCAGGGCTTCCAGATAAACGAGGCGTAAACCCAGTCGATTCCCTATCTGTGCACGGCGAAATCAAACTGATGATTATACTCGGATCTTGTGTGCGGTTTTCGGAGACGCAACACACGTCGATTGCACAGGCTTCCAAAGTCGTAGCTAATAAAGCATGTTGTATTATTTGACACAAGGTTGGAACATTAAGAGCTCCAACATGTAGTTTGGAACGGGGCTTCAGGAAACAAGGAATAACGTTATGTGAACTCGAAACGTTTGCATCAGCGGCTCGATGTGACAAAGGAATGAAAACAGGGTTGGTTGTGGAGATAAGAGAGTTATTAAGGGTGTAGGAAGAATTTAAATGTGACTAGTTTAGACTCGTGTGTTGTTACGGATATGAGGACGGTTGTCACTTCCCAGCTGCCCATATACTAGTAGAATACTTCTTGATGAACCTAAAAAGGAAATCGGATTAACGTTGGTATGATCGACTTGAGAGCGTGATTGCAGAGCCCGACCACCACGTCAAGGTAGAAGCTGAGGTCAGTAGAACAATAACGGGACGGTGTGCATGCATATAGCATACAACTCCCTTTGAACCTAGCACACAACAATAACGTCATGCACTGTCTCATCGCCCTTGGAAGATCAGGCAACCCGAAAGTCACGAGAACACCATCAGAGCATACGACAGGTTAGGTATTGTCTATTATGAGCAATTATTAACTCGCTACAGTTAATACATTCAATAAATGATATAGCTAGTTATGCAAATCTGGATCGTTAGCGCTTTCACGAGCAATCGCATGTAATGCTAAAACTTCACGTAAGATATTTGAGGAAAAAAAGCATATCTTTGTGATACTCTTGGATCAGAATAATGCAAGAGTTGCAATGTCAATAAAAAATTACTTTCACGTTTAGTACTGATTTTCGAACAAAATATCCACCTACATGGTGTTTTCTGCTTAAAATGGGTTATTATATTGAGACCCGAGAGCAGCTGAAAATGCCTATTATTATTTGGAGAATATGATACTGGTTTTGACCGTATATTTAAACCCCATTGGTCTTTCGACTGCGTTGAAGTGGTTTCAATGTTATGCGTCTACATAAAATCATTCCGCTGGATGCATTGACAATCATAGATGACACTGAAAACTAGCTCTGTCGAAACAATAAATTGCACACTTAAGTTTAGTCAGCAGTTTACAGGTCTGAAGAGCACTCCAACTGTTACACAGGCCTTCCCTTTTTTTACCTAATTGGGTGAATTTATTTGCTGTTTTAGTATGTTATTTTGAGTCACTATACCTAACATTTTGGAATGCGTATCTAAATGGGTAGGGAAAATTCAAGGAGTCATTAGTAGTGTTGTCAGTTGAGTCTTGTGTACTTAAACGTTCTTATACGACAGGCTTAAAAGGCGAATCGAAATGTGCGATGGATGACATGTATGCAAGTCATTACCAATGTGGAACGTGGCACTTTGAAGCAGTACCGCAAAGGGGGCGAGCAATACGAAATTTAGTAATTTCTATACAATTCCAATCCTAAGTATAGGACTGGTCGAAACCCAAGTGACTATATGGAAACCATGTTTTGCGAAACCTTAAAAATTTTTGGACTGAGCTAAAGTTACAAAGCAATTGGAATTGCACGTGTTCACCACTGGATTTGAACTAAAGGATCTGTTCATATGGTAGCGCTGGTCAGTCAAATGATTGTGAATCACTAAATACTCCCTGATAGTGCATTACTCACCAACATTCTCTAAGGATGGATATACTGTACCAACTTGTTATTTGAAGAGCGCTGTAAACTAGCAAATATTACATGTCACAAAGGTATTTTGTCCCTACATGAAGTAGCACACAAGGTGAACCAAGACGATCCTTAGGTTTGAAACATTGATATTGTTGAGAAAGGATGAGTTCCCGAGCATCTATCAGTTCGGTGGATACTACTGAGATCTACGGCTTATCCCTAACTTTATGGTTTACCTAACCAACAGATATCACTGCTGTTTCCACAGCTCTTTGGATATCATCCCAAGCTGCCTCAAGGTGGGCATCACTTACATAGATGCCTAACTATTTTTCTAATTCTTCCTGAAATATATTCTTAGCTATTTCATCATTAAGTAAAACCCTAACATGTTCGCTTGAAACATCTTTCCTACGTCGAATAAGCCGCAACACAAATACGCACTCGTACTAAGGCATGATCTGAATCTAAACATGTGCTCCAGAATGAGCGACAGTCTCCACTGGCTGAGATCTAGTTGTGTCGGCTTTGGGGGTCGCCATGCTCACAGTTAGTAATTGCTAGAAATAGGCGATTATCTGAGCATAGTTGTAGTAGACGATCGTCATCATCTAATCTTTGAGCGACGACACCATAAGATCCACTACATGTCTTTCACTATCGCTTGGTTTACCTACTTGAGCATCCAATTAACCAGCGATTATTACCAAATCAGGACGCTCAGCTTTTGAAACCAAACTTTTATCTCGTCCGACCTGCAGTCAATGGGAAAGTAGGCAGGGATAACAAAGAGGCAACGGTGAGTTTCCATATCTTTACCAGAACTTAGTATCCCGTTTAGTCGGACAGAGCATAAGCGACTAACTACTGGGATCCAGTATAAGAGAGCTAGTTATGCCCTAGGATACAATGCTACACCAACTCCAGCTAGACCCCGGGAAGCAGCATCAGGGCTTCCAGATACACGAAGAGTAAATCGAGCTGCTTCTTTATTTTGACAAGGTTAACTCGAATCAATGATTTTAACAGGATCTTGTATGCGCGTTTCGTAGACGCAGAATACATTGCTGGCGAGAGATTCTAAAGTCCTAGCTAGGGGAGCATGTTGTCCTGTTAGACAAAATGTCCGGACATTAAAGCTCCAACACAGTTTAGAACGGGGGCTTTCAGGAGACCAGGAATAACGTTTCGTGAACTCGGGTTGTTTACATTAGTAGTGCAAAATGTTAAAGGGATGTGAGAAGGGTGAGACGTGGAGGTATGAGAGATGTTAGGAAAGATTTGATTATGACCAGTTTGGTCTCGTGTGCTGTTACAGGTATGAAAGAGGATGTCACTTCCCGGCTGCCTTTAAAGGAAATCGGATTAGCGTTAGTATGGATGATCTAGAAGCGTGATTGCAGAGCCCAAGGTAGCAGCTACCGTTGGGCTTTAGTGTTTCAGCCAACAAAAAACTATTTTGTTTATACAATCTTTAGAAAAATACTAAAATAGTGATATGTATAGATAGTCAACGCAATTCACAGAACCACCTAATTGATAGCAACTATAAAATAAGCGTCTATTATTCTATACAAATACTTAAATGTAGACAGATATTAACTTATCCGTAAAATTATTAAGAATTATAATAAATTCAACATTACTATGTATAATAAACATTCGAAATGAAATATCTATTTATATACATTCTGGAAGCAGAGGAACATAGACCGTTTTTTAAATTTAAAAAAAAAAGCAAACCAAAAAAAATACCATACAATATTCAAATATTCGACTGACACTGTAGGTCTATCAAAAGAAACAAATAATTCAAAAAATTTTGTGCATTCAACAGAGAAGTTAAGACTTGAAATATAAATTAATATATGTGAATGTGTTATGTATGTGTCGTAGAAGAGATTCACCTGAAAGTAACAAATATTTTCTTTTTTTTTTAGAAAAAAAAACATACCTTCGTTACGAAAAAAAAGAATCTGTAGAAAAAATTGTGCACAGATTAAAAGTAAGCTAGAATACACAGAGTAACACAGTATTTATTCATCAGGAAGGAATGAAGAATAGCCATAATAAGAACAATATTTAACACAGAGCTCCTAATCAAATTGATATCAATGACCTAATTTATATAGAACACTGAATAGAAAAATTATCACAGTCTCATTGAAAAAAAAGAAGAGGTATTTATAATCTAAATTAATCAAGAGAAATAGAGACGTTTGAAAGAAAATGGGATAAGAGAAAATGACTGAGGAATAAGTGGCATTTCGTCGTTTGGTCAGAGTAAACACATGTGTTTCATAGAAAATTTCCAAAGAGCTCTAATATCATCTGATTACATATAATATTTTGATTATCTTACTTATCTGTGAAATAAACAATAAAGGAACAAAGCCCATACATAACTGATGATATTTTTAAGATATGCATATACATACATACATACATACATAGATATATGTTTTTTTCTCCTTACCCTTCTGTGATTGCACATGAACAGTATTCGACATTGTGATAGACAGAAAAGAATATCTAGCTAAAAAAAATTACGATAAAGAATGGAGAAAGAAAAATCCAAAGGGAATATAAGGGATTCATAGATGATTTTACAAAAAGTGAATTTCTGCACATCATCTACACTAGCATTATATAAAACTGATTAACGGATTTAATCAGTCATTTGTTAGTTTGACTTTATTTTGAACAGGTAATGGATGTGCTTCAGAATTAAAAACCCATCTGTCAAGTGGTAATAGAGTATCTTCCGAAAATATTAAATAAAGATATTTCAATGTTTCTGCTAAGAAATATGACTGTTGAACATCATCCAAATTAGGATTTGAGGAGTAAACATCAAGTAGACCAGAATAGCCAGCATTTGAACGACTATATTTTTCAAGAGCCTGTAAGAAAATATGTACAGAAAAAAACAATATTGATGAATTGAATTAGACTAGACGATGTAAACAGAACTTTGCATCATTATATAAATACAATTGGTTGATCACTGAGTAATGAGTGACTAATGTCAAGTTTGTCTAGTTCTTTAAGTGAGAAATAAATTCTGTCGATAAAGTTGCGATATAACCAGTCTGAATGCTTTCATATTGTTCACTATTTGAAGATGTTGGGTTGAAGGTGGTTTGCAGAAAAGCATGGAGCCAGGGGGTTTAGTGTGAATTAGTACTCAAAGGAACTGATGTACTGTCTGAGAATTGGAACATCGTCATCTGCGTATCCCGAAAGTTTAGTTGTATCCTTAGACTGTGAAACCGATTCTGACCACCCCTCAGACAGGTTCAGAACTAGATGTACGCCTTACTGATGAATGCTAACTAGTACAAAAACTAGGTTCAAGGATTTTTGTCAACTACCTTTAACCACATAACATATTTACAAAATGTAACATTATACATCTGGAACATTAGATCAGTTTTACTGAGGTGGATGCTAGTTTTTCATATGACGATTACAGTAAGCTGAGGCAGCTAATAATATACATTATATATAAGGCTCTTGATACTTATTTGAATCAGGAGTAGCTAAATATCATTTATAGATTATAAAAAATGTCGCATTTAACCATTAACAATTTATATTCATGAGGAATTCGAATTTTGTAACTGCATACACAAATAGATTCTATTTGGTATTCTAAACAATTTCACTCTGGAAAGAACAATTAATTTCAAATGAGATCACCTGCTGTCAATAGAAAATAATTCTGAAAAAGTTACAAGGTTGATGTGATTTTTAACTGAATTCAACCTACTTAGTAAATACATTATCAAAATCAATAATTAGTTATTAGATTTATTGACCTTGGTTTTGTGTTCACACAATGTCTAAGGGCTAATTATACTACCAAACTGGTTAGGCTGAAGTAGATAGGAGGAGGTTCAGATCTACCAAGTTATAAATGAACCAATCGTTCAACCATTTAATTAGTTACTGTCGAACTACAATACATAAGAATCCATGATATGCTCCATTAAATTAATAGCTATCGTCACATAGTAAAGGAAAGATTGTAAGAAGCACACAATAAAATAAGTGAATTACTAAACCATCCTATTTGTATTCCTTGTCCTGTATAGTCTAAAATTATCTAAACAAAACAGTAAATAATTTTATCCTTGAGAACTATTTCAGAATTTTCGGTTTTCTTTTCCAGTTGTCGATCTACTCTTTCAGTATGTACATAGTGAGATTCACAAAATTGACATTACACTTGATATGTATATAAAACATTACGAGAAGCTACAATGATCTTCTGACCTTCAACTAAATAAAGTTGAAATGAGTACCTAGCGATGACACAAAATGCCGAAAAAAGTAAAAAGAATATTTTTATGATCAATAAAGCTACCTGAACTACATCCCATGCCCAATCGCGATACTTCGGATCTTTAGTAAATCGCCATAGATAGAAATATGATTCAACTGTTTCTGGTCGAAGGAGATACGCTTTATGAGGTTCAGAAATGGCAATTGCAGAAGTTTCATCAGTAAATGAAAATACTTCCGGACCAAGATGTGTTGATGAAGCATCGTAACTTCTTCTACAAGTATTAGTGATTTCAACACCACGTTGAAACCATGGATCATTTTTATCCGGTGCGCCGAGAGTGAGCATACCGCCTAGATGATAATTATAGTGAGAGCAATAAATAAAATTGGATTAATAGCTGATAATTGAAACCATTAAAGTAGAAACTAAAAAAGGTCAATTCACGAAGTCTTAACATTAAAATGCTTGCATACATGAACTGAGGTTACACAAATCTAACTTCATAAAACTTTTGATATATCAATCTTAAGCTCTTCCTAATATTCCGCCCATCTATGGCAACACAATTGTCCCATTTTAATTTCTGTCATTTTAAGACTTCACAGCAATCAGTCTCTCTAGAAAGCTCGTTATTTTAAGTCCGTAACGTTACAGTACCATCCTATCATGACCATTTTTAGTTTCAGGAACGAAAAGAGATTGTAAGAAACTGAATCTAATCAGTAGTGAGGTTATAAAGTTGTAGGTAGAAGACTAAAAAATAAACACTGCCAAAAGTCTAGAAGAATTGACGTGGTCCAACAACCATTCCTCCGTATACATTTCGCAAATGTAAATGTCCTGATAGTACTGAGTGAACAAAATAGTCAATTGATACTTACCAACAAAACAAGCCAAATGATCCATTGAATTGGAAACAGTGCCAGATTTGTAATTGCCGACATAAAGTAAATTATCTCGAGGACTTTTGTGAAATAAGCCTACTTTCAAGAATGATTCCATACTAGACTTGTATAACTCCAAAGCTTTCACATCTTTATGATCAGTACGAATCCATTCTTTTAATAAATATTCATAAAATGAGTCACCTAAAGCAGAGAGACCAGCTTCATTACCACACCATACTTTTGTATGAGGATCCATATAATTAAAAAATAATCCATTAGGTTTGTCAACTGCTTCCAAAATCTTACGAATAGTATCGACCTAGAAGAAAAACAAATTATGAATCGAAAACAAATAAGTTAATTACTTTATAGGTAATGTATATCCGTAACAATAACATTGGATTTAATCAAAGAGTAATATCTGAGAGTTTATGTAAGCGTTACATATATATGTATGCATTGGTCCATTGTTCAGAAACTAGACTAAACACAAACAAGTAATTGATGCTCACTTAAAATAATAAATCATAGGTAAAATTATATTTGAAATATCCCGATATTTTGTCCACCAAACTTGCCTGAACTTGTTCAGAGTACCAGTCAAAATTATCAGAGAATAGATAACGTTTAAAGGTGAAATGCTCATCATATTTAGATGTTGACTTTAGTAAGTAAGAAGGATAGCAAGAATCAGTCAGATGTGAAAAGTGTATATCGGTAATTCATATATTGATGTTAGTTTAGGATCTTCTTGATTTATTCCCGCGTTTCTTTACAGTATAGGATGATAATAGTGTTCTTCTCCCATTCTCTCAGTGCACACGCTAATTTAGTTGTTCATTCATTTTTAATAAACTTCGGTAGAAATTCTTGCAAGTAATTGTTTGTCCTGGGTGTAAATAATATTAGATTTATTTCAGTTTATCGGCCTCTTTTTCTCTGTAATGAGATTATAACTCCCGTTAATTAAATTTTTAACCATTGTATTCTTCATAGAACAAGCACGAGACGAAACGTGATCTATGTCTGAGAATGTTTAGACTTCCAGAATAAATTAATTTCTAACTTATTCTATTATGTCCTCTTTCAACTAAACAATCGAGAAACGCTAAATTAGAATGTATGCTGAGCGAATGGAAGAACATTGTTGTTATCGCATACTGTAAAGAAACGTCGGAACAAATTAGAAGGATTTTAAACAAACAAAATATAAAAGTTTAGCTTCATACCAATGATATCAAAAATTTGGCGTTAGTGAAAGAAGAACAACAAGACGTTGTCTATAAAAATCGTTAGTTACGGTTGTAATTTGGATTACGTGGGAGAAACATCTAGACAACTGAAGAAACACAAACTGTTTGGAACATGTCCTGGAATCATTAGCTGATCTTAAGAAACTTGAAAATGGATCGGTAGTAGCGTAACATGCGTTAAACGCAGGATACACGACGAAATTTGTTCGGACCAAAGTACTTCAGGAGGAGTTTTCAGTGCATAAAGTTTGACAGCAGAAGCACTGCGTATATATGCTATACAGAACAGCTTTAACAGAAAAGATGATCTTCGACTAACCACTCCTTGGCCAATGACCATTAACAAATGAAAAGACCTTATAACTATCCACCCTGTTTATTTCATATGCAGCGTTGTTCCGGCAGAAAAATGTTTGGATATTTTATCACAACAAGGTATTCAATGATTCTCCATTTACGAACACACCGGTGTTTTAAAAAAAGCACTCTAAGTTGTACTTTTATTCTTACTTTTAAATATGATAAAAATTTATTCATGAACAATGTTTTCTGTATGCACTATAATTATTTTGATAGACCAGTGAGAAGACGTAAATGATCTGAAAAAAGTCTTCTCACTGTTCTATCAAAATTTATAAAAGGGACTAAAATTATTAGCTGCCACATCATTAACCAATTAAATGTACTACAGTGGTGCTGTGGTGCGAGCTACTTATAAGTAGTATATGACGTGAGCGTCAACGTAATGTCTGGCAGCCGAAGATGGGGGAAGATCAAGAAAGAAAGAGTTAGAAAACAATGGAATTTGTATGAAACGCATGAATAGTGACAATGGATTGATGTTTTGCAACAGGAACAGTCCAGTTCGATATGATGGACTGTTATTTTGCAAATGAACGATTTACGATATGGTTTTCCAATTTTACTGAGTAACTCTGTAATTTGCGATAAGTACAATTCGATTGCCCCACCTGTGTTCTCTTTCACTACACTACTACACAGTGTTTCTTCACTGTTTTTTTATAACTGTCGGCTTTTTGTTTATCTAATAAAGTAATTAAGATTAAAATATAATGAAATCGATAATAGAGAAGTAGCTTCATAAATACAGGAGATCGTGGTATGAATACAATTTCGGTGTTTATTATCTGTCTCATTGAAAAACTAAACAGGTTGCAACTTATTGACAAAATACTTGTTTACTTAAAAGCAGATTTCAGTTAGTGTTATAATACTTACTATACTCAATTGCTTAAACAGTAAATTAGTTTAGGAGGGATAGATCGGAATTTAAAAGCTGCTAGTTGGTAACATGAGCAACGAATTCATGAACAATAATCAACAACTTTCTTTTCTTACTAGGTCATCTATTAGTAGGTTTGTTTTTGTTTGTGTTATGTCATGTACTTTTATTTACACAAAAAAATTATTTTATGACCTACTTTATTATACATACAAAAATGTTGTCGGATGTCTTTTATAGAATGAAGATAAAATCAAATCAAAATTATTAAACTCAGCAATCGATCAGATTATTTTTTTTGTAATACTACATAAAAATGCATAGAACGGAAGTGAATGATTATCAATAATGTGGTTTAAAATAATTTCAATTGTGAACATAGACACGAAAAAAAATGTGTTCTAGCGCTCGAACAATTTGCATGGTTTATTAAAATTCTATTATAGAAATGATCTACATTATATAAGCATACTAAAAAAACTTCTATCTTTACTTATGTGGAAATGGAAACTATGTACGGGAACATCGGAATGATTGAAATTTTTGGAAAAAATAAATCAACTTTTTTTGTTTCGCAATGTGACATAAGATGTAATGAACAGTTAAAAATTATCGAATATAAATATCGATCATAGAATAATTTTGTGTAATAAAAACAATTGCCTGGTCATGTAAAGATGTTAAATATATGAATTTATTGAATGTAAGAATATGCATAAATTGTTAAGTCAAAAAATATATACACAGATGTATGCAGTGGTTATTTGAAAACTATTAAACATACATGAATTTAGATTCTGATCAGAAATAAACCAGTAAGTTGAAATGACAGAAAATAAATTGAGTAATTTAGAAAAGGCTTGGATTAAGAATGAATATTGTCAGAGTGAATGGTCAGTTTTGATCATTTTTTAAAATTAAGATGTATAGTTATGAATTCAGAATTACCATTTTTCTTATATTCTTCTAACAGACAATGAGGGATTTTTTTGTTTTGTTAATCAATTTGTAATTAAGTAAAACTCGATTGACGTGAAATGCATTATTTTCAATACGGAGAATGATCGTTTGCTCAAATAATCTTTGTATTCATGTTATTATGTTCAACATAATTAGTTGTTAAGGTGGTATACAAAACTCAACAATTGAATGTAGGTTTTTGTTTAAAGTGCATGAGATAAAAATAGTGGTAGTAAATTAAATCTACATTTTCTAATTAATAAACAGTTACCATGGTACAACTAATTGTACTCTACTATCCAGGGTTTTCTCATACATGTAGGCCAATTTTTTTTGAAGAATACTAACTTAACTGAAGTGTATTTTGTATGCTAGTTTTCTTAAATATAATACTGTTGCTGGTTTCTTTTCAAAATTTCTAAGAACGTAGGGAATATGTTTCAAGTGTAGTTAGTGTTGTTAAATACAATTGTATTGATGTTTCACTAACATATACAGGATTATATTCTTCATTTCATAATTACAACGAATACTAGTACAGAGTTTTATATTCGAATATAAAAATCAAAGACAATCAAATGGTAGGAGACAAATAGACACAATATTAATCAAATAGAATTTACGAAAAAGGATAAGCTGTTTAATCTATTATCAGTGTTGATAACACAAAAATACAGATGGAAAATATAGATTTGGTTTGGTTAATCATTCAGTTAGTGTTGACTGGGATCTACTTGATGAAGTGTGCAGTAACATGGATACAGTCAAACTGAAAAGTTCGACATAACATTCCAAGGTTATTATGCTCGTTATGAGATCTTACGCAGAACATTGAGACTGTACACTGCTAAACAGGCTTTAACTAGAATAAAAAAAGTTAACTAGTTGATTATTACTACTGTTTTGGTTCTGAATAATTTCTTACCAGTAATGTCAGTTTCATTTTACTTGCAACTATACGAATTACTTTACAATACACATTTAAATAAATGTTGTTGCAATTGATATTTTGTTATCTTTCAAAAAGAAAGCATACGAGCCATGTGTCAGTCAGTCTAGTGTCATTACTTACAGTTTAGAATAATACATATACACACATGACTTAAGTGATGTTAATGATCGCATAAAGACTACTTTTCAATCTATGAGAATAATCATCTATCCAATAACTAGTAGTGCAAAGATGTGTGCCAATAAACCAAAAAAAAGATGCTAGATGGTCGATGAATGCACTAATTTAAAAGAAATATCACTACTACTGATAACGCATGAATGAAATGAGTATAATTGGAAGAATATGTGTACCAAGCGTCATCGTAATTTAAACTTGTGAAAAAAAACTTTGCAAACAGGTACCAATCGATTTGTATGCATTAAGCAATAAATACAATGACTCATTTGACGAAAAATCGACGTCGTTAGCAATTTCATTATCTTACTACTCTAAAAAATTATAACGACTAAATATTGGCGTTTTATTATTTTTATGGTAAAAATATAATTTATTGTTATGTCAATTACAAAAACAAGCTTAATTATCTACTTACTTAAAATTAAACCAGGATAGATGACAGTGAAATGAAAGAAAAAAAGTATATCGAATAAACTTGGAAGCAACACCAGGTGAATGCAAATTATGCTGTGAATACAATTCAAGAGTATTAAAGATTCCCATTGTGAAAATTAGAACAACACATATAAGCGAACAATATTGTTTTACACCTATCCGCTACAAAAGAAACTCGGTTAGATGTCTCACTAGCAGAGCAAAAATGATCTGTTCTATGGATATTTTAAGTCAGGAGCTGCAATTTATCAATAACTCACTGACCGAGATCGGCTACCCCAGCGCATTCATAAGGAAGTATATGGTTGATGTAAAAAAGAAGTCAGTAATTTCGACCGTCCGAAAGAAGCCACTATTTATCAAATTACAATTCCACGGAGATGTGGCCTGCGATACTCTGCAGGACATATTAATGAGAGCGATTAATAGAACATTCAATGCAGCCAAACTTGCGTTGACCTTCTCAAGTCGACCAGTGATGTCTACCCAAACGAAGGATAAGTTACCTGAGTTGGCCTCCTCTATGTGCATTTACAAATTCAGCTGCTCCTGTGGAGATAGCTATATCGGGCGTACTACCAGGCAACTTAACCAACGAATGAGTGAACATCTCCCAACATGGTTTAAGAAGGGTCAATCAAAAATAATACGCAGTTCGATCTTAGCACACCTGGTTGATAGTGGTCATATTGTAGATAAGTCTAGATCTTTTCGAGTGATCTATCGTATACCTCAATCACTTCCCAACGGAGTTCGATCCCGTCTCCTACACATAGCAGAAGCCATAGGAATTCGTAAATTCAATCCCAATTTATGTGTTCAGAAGAATTTCGTGACACCCCAATCTCTTCTGTGGCCGGAAGTCTATTCATCCACGTTTGATCTACTATTGATAAAACTTTAGTTATCATATTTTATAATTTTGTTACTACCTGTCCTCCTATTATCCACTTGAACTTTTGCCTATTATATGTAGTTACGTAATCGTTTTCATTTCATTGTGATTATCACTCAAATTGCCTTGATTAGTTTAACATTATCATATAAATATTCATGTATATTAGAGTAAAGCCTGATGACGATCTAATCGAAAATATTGTTCGCTTATATATGTTGTTCGAAGACAATTCAGTAATTAACAACAGTTGAGTGTATAAAATTGAAATATAAACACTGTTTTATTATTGTCAATGATTGCATACTCTCGTTTCTTTATTGAAGTAAATATATTGTGCAGCGAAAGCATAAGAATTAAGCGTTCAAAAAACAGACATAATCTGCTAATATACAGTTTCGATATTATTTAATCTGAAGCATTTAAACGATGCAAAAACCTAAGTATAGTGGATACAACAGTCAATGTGTCACGATAACCAACCAGTTTTTTACTCACACTGGTTTCTTCTACAAATATACCGTAACAGAACTATTCGAACTTCTTTTTATAAAACTTATCATGGGTAATTGAAAGTATTATTTGAGTTGCAGATGTTACTAACAGAATTCAATGATGCTTACTTTTACATAGATATTGTGAATTGATCTGTGATATAACAATTATTCAGTATTACCGGAACAAGCTAGGTATTTGTATCATAAACTGTTAATAATGACAGATGTGAATCATTTCCGGATCGTACACATGTTTTTAGCTGGCTGACAATAAACATCGAAAAGAAATCCGTAACCTTGACAAACCTTATAATTCATCTCATACCCTAGTAATTGCAGTTAAAAACATCACCAGCAAAATAATTTTAGTCATCAATGACCTTAATCAATATCTGAAAGGTAACCAATACAGCGTTGTATTGAGTTTTAGGTGCTGATCGCATCCTACTAAGTGCTCGCGTTAACATAATGTTGAATAATTTATGCGGAGTGGGATCAAAATTAAGTATTATACAAGAGGACATCAAAATATCAGTTACAACGCAGAACTTCAAGTTGCGATAATAGACTAGCACAGAGACGCAATTGTCAATTCGAATCCCATAGCAGTAATCAAAAAGATTAATGATCGAATATATCATTCGAGAGGAATCAGTTAAAAAAGAGAAAAAAACGGTCATCAGGAATTCAGATGTCGTACATAGTACTGACGTGAATTTTATACTACAGTAATAAGACCGTTGTTTCCCAGAACATACGTGCAACACTAGGCTAATCAAATACAGGTTACGGAAGATTGAAACGGTTATTAATATTATTTATATCAAAAGTAAATAAACTAGTTGAAAACTAACCTTTTCAGAATACACTGGATCACCAGTCAGCTCAAACAGATATTTAAATTCCATATGTAACGTGCCAAATTCTGAAAGAATCGAACATCGAGAATTCGCCCAAACAAAATTCCGTTTGTCACCTCTAATGTAATGTATGAAAAAAAGGAGTACTTCAAATAGTATTTTGAGTAAGATGGAAAACTTTATCACGGATTTAAATGTAGATAAAACAAGAGAATCTGCAACAATTTTGTAAAACTGATTGATTAATTTTATCAAAATAATAATTATTTTCGTTTTAGCAAACAAAATCTTATTTGGACAGCATTATGTAAGAGTATAAAAAGCAGAGGATTAATCAGTATGCTCGTTTCGAAACGATAAGATAAAGCTCTTATAAGATTCAATTGTAATCGAACTAACATATGATATAAATTTCAACCAACATTCTGATAACATCATTTAGATACTTTCTAAACCGATAAACAAGGTGAACGTTATTGACAAATTTTTGATGTACAGTGGATGAAAGATATAGTCGTTTGAATAAAATAAAATTAATAGGAATTCTATGCAACTTATGAGATTTATGAAAATAAGGTCAACTTTTGAATCGATTAATTAAGAAGAAATTCTGATTTGAATAACACGAATCGAAATTGTTTGCAACGGCGTAGATGCATCCATTGTTCATCTTTCTCCAAGTTCTAAGCTTCTGAATTCCTCAGACTTATTTTAATTTTACTGATTGATATTTGCTCAAAATATTTTCAGTTACTACTAATACTAATAATACTACCTTAACTACTCTAGGATTTGATCTGACAATTTTATCTCTCTGTGCTAATAAGTTATGACAGTTTGAACTGATACGCGTACGCACCAATTTAAAAGTTGCAACTGACCAACTGATTGATATACTGTCAAAAGATATATCAGGAAGTTGGTATACCTAGTAATTGAGTTGAAATCAACAATATAAGTTATGAAAGAATAAAATGATTTTTTATGAATGTCAGAATGAATACAAAAATATTATATATTAACTGGTTAGTTTTGGTTTGCATAGAATAAATAACGCTTACACAAGCATGAAATATTATTGAACTTAGTAAATGAATTGCATTGATGAAAAATTTAACTTTTAGCCACCAGTCTTATGTAGCCATTTACTCTTGCTAAAGTAACTAAGTAAAATTCAATGAATGACTATACACTGTATATTTGCCATTTATGATAAGACAAACTTTATTTAATAGTCAGAAGATAGATAACATGTACATATATATCTCTCTAAATATTATCAAAAATGAACAAAAAAATAAACATGAACTGATTCATCCTGTAAGTGATGGACACAATGATTTATCTGATAGCCTTAAAAAAAAGCAACACAAGAACAAAGGTAATTATAAATAAACAGGGTAGAAAAAAACTAACAGGTTATAGCGAACGGATTTAATTATTCATATGCACGCATACACATAAGCATGCAGTAAAACAGCAATATTATATTGCTATAGAAAAGGAGGTCAAGTATATATAACTAAAGGAATGATTATTAAATATTCTCAGAACCTTATAATTACAAAACTATATGAACAAAGATAGATGGTGGGTTAGCAATGGAATTAAGGAAGCGCGTTTCGTTCAATTTGGGAGTCATCATATAGACGTATGGGCATCACAGAGATGATGTTTACTTTGGGACTGAAACCTAGTGCCATTTACTTCAAACGTCTAGGTAACCACTCACTTGTAAAATGGGGTGAATCGTTAATTTATGTACATATTGGTTGATTGAATCTTCTCACTGATCAACGTATTGCATCCAGGATGCATATATATGCCTAAATGGACTGATCGATTACAGTTCTAAAACACTGATGAGAAGATCTCAACAACCAATGTATATAAAAAAATCATATCATATGATAATATTTTTATAATAGTAAAATTAACAATGAAGAACATAATTACACAAATGAATATTTTTTTCTGATAAAAGATGCAAAGATAACAGGTTTAAAGTGTTATTGTTATGTGAATTTATGTGTAGAGAGATGTAGCAAAATTTTTCAAGTATTGACCTAAAATACATACAAACATGAACTGGATTTAAGAAAAAAACATCATGATCGATATAATAGAAAAAAAGAAGTAAGTTTTTACGGTTAGTTAATTATGCTTAGTATGTACTTTGATTAAGAACATTATAAACCACTTTGTCAATGTATTACAAATGAAACTTGAAACTATATAATGATTGAATATTTATTGAAAATTGTAATTTCTGATTTAATTATTTAGGAAAATGCTAAGTACTACAAAACTATGTTATCTACTACGGATGATGACATGTTTTAACAGTAACAATAATTTTTGACCGAATGTCTGAAATAGATATTAACTCTATTAAAACATTATCGGCATATAATTCTATATTCAAGAACATAAACTAAAGAGAAATATCAATCATCCTGTGTTCAATTAAAGGAATTGAAATGGTGAAATAAGTGTAAACATAAGACGGTGCGAAAAAACAGTGAATGATTATCATCACCTTTGGACAGACAGAACTTCAGGTTGCCATACCGCATCAGCACAGAGACGCAACTGTCAGTTCAAATCCAAGAGTGATAGCGATAGTAGAAGTATTAGCAGTAATGTAGAAGATTAGGGAGTGAAGATATGATTCGAGAAGTATAATTCAGTGAGATAAGTTTAGAAGGATAAAGGTGAATTTAAGAATTTTTCTATATAAATAATAGAAATTTAATTGTTAAGACATCTTAATGTAATGATAATTTAGATCAAATATCATTTAAATATAGCGTGTACAACACATAATATCAATTTGACGTGTCATTTTCAATAAGGATTTGTGACACTGCAAGTCATCAGTGGTAACGGTCAACAACAAATTGTATATTAGATAGTCCAGTGAATAAAGAATAAATTATTCTCGTTAAAAAATAAAATTATTCTGTAGCTTGCAGTGATTTTGTCAAAAGTCATATGCTAAAACACTGTAAAGGTATCTCTCAATCATAATTTCGAAAAAATATATAGAACAGGTGGAAAAATTCAACTAGTATTTTATTGCCTAATCTGAATAGATGGATCAGAATCAGAGGATTAAGATGGAAGTAGAAACAGATCTATATGCATATGAACTCCATCATATGATCAAAAACACTGAGTTACTCATTTGAATAGTTGATGAAAACGTACAATATACACGCACACAGACACAGAATCATTAGCATTTTAATCATCATATTTAGTATCAAAGAAACTTTTTTACTACACAAAAGTTAAAAAAAACAAAAGAAAGAAACAATTTGTTATTTACGTTTTCAAATTGATTAAACTCATTGGAATTCCACTAGGTGTGTCAAATGCAGGAAGCAGACGTTGAGCAAGTTCAACCGCTTTTGTAAGCAAAATCTGAAGTAAAAAAGAAACGACAAATAAAGCAACCATTAAAAATAGGCCATGAAAAACAAAAAAAAACAAATTACGTGCTGATTATGCATGAAAATGAAAAAACTATTGTTTCTTTAAAAAAAAAATGTTAGAATAAATCATTGCTATTTAAAAAGACTGTTTTTACATGGAGTTGTTTCAAGCTAGAAAGGTATATTCTTCTTTTATATTCAATTATAATAACCAAGTTGAGTTTGAGGTCAACATTACTGACGACAATAAATGAGGGAGATTAAGGTTGAGACAGTCAATTTAATGATTTATGGGCTATGTGATCACAATGAAACTTGAATTTCCTGGACTGGGGCTACAACATCATGTAACACAACAAGAAGTTATACAATTCTTTTCAATTTTTCCGATGGTCATCTAATTAAAGTTGATCTGTGATATACAACTAGAAAATTACAAAGTGATCAATGTTCAGAATGACTATATTGTTGAGTTGTAATGAGTTGCAATGATACATTCGATCAGTCAGTCAGTTACAACATGTGTGCTTTTCGAGACCGAATCGGTCAAAATCAAGTCCTTCTTACCCGTGAAAGCACACGATACACTCGGTGATTTACCATAGTTAACACACCCAATGTAGTAGCTAAGTTAAAAGTATTGTGGTTTGTTTAAGTGAATGAATGAACAATGAAATATGTTAGTCATCAAGTTTATTATCAGTAGGAACAGATGATGACTGAACCGAGTACGTAGAAGCTAACGAAACACGTTATTGAATTTCCAATGACTTTGTTCCTCAAACATATATTCCTATAAAGAAATAATACACTACTTTTATTTTATTCAAGTTTAATGAGATCACAGTGTCGGAAATAAAACTTGTGGTGTAAATATGAGTATCCATACTACACGCTTTTAAATATACGTTGGTAAGTTGAGCATGAAAATTGGTACGAATATAAGATGAATTTTGCCATATTAGAAAGCTTTTTACAGTTTATTGTTTATTACAAACCAGTAAAAAATAATTCTTCAAAAAGGAAATGAAACCGAAAAGAAAGAACAAATCAAAAATCTGTCTATCACAGTAATAACTTTTCTACTATCACAGACATGAACAAACAAATAAATAATCGATCAATCACAATAATATTTACGATTATAAGGTCAAAAAAAAACAAAAATCGAAATGAATGTATAACATTTCGAGACAACAAATTGTTTAGAACGGCAATGTGAATTATTTAGTTAGGAAATGTTGTATGGCCAGGTGAAACAAAAGTGAAAGGATTTAACTCTGTGATCTAAATGATTAGTCATATATAAGCTAATGAAAACTTCAGTGAAGGAATTGGTTCAGATATTCAAAATTATTTAATTTTTATTTGTCATTATAGGGTTGTGGAAGACCGAAGAAAAAACTGTTTTGGTTGTGGTTCGCTTTTCTTGCTCACTATTTCGCACATAACAACCCGACCAGTAGATGGTGACTGACGACATCTAAGCACGGATACAGAAGGCTCGGTTGGCTTTTGCCAACCTGCGTCATAGGTGACGCAGGTGAGATATCCGCTTGCTAACCAAAGGACGAGTGTAGTGTGCAGCAGTTCGCTTCGTCCTACATGCGAAACATGGCCGCTGAGAGTAGAGGACATTCGTAGATTGCTTGTCTTCGATCATAGGTGTTTCTGAAGCATTGCTCGTATATCCTGGGACGACCGAGTAAGCAATGCTATAATTAGGAAACGAGTACTAGGTAGGGTTGGCAAATCAATAGATGAAGTAATGAAACTTCATCAGTTGAGGTGGTTAGGTCTAACCAACGACTGTCTCGATGAGCTATGTTTTGAGGTGGCACAGATCCATGAAGTCACTGACAAGTGAACTGAGTCATGTTGGTAGATGTAGGCTACATGGTTGGGGTCCGCGAGACCTTGAATGACAAGGCTCAAAATCGTTTGCAATGGCGCAGGTGCATCCACTCTTTGTGTTCTCTCAAAATCTAACCTTCAGAATCCCTCATCATCTCTATCTTTCTCCTTCTAAATTTATCTCACTGAATTATACTTCTTGAATAATATCTTCGAACCCTAATCTACTCCATTACCAGTAATGCCTATACTCTCGCTACCACTATGCGATTTGAAATGATAGTTGCGTCTCTGTGCTGACGCGGTATGGCAACCTGGACTTATGTACTCATGTAAGGTGTTTTGCATAGTAACTCACTGACTGAGGTGGAACGTCTCTAGTAGTGACTATACACGAGTGGTCATATGCAAGCATTTCAAGAGTTGGAGTAGACTCCTCACACTCGACCCTATCAGGCCATTTGGATAATATTATCAAGCATAAGTGTGACATTTCAATGAATGAAATACGTGTGTCTTCCGTATCGACGATTTTGCATTTGTTTAACGCGGACAGTACTGTGTTAGAGAAAAATTTAGATGTAGTTTTTTTTATTCTTATTTAAAGAACAGAATGTTTTATTTCATAAAAAAGGATTAAAAATAACCTACAAAGAATTAGTTTATGTTTAATTTTATATATATGGCGAAACTATATTACTTGGTCAATAAATTCTTATGAACTAATTACTATAGGTGAGTTATGATAGTTTTTTGTTTATTAAATAAATACCACCATTTCTTTCCAAGATAAACCATGCTTTCTATGCTAATTTTGTCTGCGATGACTTTGGACATTTACAATACATAAATAGTTAATTTAATATATCTTTTACGTAATTTTGAACTTAGAATTTTGTGACAACACATTCAGAAAAGCACAACAAACGTAAGACAAAACATAGCCACTTTTTTTTTATATACATAACAAGAATGTGTAAGTAGTGTTATGATGAATATAGAGAGAAGTGATGTTCAAGATTTATGGTACTACACATAGTGAGTATTTATGGCTGTCATAGAGATTGATATTAACTAATAGAATTTATTAAGTTTTTATCTGCTTCAGTTCAGATTCCGCCATATTAGTACATATTGCTTAGACTACCTATAAGTAACAATCATCTCTTAGTTTGGTAATACTTTAGACCATTGATTTGATTGATTTTCAATTTAAATATTATCATAATGGCAATCAGTATATATTATTGATACAATTGTAGTTAGAACAAAGAAGACTGACAACATCCCGGTGAAATAATGTTGACAGAATGTCGTGTACAATCAGTCATTGATTGCGTAGATTAATAAAGCAAAGTTGAAAAGTGAATAGAAATCATATCTTTAAAAAGAACGTGTACAAATATGTATGCATCTCTTATACTGACGTATCAGATAGATGAGTAATCCATACTTTAATGTCCGTAATAATTACGAATTGAAAATCACGTATAAAATTAACATTTGACTAGAAAACTGATATGTACTCATTTAATTTTGTTTTGATAATTATCAAGATCTGATATGATTACATATTACGTAAGGTTAATGGACCTATTCAATCAAGCTAAGAGGTCAAACAGATCCAGTGAGACATTTTACATTTCAAAGTTAAGAACGAGTAAAGAAACACACGACCACTATTAGTATTGTGATGATAAAGAAATGTCATTATTGTAGAGTTTGTACACTGAACAGTTATTATTATCATAATACCAATAATAATAAGATGTTAGGTAACGGTTTTTATATTAAGCAATAGAAGTTCTAATATTAAATACTCGAACAGTACAGAATATGTATAACACAACCTAATGAATGTCTAAATATACACTTTATCATTCAAGTGTACTGATTATCAAACCTAGTCTTTCAGTGCAAATATTAATTAACTGAAATCGATTCATTTCTTTGTTTAGATTTGATTTATAACATCCTCATTTCCTTTAATGCACTTGCAAACAAATAAATCTACAAACAAGTGACAAAGTACATCTAATGTACAATATCATTAGTGAATAGCTTTAACAAACAGACAAGACAAGACTACATATATGATAGTGTCAGAGTGTAACTTTGATAAATCTTGAAGCCAGTCAATAATGTGAGGATACAATTACTAATTTATTGAGGGGTTCTGTAAAGCGGTTAATTTAATTTGTAAATGGTATTTTATGATACTCCAGCTAATGTTGATGTGCATAACGAAAAATAAATGAGCGTACTGAATAAATGCAACACGAAGAAATTCACTTCACTTCTACCTGAAGTTTGTGCGGATGATGTTCAGAAGAACAATGAAAGCACCACAACCAAAACATCCAGCTCAGAGAACCAAACACCACCATGAACAGTCAGCTACAACGTAGAACTTCGTACCTACGAACATCAGTTCAAGTTGCCATACTACATTAGCACAGAAACCCAATTATCAATTCAAATCCTATAGTAGAAGTATCTGCAGTGATGGGTAAGAATAAGGTTAGAAGATTTGGTTCAAAAAGTATATCCAAGTGGAATAAATTTAGAAAAATAAAAGAACGGTTAAAAGGAATTCAGAAGATTAGAATTTCAGAGAAGAAAAGAATGGATGCGCCTGCGGCGTTCCAAACAATTTTGAGCCATGTCATTCAAAGTCTCTAACGACAGGTTAAGATTTTCTCGCCAACTACAACCTGCTGGTCTACACCCACTAACGTGGCTCTTTCCGGCTGTCAGTGACTTTAAGGATCTGTATCATGTTTTAATCTGTCAGCCTCGAGCTTTCTTACAGCCTACTCCTACATCACAAAACATCGCTCGTCCAGTTAGCCCATGGGTCAGAGATGCGTAACACATGTCCAAACCACCATCAACTAATTCACCATCGTTTCTCAGTACCGTTTTCCTATCAACAGCAATGTTTACTCAATGGTCCCATAGTAAACGAGCAATGCATCGATGATCGGATACTACTAATGTACGAATATCCTCTACTCTTACTCATCATGTTTTATAGCAGTAGAGTAGGAAGGTGCGGACTGATGAACAGTACACTCGCCCGTTGATTAGTAGACGGATATTTCTCCTACACCATCAGTGACGCAACTTGACAAAAGCCAGTCGAGTCATCTGCATCCAAACCGAGATTTCGTCACACACCAAAACAGCACTGATGAGAATACCGAGACAAGTGAAGCGGTCGACACGCTGAACTACATCACTCCCGACCACTAGTTCAGGTGACGATGTAAGTCAGTCCTGAAGCATCAATTTGCGTTTCGATGGAGGAAATCGCATACTGTACATGCTTGCGTTGTTGCTTAAGGTAGTGGTCAGAAGACTTAATTTTTTCAGCATGTTCATCGAACAGAAGTATATCTTTTGCATATTCTCAGTCATCAAACAAATATCCTAGTAGAAGTTAAACTACTGAAAAGTCAGATGATGAATGTGTTATCTTTAAAAGCATTTCAATAACAAAGTTGAATAAAAATGGATAAGGCGGACAAGCCTGACGAACACAAGCAACAACTGAAATTTGAAATTTAACACGATGACCACGAAATGTCATTGATGTTAACTATTTCACTCCTAAAAGTGTTTGCTTTCATCGGTCCAATTAGTTAACGTCCGATGGGAGGCTTGCAGGTCCTAGGTTCGACCTCGTCGCTGGGTTATGTGTACGCACAACTGGAGAATTTTACATGCGAACAAAACAACTATTCGGTTAAGTGTGGTTAATATTTTATTGAATTATTTTTTTGGATAGGAAGTCCAAGGACAGAGTAGGTTGAAGAATGCTGGTCTGCAGCCTATGCTTCATTGCGTACGTAAGTTACTAATTGTTAATAATGGTTCCTCGGAAGAGAGCATTATATAATGAATGCTACGGAAGAAACAAATCAGTTTACACAATAACCTATTCAAAGAAAATACTGTACCTATTTAACAAGATAATAATAATAATAATAATAATAATAATAATAATAATCACGATATTTCTGTAACCGACATCAATCAATGTTGAAAAAGCACTTTAACATTTGAAATAAACCTACAGGCTTCTTAGAGAACGTGTAAGCCGACAACAATCCACCGATGTACCTAATATTGAATTCAAACACCGATACGATGGTAGGCTGTGAAGGAAAAGTTCAAAATATAAACAAAAAACCATTAAGTATTTGAAAATTCATATATTACACAGAAAAAAAATCTGTTGATAATGAGGTCAAAATGAACAATTTTTCTGAAATAAGATGAAAATCGCAACGATGAACAGTTTAATTGATAAATACATTCATTATTCTAATGTTCTACACAAAATTTGATGAGGAATAGGTTCACGTATCTACATTCGTAAAACAAGGCTGAAACTGGTGACGACATGCACTGGGAGAAAGGAACGAAAACAGTGAAAGATATGCAAACCTATGTGCCCGCAAAAGCACAAGTTATAGGCACCATATTCCCACACAAACGCATACACAAAGCCACATGTGTTTCAACGTTTCAGACTACACGGAACCAAATCGAAAGAATGTTTCAGAAGGACAACGGCAGATGTAACAACGAAGAGAAGAGCTGATGTCACATCAGTTTATCACTTGATTATGAAAGTAAAACTAGAGAAGCACTGAACTGGGCACATTGCATCACAAAGGTTTAATATGGTGTTTCTTCAGGATACTGGAAAACTGGACGAATTCAAAATAGCTCTCATAAAAATGTTCAACGCCTTTCACAATCTAATGAGGGCGAAACCTAATGGAAACAACTGGAATGTTGTAACTAGCGTTGCAGGTGGATAGGATATATATTCCAGAAACCACTCAACTGCGTGACTAGGAAAGGGTTGATTACCGAATGCTGGTCGGAGGTCTATGATCGATTAGTGGTAACAGCCGTTCACAAGGAAGTAGTTAGATTTTAGACGCCGAACAAAATACTGATTAATTGGTGGTTGTAACATATAAATAATATAAATATCTTAAAGCTACACAATTCCAAGACAGCCATTATTCAAATCGTAACGAACTGCTAAGCAGCATAATCCAACATTTATAAATACAGCCACATACATCCTCTTCAACATCAGAAGTGAACTTAAACTAACATACTAAACACACCTTTTGTTACAAAGTCGACATTTCTATATGGCCAATATACATATTATCATTTACTTTAGTCTGGTAAATTAACCTCTGCGATATTTATTCATACAATGAGAATGAACAAATGCGATAGTTATTGATTATTGTCTTAATAAATAACGAATTAATATAACAACACTTAAGATTCTAGTCCTTAATGTATATCAGCGTTATGATTAACTGTACACATCATTGTAATAAAATTGTTGGACAGAATAAAAGAGCATTATTATTATCATTATTTGTTACTATTATTATTATTATTATTATTATAACTAATTACTGAATCAAGTGTTAATTGTTAGTTATTATTTACTAAAATTTACTGCAGTTTGTGTCAGAAACACTTAAGTTTATGAGTATTGAAGTTCATCATATTATAGAAACGTATCAGTTTATCACCACTTGAGAAAATGTGTATATTTCTGTGTCCGTAATCTATAATTCATCAATATTATTTCATTCACAGCAACTACCTGCTTGCATAAAATTATAGAAGTGAGTGATTCCGTGCTTCTGAACTGATTATCTTGAGATGGTGGAGACAATTTGTGGCTCGTGTGGGTAATTGTGGTGGAGTTTCGTTCTCTGAGCTGGATTTTTTTATTGTGGAGCTCTCATTGTTATTCTGAACAGTATCATCGTCATCACAAATTCAAACACTTCACTTCTATTTGAAGTTCAGAAGAATAATGAAAGCTCCACAACCAAAACATCCAGCTCACAGAACGAAACTCCACCACAAACTGACTATCATATAAGTGTAAAAACTGTGTTTGTTGATTTAAATTTATTTTAGTATGTTTATTTTCTGAATGCTTTCCGACGTTTATTCAGTTCATAATGTTCACAAATTGTAATTTATAAGACCCAATGTAGAGAAGAGTATATGACATCCGTAGATATCAATAACACGACTGGATTATATGGTTTACTATAAATTGAGCACTGGGTGGAAAAAGTTAGTAATAATGAAATGACTAATTTTTATGACATTCCAACGAGTAGCAATTTATAATGCTCATGTTTTGTGAATTGTTGCAAGTCACGTTGTCTCTTCGGTAAAATCCGGTTCAAAACCGAAGGGATGTGTTGGTATTTTAAGTGATGAGATTGACTGTTGATAATATTACTCAACGTAACAGAATTCCGAATAGGGTAATACATTTAACTAAGATTACTTTAATAGAACCTAAAAAAATTTTGAAATATATTTTGCATCATGCAAATAAACATTATTGTTCTAGTCAATCATATTTCATTCTTCTCCATATTTAGTATTACGAACGTTTCTAGTTACTTCAGAAAAAATTATATAAAATGACACAATAGAAGATACATACTTTGTTAAAATCCAGATTCATTTCAATCCATCCTAGAGCTGCATTGAATTCCTTGTCTAAATTCATTATATACAAAGTATCTAAAGCGTCGATTAAGGAAGCCCCGAGTGGTTCAGTGCCAAGTACAGAGGGTAAGTGGCCAGTTTTTGAAACCGGTCTCAATTCATTACTTCCCCATGAATAGGTAGCATAACCGTTCCAAGCAAACTTCATCATCTAAAGTTTATGAAAAAAGAACAGAAACAAAAGAGATTACAAAACGAAAATATATTTTATAATCATCTAGTACTTTAGAATTCATATTTTAGGAAAAGGAAAGTTAGATAAACAAAGAGAGAAGGCTACAGATCAATAATTCCATGAGGCAAGCAGACATTGTTTAGCTTACTCCAATAATTTTACTGAGCTAATAATAAAAGCTAACATAAAGTCAGTGAAGCACTAACTTTCGTAATCATTGATTTATGATTGTTAACTATATTAACAGTAAAGTTGTGTGATACATATATAACTGATTACTAGTGAACGTTTGAAGAACTGGTCATAATTTTCCTAGTAGTTGTACTTGGGTTACGCAGTGTACGTACGATTTTGTTGTATGGCCATACTAGAGAAAACATTGTACTTAATACAATTTAATTCCCTCAGACGGTTACGCTCGGATGACATCAGAAACGATGGTAGCTGGTGTTCAACAACCGGAAAAATTATAGGGCCGGATAGTAAAAATTTGTTAATAAATTTTAAGCAAATTAATTAATCCCACAAAGCATTTTATGTGAGAAAATATATAATTTATAAATTACTTTCAAATACACATAAAATGGAAGCGTTAGTAAGAAAATCAATGGCATGATTAAATTTATCCGCAGGTGAATAAAGTTGTGAGACTCCAACGCAAAATCATAAGATTAATTAGTCACTCTTTCTGATTACGTCTAGAACAGAAAAGATGACAAATCAGACATAATAGTAAACCATATAATAATTTCTGCTTTGAGTTATTCGGGAATAGATAGGATTTTTAGCCAATCAATTTTCAACAGACTTTATTACTAGGATTTATACCGAAAACATATTTTTGCTCGATCTAAAGAATAACTTTTTCTAATACATAAAGTATCGGACACTATACAAATTAATAAAGAGAAAAATAAACGATTTAAACAGTGTCGAAAAGCTTTCAGAAGGTAACTCTAACTGAGTCAGTTAAATATGAAATAAACAAATACAATGTTAACACCTAAAAACTATATTAACGATATTACCATAAAACGTAGCAAATCATTTTAGGACATGTCCTCGATTTCGGAATTCGAATTAGCTTTTGCTATCTTGATGAAATGTACTAACTGCTACTTTTCATATCAGTGTAAAAAAAATTGTAACAGAAACATAATACAGCATACATACGTAGAACACAATATACAAATATAGAAAGGAGATTGGTTTACACGGTGTAATAACATTTACATAGCCATTTTTAAGTAAGTAATTGCAAAAATATACATGGCAGTAAATGGATGTTTATCAGTCTAATGTATAATTAAGGCTAGATTTCTTAAAACTAGGAAACTAACAAATCATCATAGAAATTTTATTACATCTAACATAATTACAATGATTTCAACAACATCAACACAACTAGGGAATTTTAAAATCTTTCTATTTCATAGAATTGAAAGAAAATTTAATTATTGCAATGTTGAATGAAATTTTTTTTCTTGTTGCAATAATAACAATATATAACAATGTATATTCTGAAAAATCTATTACAAACTGTGTGCTGATTCAAAGACAAGGTCAATTTTCTATATTTATCTGAATAGTAATGCATAATCAAATAAATTATTCAAATGATTATTTTTATATACACATCGAAAGTTTTTAGTCAAAAAGCTGTACAAGAATTGGTTTAGGAAGTGAATAACTTATTCGCCAAAAAAATATATATGTAATGTTTTTGTTATTATAAATAATTACTATAACTAACTAGAACTGAATGAAAATTTCAAGTTAATTTGAAATTTGATAAGAAATTTTACATTAGAAATAAAATCCGAAATAATTCATTCATTTGATAACGAATGAAATAAAATAAACAAACAATAATTTTTTTCTAACACATTTCAACCTTATATCAAAATCAAATTTCCACGGATAAAAGACTGTTTTGTTTACAAGTTGGAAGAGTTTAGAGGCTTACGCATTTCACAATTTAGAAATATTTAGAGGAAATGATATGAGTTACCATGATAAGAATGTCATTTATAGTCAGTCAGTTACAAAGTAGAACTTCGTACGTACGTACCCCAACCAGGTAGTCTACATCTACCAACATGACACAGTTCACTTGTCAGTGACTTCATGGATTTGTGCCATGTTTTCGTCAGGTCGTCCATAGCTTTCTTCAAACTTATTCCTACACAACAAAACATCGCTCTTCGAGGCACTCGGTGGATGGCCATTCGTAACACATGTCCCAACCACCTCAACTGATGAAGTTTCAATACTTCATCTATAGATCTGCCATCCTTACCTAGTACTCGTTTCCTAACGACAGCATTGCTTACTCGGTTGTCCCACGATACGAGCAATGCTTCTTAAACATCTATGATCGAATACTAATAATTTGCAATCCCTATCTAGTGCTCGTTTCCCAACAACAGCATTGTCCCAGGATACACGAGCAATGCTCCAGAGACATCTACAATGGAATACTAATAACCTACAGAAATCCTCAACTCATACCAGCTGCACAGTAGACTCGTCCTTTGGTAAGAAGATGGATATCTCGCCTACACCATCGGTGATGCAAGTTGGCAAACGCCAATCGAGCTTTATGTATCCGTGCTGAGATTTCAACAGTCGCCAGGCCATCAGCACTGATGAGACTCCCAAGATAAGTGAAGCGGTCGACACACTCGACCACTTCACTCCCTATCACTAGTTCAGGTGCCGATGCAACCCAATCTTGAAGCAACATTTTGCATTTCGACGGGGAAAACCGCATACCGAACATGCTTACATTGTTGCTCAGTGTAGTCAGAAGACTCTGCATTTTGTCAGGGTCTTCACCAAGTAGAACTGTCATCGGCAAACTCTAAGACAACAAGCGAGTCTCACGGTAGAAGCTCCACTCCAGCAAAGTCATATGAAGATAATGTTATATCTAGAGGTAAGTTAAACAGGAATGGAGAGAGTGAGCAACCCTGACGGACACCACTTGAACTATCCAATTCTGATGACAGGAGGCCGAAAACTCTCACTCAATCGGCAGTGTTCCAGTAGAGAGCTTATATAAGGTTAATATACTTCACTGGCACACCTTTTAATGACAGACACTGCCACAGAACCTCACGATCCACACAGTTGAATGCCGCCTTAAAGTCGAGAAATACTTCTATTGTGGGACGTCTAGACGAGTGTTGATGTTCTAGGACCCGACGAAGAGTGAATATTTAGTCTATACACCAATATCCATGTCGGAAACAAGCCTGGTTTTCTGTAGTCTGCTCTTCGCGAGTCGGATTATTATTATTGAGGCCAATATTTTAGATACCTGATTAGTTAAAATGACTTCTGTAGACTGGGGCAATTAGTGGTCGAGAACAGTCGGATGGGATTAAGCCCAGTTCCAAGATCTCAGTCAATCTAATTGTTAAAACTGGACCACAATTCATAGAAATATAAGGGGTGGAGCTTTCTAATCTAACAGCAGATGATCGACTGTTAATTGGTATCCAGTTGATTAGCGATATCTCAGCTTTGAGGTCTAATGAGACACCAACACCCACAGGATCAGCCGAAAACGCAACATGAACGCCGGATAAATACAAAGGAAACAAGCTTTTCGAAGCAGCAGATTGGGTGCGAATGTGTCAAACGTCTACTGGCCGGCCTGTAATAGTACATGGACATTGAAAGGCACCCAGACAGTATCCCAAACCATTCATAAATATTTGGATGTCCTTTTGTACCAATGTTCATGTGTTTAAGTAAAAATATGAATGTACACTTATGTTTGGAATACGATCACATGATTGCTGTGGAACAGTGACTGTTGAAAACCAAACTATTCAAGTGAACTGAAAACAGGGGAAAATCATATGATATTAAAAGTCATTTGTAAATATCTATTCTGCTTTGGTATCTGAAAGATGTAAACTAATGTAACAGAGTTCCGGTAAAAAAAACCTAAATCCATAACTTACCTCTCGAACTTTATCGCGCATAGCGACTACTGTCGCATTGTCAGGAAGACCGCCTTGAGTTTCTTCCTTGGAAATAGGTGTACCATGTTTGAAAAGTGTAGCGGATGGAATCTCTCCAGAACTGCGAAGTGCTTGAGGAGGTTTCGGAACACCTTTTGGTTTATCAGCTTCTGGAGGTATTTGTGCAGGTGGTTGGATTTGACGATTATCCTGATCAGATTGTGCGAGATTGGGTGGGGCATCGATTATAGGCGGCTTTGGCGCTACATTAGGTAATTCACCAACTTTCTGGAGGAAAAGAATACAATATGATACTTAAAGTACTGAAATAAGCTGAAAAAAATATTGAGTAAGATTTTCAAATAACCCACAGGATATATAGTAAGATATGAAAAACATACTGAGTCAATTTTCAGAAACGACTATCGGCAAGCAAGCATTATACAATATATTGTAAACGGAAGCGGGACTTAAAGTGTTCTAAGAGCAGATCCCGTTAAGCTCAAAGAAGCATAGGTCGCCGACCAGCATTCTGCAACCTACTAGGTCATGGGCCGTCATTTCTGGCTCTCTCCGAATGTTGTTCATTCTTCTCATGTCTGTCTCCTCGGCTTAATATGTTCTTTAGTTTTCTTCTTTTGCTTTGACCCTGAGAATTACAAGTCATAGCTTTTCCCGTGACACACTTGGGTGCTTTCCCCAATGTGTGTCCTACGCACTACCTCCACTGGAATCTGGTTTGTTTCCTCCCACAGTAGGTCGTTGCTGATGGTGCCTGGCCAACGGGTCCAAAGTATTTTACGTAAATAACTGTTAACAAACACTCGTATCTTCTGGATGACGGCTTTCGTTGTTCTACATACTATAGAACTGTCTTGAAATTTGTATTGAAAATTCTGACTAGTATCATATAATTGTCTCACATTTCCTTCACTTGCAGCTTTTACACCGTCATTGCTAGGTCTCATACATATTTACGTTTGTCGGCCATGATGCTCTTCTTCACGTACTTGTTTGCTTCTCTGTATTCATCTTGTGCCTTGGTTTTTTCTACTCTTTTTCGGTTGATATTGATTGCTGCCTTCTTGCACCTACTTTGTTGAATCTTACCCAGAATATCAACAGAGATCCATCCCTTGCGATGGTACTTCTTGTGGCCCAGAACCTTATGACTTGCAGACAGACAGACAGATACAACGCAGAACTTCGTACGTTAAGTACATCAGTTCAGGTTGCCATACCATGTCAGCACAGAGACGCAACTGTCGATTCAAATCCAAGAGTGATAGCGATAGTAGAAGTAATAGCAGTAATGGAGAAGATTAGGGAGTGAAGATATGATTGGAGAAGTATAATTCAGGGAGATAAAATTAGGAGAAGGATAGAGATGACTTGCTGAAGTGATTGTCGCCTTGATCCCTTTCCAATGGTTCTCCATGGTAGTTTTCTTTCCATTGAGTGGATCGTGAAAAGCCTGTAACCTATTGCTGAGGGCTCTGGTTTGACCAGTAGTACTCAAGAACAAAGTTTGTACAACGTTAGTGTAAATTCGTGGAAAATGTGTCAATGACAGACTGCCACGGAATCTTGGTGTCAAGGAATACAATTATTGTCAAACGTTGAAGTGTGTCTATATTCTGGGTCCTCGCAAAGTGTGAATATATGTTCTATACTTTTAGGATCAGGTATGAAATCGGTCTGGTTTTTCCGAGTTCTCTCTTCACGAGCTGTGACTAAGCAATGAAATACTTGAGGCCAATATTTTAAACACCATATTAGTTAAACTGATTATTTTGTGACTGTCACAAGAGGACTCTTGTACTTTCTTAGATACTGAGACAATCAGAGAATGAGGTTAATTAGATGCGGCTACATCTCAGTTAATCTCACTGTCAAAAACTGGACCACCATCCTTTACTCATAAGGACATGCTGCTCTCTTTCCTTAGATTGCTTGTTAGCTTTACAAAGTGACTAAAAGTGGAAGGATAGACCGATTTGTCATTCAGGTTATTTGGTAATGGTGGGTATTTAAGCTGTTGCTGATGAATAGTTGAACTGTCCTGCCAATCGGTCTAGTCTACTGGATTGAGAGTGAATAATAGTTCCATCTTTCTGAGACAGTCTCGCCAACGGTCGGATGCCTAATAAGAATCCGCTAGTTAGGTTTGCACGGTTGGCTACTGTTAATCATCGCCTTTTCCATCTCTTTCACCTCCGTTATCCATCAGCCTGGGATTAAGTCACCTCTACTACTCACCGTATTCAGAACCAGGCGGAACGAGTTTCCGATCATCTGTCAGTTTATCAGGTGCCGATGAAATTCCGCTGACTTTCCTTAACATTTTGGTTTACGTTACACGTAGATGTCACTGCTGTTTCAATAGCTTTTTGGATATCATTCCAAGCCGCCTCGGGGTAGGTATCACTGACACGGCTGTTTAACTTTTGCAAGTTGTTCCTCAAATACATATATATACACCCCATTTGTTCCGGGAATAGTCTTGAGCTTTTTATCATGAGGTTGAACTACAGAGGGTTTGTTTAATGTTCAGTAAACTGCAGACAAATACGTGTTCATACAGGAGCAAAGTCAAAGTTTAGACATGTGCTTCAAGACGAACGACAGCCTACTATAGAGCCTCTATAAACGATAGCTGATTGAGATGTGATCTATTTGAGTCGAATCTTGAGTCGACTGTGAAAAACGCCATGTTAAATGACGACTTTCTATGTGCTCGAATTCAGTGTTCTCTAGAAACAGACGATTATCTGAGCATACAGTAGACGGTCGTCATAATGTTCGATGAGCTGCTAAGGATTCCTTCTAAGTTTCGCTTCGTCTACCTACGTGAGCATTAAAAACACCAGCCACCATTACCAAGTCAGAGCATTGGAAAGCTTTCTGTAAGATCCACACTACTTCATCTAAGCTGCCCATTTATGAGAAAATAGACAGAGACAACAAAGAGCCAACGTTCACTGTCCCTGTCTATCCTAGTTCTTACTATCCCATTCAGTCGGACAGCGTAAAAGCAAACCTTTACATACCTGCGCAACATCATTGATAATCAAGGTGGATCTCATATAAATGAAAAGACATGCATTGGTAAGGAGAGGTCAGTACTTCTACAGTCGAACATTTGCAACTCAAAACAAACGTCGAAACAGTTCTATTGTATGGAGCGACAACTTGGAGAATCACGAAAGTCATCATCTGAAAGATGCAGTTGTTTATGGACAGCTGTCTACGCAAGATACTCCTCGCTCATTGACCAGGTACAGTCAGCAGCAACCTAATGTCGTAGAGAAGAAATCAGATTCCAGCTGAGGAAGGATTGAAGAGAAATTGCTGGAGATGGATAGGACATACACTGCGGAAATCATTTAAGTGCGCAACCAGGTGTTCAGTTGGGTAATCAAAGGATAATACATCAAAAAAGACCTGTTATAATCAAGAAAAAATCTTATGTTCTCAACTATGCATAGTACTTTGTACAAAATTTGAACATTTGAATTCAGTGCTATCGATAACCTAAGATCTTACTTGCGTACTTTACGCCTGTTACCCATAACGCAGGATAGGTCGCCGACTAGCATTTTCCACCTAACTCTGTCGTGGGTCTTCCTTTCCAGTTCCACCCGACTGCTGTTTATTCTTTTTATTCCTGCCTCCAATTCTCGACATAGTGTGTTCCTTGGTCTGGTTCTCTTCCTTTGTCCTTGAGGGTCGGCCCCAAGCAAGGGCTTGCTTCGTGATGCAGCAATTATTTAATTTCAAAGATCTTCATGAACTTTTTAAACATTACAATTAATTAGAATAAACTGAATTTTGGACTGAAATTCAACTTTTGTAACCTTTCCATTTATGGAAAGGCAACATGACCACAGGTGTTCCTTCATAAGAAACACTATCGCCGTCATATACAGATATAGTCAGCAGCAGGACTCTGTTTGCAAACATGCTGTTTTGATTTTTACTGCTCTCAAAGCGAAATACATCAATAAGAGTGTTTAAGTAACCATTTGTTCACATGACTTACAGAAATATATTGAGAATTACACACAAAGTTTACTTACTGGTTCTTCAAACAAGTAGTTAATTGAGCGTGTCGTGATAATAATTATTATGACAACTAGAATCAAGAGGATTATACGCCGACATCGAAAATTTCGAATTCGTAACGTCCTACAAAAAAGGCAAAACAAACCAAGTCACCATGACTGTAAACCAACCAGCTAGATATATAAGTAGTGAACTTGAAGTTATGAGAATTCGCGAAAAAGTGAAGTTTTGCTACACAGTATACGCAACTAAACATAAACAAACGACTAATCATGATGTTACAAGTGTCGCTGCATACAGGAAACTAAAATACTGATTATATATTTCACTCCTAGCTCCAATCACCAATCCTTACAATTTTGTGTAGTAGACTGTTACATTCATTATATAAGGAGTAGTTACACAGCTGCCTAAAGTCTCAGTCATACAGTTACAAAGTAGAACTTTGTACGTACATACATAAGTTCATGTTGTCATACCACTTTAGCACAGAAACGCAATTATCAATTTAAATCCCTTAGTAGTAGAGATAGTAGAAGTATAAGCCGTAATGGAGATTAGGGTTCTACGATATTATTCAGGAAGTATCATTCAGTGAGATGAAGAGAAAGACAGAGGTGATGAGAAATTCAGAAGATTAAAATTTCAGAGAACACAAAGAGTGGATGAACGTGCGCCACTGTAAGTGATTTTGAGCCACGTCATTCAAAGTCTTTGTTCTAACATATGACATGTTTAGATCTTAGTACTGTAGCTCAGTGTCATTATGAAATTTGAAGCTCATAAAATGGATCTTCTGAAGTTTAAATATAGAGCATTAATTTGGCAAAAGTGGATAAAATTAAAGCCGATTGAGTTAATTCAGGCTTTTAATGTTCATATGTATGTTGTATAGACGGACAATGTTACTAGTTCGATTTTGATAAACTAGTATACAAACGAATGTGTACTTTTAAGACAGTGTTTTTGAGTAAAAAACGAATAAATTTGACCTGATGACTAACTGGTCATATTCATTAAAAAGTATATGGAAATATTAACTGTTAGGTTTCTGTGAACCTTAAAAGTGATATGTGATCAGACTTGACTACCCAATAATACAATGACCAACAAATAAGAATTTACACTATTCAACAAATCGAAACATTGAAATATTTATTAGTCATTTCTATAGATGTTAAGATAATCAAATATTCCGACCGTAGCTGCTACGTTGACGTGGTGGTCGGGCTTGACTAACGTCATGACCCAACCCAGCTATATTAGCTGGAACTTATGTTCCTGAAGGTTCAACCATGCTAGACACGTCGATTGGAGGACGATGAGACTAAAGGCAGCTACCCAAGGTCTGAGGGAGAAGTCGTACTGCTGACTGCAGAGGGGTGTGACAGCAGCGATGCTGCCTTCTCACAAGGAAGGGAGGGTTAGAAAACGTCGACCCTAAAAATGTCACACCTCACCCTACCTCACGGATTTCCGTCTCCGGCGGTAAGGGTGCCCACTAAGGGCTTTTAAGAGCGGAGCTAATACTCAAAAAACCTTTCATAAATGGCCGTGCGTGACCGGAAACATGGATACCTGAGAATTGCATAATATAAAGACATAACAGATCAAAAGTAGATCAAGACTTATAAATATCTTTCACATAAACTTTTGTTAGGAACTGAAGGAATAGTTCCATAAAACAGCGGGAACCGAGTACATAAAAAATCACAAACAGTACTAAACAGCTTCAACGTTTTACTTTGTAATTTCGTTAGATCATCGGATAATGTTTAAATGCTAACTTTATTTATGACGTAAAACTTTTCAAGACTGTGATATAGATAATTTTAAAAGATGTTTATACTTATCTAAATCATAGTCGTTGTCATTTTATTGCAAGATAAAATGGAATTTATCAGGGTGTTGAGTGAAGGAACAATGGTTGGTGTTGTACTACTATATTAATCAATGACAATCGGATGGGCTTAAACAAAATAATTAATTAATTAATTCGCTATCGTTGGCCAATGGTGCCTCAAGTTTGAAAGGATAGGAAAATTAAAAAAGATCTTTCTCGTCAACAGCCAAAAAGGTATAAAAAAATGAGAATATTCACTGACTTGTCGAATTTATTGTGCCACAAACGGACAGAATAAAAGGCTTAATAATTACATCTACATACATTTACACACTAGCATATCCACAGCCACTGAAGTACAGCAGTCTCCTAACCAAGCTAGGTATAGACAATTTAATTCAGAAGATTATTCTGAATTAAAAAATGACTGAAATGAAAATGAAATTAAGGTTGAATATAGTTTTTTACATCATCTCAGGTTAAACGATGAGTATTGTCATGTTTTCAGCTAAATGATAAGTATGAAAATCAATTGAAATTACAAACAATGAGGAAGTTAGTATCTATTTTCGCATGTTATGAAACATAAAGCTACTAATTATATGCAATGAGTATGGAAAAGCAGTAGATAATACTGTGTAACATAACAAGCGCGAACAATCAATCACAAACAGCATCTGACCCTCTAATCACAGTATGGCAATCTGAATTAGTGATATAAGTATGATGCATCGTAAAAAAAAGGAAAACAAAAGGGAGCACGCTATATTTACAAAAGATGAAGAGTTTTAGAAACACAGACGCAATCCATGAAACAAAAATTTGGAAACTTTATTAAAGACATACACAAGGAGAGAAAGCAATATATGTAAAAATTGTATCGATGACAGAAAAAAGAAAGCAATTAAACTGGGTATTTTCCCATCCCTTTTATTTTAAAGCCTTTTTCGTGTCACATATGGAGATGAAATAAAATTCACGAATACGTGCCCACCTTATACAAACGAAATCACGAATTAAAAATATTTTGGGGCTCGACCACAGCCAGTCAGTTACAGAATAGAACTTCGTAGGTACGTACATAAGTTCAAGTTGCCATACAACATTGGCATAGAGACGCCATAGTCAATTCAAATCATATAGTAGTAGAGGTAGTAGACGTATTAGCGGTAATGGAGAAGATTAAGGTTTAAGATAATATTCAAGAAGTAGAATCTAATGAAATAAACTTAAAAAGAAAAAGATGAAGTGATGAGGAATTAAAAAGTTTAGGATGCACCTGCGCCATTGCAAACGATTTCGAGCCATGTTCAAGGTATCTAACCATTGATGACTTTCGTCTCGCAGACCCCAACCAGGTAGTTGACACCTACCGATGACTTAGTTCACTTGACAGTGACTTTATGGATTTATGCTATGTTTTGGACTGGCCGCCCCTAGCTTTCTTCTAACTTATTCCTACATTGCAAAACACAGCTCGTCGAGGGCGTTAGTAATACGTCTCAACCACCTCAACTGATGAAGATTCGCTAGTTCATCTATTGACTCGATATCCTTACTTAGTATCCTTTTTCTAACATCAGCACTGCTCACTCGGAAAACCATAGCGGTTTATGCAAACTTGAGCCATCATTTGTGCCTTAGTGATGTTAGACTGACTCTAAAAGGTTGCGTCAGTGAGAGCAGTTTGACTCTGTCTGTAAAACGTGACCTCTGAGTTAAGGATATTAAGCGATTCCCTGCGTTTAATCAGCATTATCTCCGAAGGATTGCTGACAGTCAGTGACAACATCATGTTAGTAATGTTTTAGCTATGTATGTCTAGACAGTAACGATAATCCGATTGGTGTTACCATCTCTAAACACAGACTTTGGTGGCTAAAATATGTACTACGAAAGTTATCCCAGCAAATGCCACATCGCGCATTATTTCCCGACACTAGGACTCGTTGGCAAAAGTGGTCAGTCTATGAGCTAAACAGGAATAACATCCTTTAATTCTTGACGGCTCGTTGGTCGAGGTCTTAGAGATAGCGCAGTACAGTAGCTTGAGACGTTTAGATAAATAAGTAAATGACTATCATTTAGTAAAGAGATCTGTTTGACTTGTAGGTCACTTTCAATTTATACACTATTTGGACTTGAAAAATACAATGACTTATTCGCCTACTCATGAAATAAATTTTCAGATAAGTAATCGCTGAAAAAAATCCTAGTCGTAACTCTTCATTTTCAATCAAAGAATTTTAATGCGGAATTAACTTTATATTTAGATTTATATGGGAAAAATAATTTTGCATAGTGAATTAATTTGAGCATGACACAAATTAGTACGAACATGGTCGATTATGAAGGTATGAAAAATTTAGACTTACATATTTTTCTTTGTAAATCCACAGTCAGCACCTACACCTAAAATGTAAAACACGAAAAACTTAGAAAAAAATGTCAAGCAACAGTAGTTGACCTTGTTAGAATCTTCCACATCAATATGGAAAGGTCTAACTGGAGACACAATGAATCAGAATAATTTGTGGATAATTTATTGGATGTGTGAAGTACAGAGCGGATATAATTAAGGAGCCGAAAATATGGGGTGATACCAAGCTTATGACCTGAAGATAGCCAGAACGAGTCTCTATTTAAGCGATACGTACGTTAAACCATCACCTAAGGTCTGCAACTAACCATACGTAAGGAATGTTCTGAGGGCATACCAACAACAAACACGCCACCATATTTGGAACTTTTGTGCTGTCTTTTCTGTGTCACAGTTCACACAGAACAAAATGACGAGGTGAATGATTAAAAAAAATACCCAAACAAATTATAATTGTACAGCTTCTACCAACTTTTCCTTAAACTATTCAGACAAAAAAATGAAATAGTAAATAATCATTAGTGTTGCTTTTGTGTGCATCTGTAAGAACACAAAATCTTGGTCGATGAAGCGAATATTAACAAGCAGGAAAATATCACCGCTGAACTTAATGAACCCTCACTATTAACACAGAATAATAGTGCTAGCACGAGCCAATCACAAAACACATCCTCAGCTACCCTGCTTATTATCATCATATATTTTAAAAGACCACATGTTTACATTCTAGGTTTTGTTTGGTAAATGGTATAAAGTATTGGTTTCCGTAAATTTTTTTAAGAGCATAAACGGAACAACTTTCTGTACTCGCAGTGTTAAAATTTACTGTTTCTAGAATGTCACGTTTTTTAGTTCTATTACTTAGAAGAGGCCTTTACTTACTGAAGTCAGAATACTGGTTCACAACTACATACGGACCAGTTTAGTCAGCTGGATTTAGTTGCTCTAAAAATGCAACTAAAGAGAGTTAAAACAGCTGAGAAATTTTCTACGCGTATGTTATTTCGATAAAACATTCCTTTAGCAAACCAATCAACACGAACAAGTAGATTAATATGAATACTATGATCGACTAGTAAAGTGTTCAACTCAGCAGTTATGCCAAGAATTGTACCAGGCTTTTTTTATAAGCTTTGACAATATTGTTTTATAGATAAAAGAGACTGCAAGTACACGTCTCAAATTTTGGTTTGTTCCAACTACATCAATTTCAAAAAATGTTGATGACTGATTGTTGATGCTGACTTCTCAAAGTCAGTTATACTGAGCTTAAGTTGTTATATTACACTTGTAATTGTAATTGTGGGATTGAACGAATAATATCTTTGGAAACAATTGTAACCACTTGTTCATTTAGTGCTTTGTTAACGAATAAGTTTAAACTACATTTCATATAAGAGCGACTAAGTTGTTATAAAACCACGTTCTTTAACCGATGCGATTGAGAAGGGATAACTACGTTAGATTACTAAAGCAAATTATATCATGGATAACTGAAGAACTCAGATCCGAAAAACGCGTCAAGTAATAGCATCGGGGAACTAATAGTGAATCCAAAAGGATTATACCTAGAAAACTGCACGAGCTGAGTTACAAATGTACTTTCTTACGGGCATCAACTATTGCACTCGTATATTATACGTCGTCACTGACAGTTTGTCAAAACACGTACTCAAACTTCATAAATCTATTTATCGCTAAACAATCAGGTAGATACGTGTTTTAATAACTATTTATTGGCTTTCATATGTATTTCGGTATGTCTGCGAGGGATAACTCTAAACAATGTAAAATAAATTCTTCTCACAACAGTCAACAATAAGACTACGCTGAAGCAACATAGGATCACTGTATTTCAAGGGTTTTAGCAGTATTTCTACATATCATGCACCAGAAAGTTCAGATCTTACAACAGAAATTTACATAAGTAATCCATATAATTTTAGTCCTTAAATAACGAATACTATGAGTTTATAGACTATTTTGTTTTAGTATAACTTTCATGCATTAAATTAAGAACTATGACAAGAATTCGACTGTTTTTACTTGGTTATAGGAACTTTGGTTTGTCGATTCTAGATCAGCATACTGAATCGAGAATAATTACCGATTGCTGATGCAGTTCTTCACAATGAGACAGAAACAAGACCAAGACGCGCAAAAACTTAGACTTACCTAAACCAGTCTTAGAAGCCGCGCTTAGAACAGCCCATTTACTACTTGCTTCTTAAGGTACTTGTGAAAACTAGTATGTTAAAACAATTGTAGTAACCTTCAACTTCCTACATAGGGGGCACTGCTGTATCCATTGTATATTGGCGCACTATTTTTATAAAATTCTCATGACTTCAACTTTTGGGCTTCTTAACTGATTCTTTCGAATCAGCTTGTAAGAAACATTACTACGTATTAGTATCCGCGATTACCCATCTTCTGTTAACAGTAGAGTCTACGACTTATGTATTCTTGGTAATTGATTGATTTGAGATGGCAGATCGGTGTGCAATACTTCTAGCTAGTTCCCATCCAGATAGTTTCAAGTTTCACACACAGCCCACTGCACTAAAGAGAGTTTCTTTTCCATTCATGCATGGCATTTGTTTTCCAAATGTGAAAAGCTTCCGGACACGCCTTGATGCGAGATCTTGTCATATTCTTGCTCAAACTTACGAATGTAATATCAGACAAGCCTTTATCGTCAGAAGCTGTCAAATCCTCTACTACAAGTGGCCTGTTAGCTAAGCAAGATATTTATTACGAACTCCGTATCGTTCAGGAGTTGACAGATTATACTACTTTACATAAATTGGTTACATAGTCCGACTTATCCTTTCAAGCACTTTTACTACTGCTCCAGTTAAAGTGATGAGTCTTGAATTTGACAAGGCCTACATGGAGCTGATGATGACATATCATTTTCAGGGAACATTAGTGATGGTTGGACACCGCAGTATTTTTTTATGATATTTGCAGCTATGTTGAAAAGTTCTGTAGATTCTGTAGCTATATCATACATATCCTGTTTGTAAAAGGGGCTTCTAATAAAGCTATATATTTATAACTCCGTCAGTAGAACCTTAGGGGCTACTGCCGGTCTCAAGCTCGGGTAAAGGAGGAGGGTTGGACATGGGGTTGGCGACCCCATTCCGTCGAAATCTCACTTGCCGAAAAAATGCTAACCAGAAAAAATAATTCAAACCATTTTAACTCTGCCCTGGTAGATGGAAGAAGAATTATGACGTCTCGTGATGAAAGCCGAGTTACCTCGGAAGTCACGGGGCCGATGCCTCTTCTGACAACCAGAGCAACCATGCTTTTAGGTACATGGAGAGACTGGAAGACTATTTCAAGCTGCGGCAGAAATGAAAAGATACAACCTCGAGGTGCTCGGCATCAGTGAAACGCATTGGACACAGGTAGGACAACTGAGACTAGCTTCAGGGGAACTGCTGTTATACTCTGGTCATGAAGAGGAAAACGCTTCACATACACAAGGAGTTGCACTGATGCTGTCCAAACATGCACAAAAGGCACTGATAGGATAGGAATCTCATGGAACCAGAATCATTAAAGCATCCTTCAAAACAAAGAAAGAGGACATTACAATGAACGTCATCCAATGTTATGCACCTACCAATGACTACAATGACGACGTTAAAGATCAATTCTACGAAAGGCTGCAGTCAATCGTCGAGAAATGTTCACCAAAGGATTTGACGATTCTTATGGGAGACCTGAATGCCAAGGTTGGCATGGACAACACTGGATATGAAGACATCATGGGACGACATGGACTGGGAGAAAGAGACGAAAACGGTGAGAGATTTGCAAACCTATGTGCCTTCAACAAACTGGTCATCGGTTGCACAATAATCTCGCACGAATGCATTCACAAAGCCACATGGATTTCACCGGACCACACTACTCAAAACCAAATCGACCATATCTGTATCAACAAAAAGTTCAGAAGGACCATGGAGGACCACGAAGGACAGCTAACAGACTACTTTGAGGTGAAGACCGGTGTCAGGCAAGGTTGCTTACTCTCACCCTTTCTCTTTCTCCTGGTGATCGACTGGATTATGAAGACGTCAACATCTGGAGGGAAGCATGGTATCAACTGGACAGTTAGGACGCAGCTGGACGATCTGGACTTCGCAGATGACCTGGCTCTTCTATCGCACACTCAACAACAAATGCAAGAGAAGACGACCAGTGTAGCAGCAGCCTCTGCAGCAGTAGTTCTCAACATACATAAAGGGAAAAGCAAAATTCTCCGATGCAACACAACAGGCACCAACCAAATCACTCTTGATGGAGATGCCTTGGAGGACGTTAACACCTACATATATCTGGGCAGCATCATCGACAACCAAGGTGGATCTGATGCAGATGTGAGGGCGCGGATTGGCAAAGAAAGAACTGAATTTTTAAAGACGAATCGTATCTGGAACTCCAAACAACTTTCAACGAAAACCAAAATCAGCATTTTCAATACAAATGTCAAGACAGTTCTACTGTATGGAGCGGAAACATGAAGAACTACCAAAGCCATCTTTCATAAGATACAAGTGTTTATGAACAGTTGTCTACGCAAAATACTTCATATTTTTTGGCCAGACACCATCAGCAACTACTTACTGTGGGAGAAAACAAACCAGATTCCAGTGAAGGAGGAAATGAGGAGGAAGCGGTGGAAGTGGATAGGACACACTACGAAAAGCACCTTACTGCGTCACGAGACAAGCCCTCACATGGAACCCTCAAGGCAAAAGGAAAAGAGGAAGGCCAAATAATACATTACGCCGAGAAATAGAGAAAGATATGAGAGGAAAAGCACCTAACTGCGTCAAAGGCCAAGGAACACACAAAGCCGGGAAATAGAGAAAGATATGAGAGGAATGAACAAACATTGGACAAAACTGGAGAGGGGAGCCCAGGACAGAGTTGGTAGGAGAAAACTGGTGGCGGCCTATGCTCCATTGGGGGTAACAGGCATAAGTAAGTAAGGAAGTAAGTATTTATATATTTATTACGCAAAAACAACGTAGCTAGTGGTCCTTAAATTTAGTTGCACTTTATGTTCAAATTTTTGTAACGAGTAAAAGGATTTAGAAACATCATGTCTTTGGTTTGTCTAGGATCAAATCTGTGCAGAACGAAAATGCGTAGTTTATGACAGAGTCCAGAGTTACTACTATGAGGCATTTGTCAGCGATTTCTACTGAAAACAAAATAAAAAAGAAAGACTGATAACTCTGAGAATCGATGAAAGTTAGTTCCAAACCTATGCACGACGAGGCAAACAGTTGTTCATTTTCTTTGTGGACTTCATCAGATAACAAATTTAACATATTTCTGATAAAGGCAATTGTTGGTCTTTCTGAAACAGCATTGTTATTACTTAAGACTTAGGAAGAAATGATACTTTCCATGTTTGATTTTTGTTAGTGTGTGGCCTGTCCAGTCGAGATTGACTATGATTACCACCACAGATAGATTTACTGCCAATTACCAAGTTATATCCTTCCGTAGGATAGAGACAAAGGAGAAAACAGGATCAGGAAGTAAATGTATATTTGTTGGCGATCTCGTGGTATCGAAATTATACAGCGATCGTGACAAGGTTTACAGACGAGGCTGCCGTGCGTGCGTTAGCTGATGATTCAACTACCAGCCTGTTAGTTTTGATCTGAAAATCTGTTACAGAAAACGTGGTCGTTTCACCCTATTTTTAGATGGTTTGATTTTTCATTAACACTACACTCTCCAAATTTAACTAATTCCAGCTCTCAATTTTATATATAACACCTGCGCAACTGGTTTCGATCTTTTCATTCGAGATATAGTTAGTTCTAGATCACCTAGTTATATTATGCGTATCTTTCTTTTTATAAGACTTGCAAGTGAGAACAACACATTTTTTAATACTATAACAGTAAGGTAATTCTTGTTTGGTTAGACTTAATCCGATGCAAATGTGAAGGCGCGGAGTGGCAAAGCAAGGCAAGCATTTCTACAACAGAAAAAAATCTGAAAAACCAAACAACTGTCAGCCAACACCAAAATCAAGATTTTCAATACGTATGTCAAGACAGTTCTACTGTATGGAGCGAAAACCCGAAGAACTACGAAAGCCACCATGCAGAATATACAAGTATTCATTAACAGTTGTCTACGCAAAATAATTCGGATTTGTTGGCTAGACACCATCACCCACAACCTACTATGGGTGAGAACAAACCAGATTCCAGTGGAGGAGGAAATCAGGAAGAAGTGGTGGAAGTGGGTAGGACACATTGCGGAAAGCACCGAACAGCGTCACAAGACAAGCCCTCACATGGAACCCTCAAGGTTAAAGGAGAAGAGTAAGGTCAAGGAACACATTAAGCTGAGAAATAGAGAAAGACATCAGAAGAATGAACAAAAACTAGAAAGAACTAGAAAGGAAAGCCCAGGACAGAGTTGGTTGGAGAAAACTGGTGGGCGGCCTATGCTCCATTTGAGTAACAGGTGTATGTAAGCAAAAAGACTTAATCCAGTTATTTCTTATAATCTTTTTAGAACGAGTCCACGGATTTATTCGGTTACCAGTTTGAAACTTCTGAATTATTTATATGCCTATCATATGCTTACCCGAAATTCTGATGCCGAATTTAATATCTCTTCTGCATTTTTATGAACTTATTCGTACTTTCAAGCTCCTTTATGCCCCACAAATTCCCGTTATTTTCATACTCTTGTCCCGTACTCAATGAAAGGCTCATCCGACGTTGCTATTCCTCATAAAAACTGTAGATTAAAATTTTCCAAATGAACAAATTTTTACCGAATTTTGCATATAATAATATGTTTTTGGATTATATCTTTCGTTGCACTGGTCGTCATGGGTGATCACTATTTTCTTACACTCGTTTCTAACATAAGTCTAGATTTACCAATTACATTCAGCCCAGCAGTGTGTCTTTTGTACCCCTGTTTCCATTTGAGTACCGTGCTTTATATGCTACCAATCCCTTTCCAGCTGACTGAGAAAATTTTGAACTGTAGAATACTAGTAGAATAATTGCGGATGTGGGGGATATCTTTGGCATGCGGTCGGGCTCAAGGGAACTGGAAACGACTCAAAAAATCATTGAACCAGGTGAGGAGTAATGTCGCGTCACTGAAAAGTCGATGGATTCTGACGAAGTCATCTAAAAGATACGCCTTCGAATACTGAACATTTCATTGATCTTCATCAGGTCAAGGTAAAGTCAGCACTCATCAGTCCATAGTACTACATAAGCAGTTGTGTTACTTCTTTATACCATTATTATCGATTATTATTAATAAATCCTATAGACTGTTGGCGTTTATACAAAACATTATCCAGTCTTTATGTCAAAAACCAAACGTCAATTCGATGTCGGGTAGGAGGCTATACCATCCCAGCAAAAATGTATTAGTCTTATCCAAAAGATATGCATCGTTAAAATTCAACTGGGTAGATTCAACAACATGATAATAAATCAAAGATAGGAGGTAGATAAAAAAAAGAGAAAATCTGCTGCTTAACGGAATGGAGATCTCATACGCCCAGGATGAACAAAGCTTATTTCAAAATAGAAAAGAAAGGAATGACAATAAATCTCATCTAGTGCCCTTCAACGATTACAATAAGGAAAATAAAGTTCAATTCTACGACAAGTTACAACCACTCGTCAAAAAATGCTCAGGAAATGAGTTGACCACTTCGACAGGAGACATAAAGGAAAATGTCGTACTTCTGGAGTCGAACGTTTGCAAATCAAAAAAACTGTCAACTAACAACACAGTCATGATTCTCATAACAAACGTCGAAAAAGTTCTATTGTATGGAGCGACAACTTGGAGAATCACGAAAGTCATCATCTGAAAGATGCAGTTGTTTATGGACAGCTGTCTACGCAAGATACTCCTCGCTCATTGACCAGGTACAGTCAGCAACAACCTAATATCGTACAGAAGAAATCAGATTCCAGCTGAGGAAGGAATGAAGAAAAAGTGGATATGAAAAGTGTGTAAGACTTATATTGAGGAAATCACCCAGTTGCGTTACCAGGCAATTCTAATTTGCATACTCAAAATGAAACGAAAAGTGGAAGACCAAAGAACACATTGTGTCGAGGATTTACTGCAAGAATGAGTAGAATCAATAGCAGCTTGGTAGTGCCGGAATAGCCAATCCAGGACAGAGTTGGTTGAAGAATGTTATTCGGTGGTCTGTGATCCATGAGTGGTAAAAGTCGTTAGTGAGGAAGTAGTTAGATTTCTTTTACATCGACTAGAACTAGATGTAAAACCCAAACGGTTTGGACCGAAGAATAACTGTCTAGGTAGTTTAGATACGCGCTACTGCCCAGTTGAAACCAAAAAAGTGATTCGGTAAACGACGGTTCTAATATTCATCATAAATATTAATGTACATCAATGCCTAAACAAATATTACCACTCAGTTGTTCCACTAACAACTGTTAAATTAATCAAATCAATAGCAACAATAAATGTTAGCCTATCTTTTCTGGATAGATCAGATTCCTTCGAAAGATAACATTTGTTTGCTTTAAAATTTATTCTAGAAGAGTTCTTCGATTCAAAATTAAAATACACAATGCCAGTCAATGCAGGTAAAACACTCAAAGGAGGAACAAGAGAGATGGCTGCTGCCGAGACTAAGTATCAACTAAAATAACATAAATGCGCTTCAGAAAGAAACATAGAAAGTCAGTGAGGGCGATAGTAATGGAAACTATAATAAAATGCAATTATCACCGTCTTAAAAGGAATCGAACAGACTAACAAATTGTACAACTGAAGGTATCAATAAGAACAAATTACAAATGTATACATTGGGAGATTTTCACAAGCAAAACCTTTAAAAATAGATCTAACACGAGACGGAAAACAAATTATTGATGAATCGGTGATTTCAGACTTAAAGTAGTAAAATATCTTAAAGCTACACAGTTCTGAGACAGCCACTATTCAAATCGTAGCGAATCGTTAAGTAGTATAATCCAGCATTCACAAACACAGAATAAGAGAGCATTATTATTACTATCATTATTTGTTACTATTATTATTATTATTATTATAACTAATTACTGAATCAAGTGTTAATTGTTAGTTTTTATTTACTAAAATTTACTGCAGTTTGTGTCAGAAACACTTAAGTTTATGAGTATTGAAGTTCATCATATTATAGAAACGTATCAGTTTATCACCACTTGAGAAAATGTGTATATTTCTGTGTCCGTAATCTATAATTTATCAATATTATTTCATTCACAACTACCTGCTTGCATAAAATTACAGAAGTGAGTGATTCCGTGCTTCTGAACTGATTATCTTGAGATGGTGGAGACAATTTGTGGCTCGTGTGGGTAATTGTGGTGGAGTTTCGTTCTCTGAGCTGGGTTTTTTGATTGTGGAGCTCTCATTGTTATTCTGAACAGTATCATCGTCATCACAAATTCAAACACTTCACTTCTATTTGAAGTTCAGAAGAATAATGAAAGCTCCACAACCAAAACATCCAGCTCACAGAACGAAACTCCACCACAAACTGACTATCATATAAGTGTAAAAACTGTGTTTGTTGATTTAGATTTATTTTAGTATGTTTATTTTCTGAATGCTTTCCGACGTTTATTCAGTTCATAATGTTCACAAATTGTAATTTATAAGACCCAATGTAGAGAAGAGTATATGACATCCGTAGATATCAATAACACGACTGGATTATATGGTTTACTATAAATTGAGCACTGGGTGGAAAAAGTTAGTAATAATGAAATGACTATAATTTTTATGACATCCCTACGAGTATCAATTTATAATGCTCATGTTTTGTGAGCTGTTGCAAGTCACGTCAGAGTAAATCGATAAGTAATTAAGATGAACGAACACAATATTTAAACATCAGTAAAATTAATTTCTACTCACTGGTATATCATCAGAAGTTATTATTATAATTATGCTTCATCATCGGGCACACGTGATTTGAACAGCTTAGTGTGTCGCTGCATCACTTGTCTTTACTGCGTTAGCTAAGTGATGTGAACTCATAATGGTTTATTCATATCAGTTGACGCATATCGGTTTCATACATTTCATACTCAGCTATAGTCAGAATAAAACTGTAGTTTAAACTTCATATGCATGACTTGTGAAAAGTGACTAACTCACACGAAGTCACAACTCCCCGAAATATCTTCAAGGGTGGTGTTAAACCGAATGAATAATTTCGAACCTGTTGAAAACCCTAATCAACATGCCACATGCATGAAAGATCGTTCGGAATTTGTAGAATCTTTCATCTACCTGAGCCCTCCTATTGATAAAAAGGAGTCCGATGGATATATTTAAAGACTGATGGCTAGACAGGGGCTGAACTTCTCGATTTAAAAACAGCTGATACTCAAAACAACTATCAACCAATCGATATGTCAGAATTTTCAATGCGAACGACAGGGAAAGTAACCGATGAAAGAACATGTTGCACCGAGGATTGCAGACAAATGTCAAGAGAATGGACAGCAATTTGAAAAAGCTGCAAATGACAGCCTGGTGTCTTTACTCAACGATGAGAATTAAAGTAGCAAGTTTCTAGATAACAGTTATAATCTTCATTATGGTAGCTGTGCGTTTTTATAGAATATTAATCCTTTTATTCAGCCATGACAGCTAATTACATCGTTATTGTATTGATAGTAAATTTAACAAGGTCATTTTCGAACTTTATCAGATGTAACTTTGATGTGAAACTTCATAAAACATATTTGTTTTACTTTTTCAGTTTTCGTTTTATGGATACTCTTTGAGCGTTCTTTTAAGTATCCCGGGTTTTGGTGTGGTAATTTAGTAAGTTCTCGTTTTCTCACTGTAAAAGTTAATTATGTATCATTGAGTGGTATGTAGTGATATGCATGGGTTTTAAGAAACGGTCTTGTGTTACTATGTTTAACTATGGCAAGTTCAAAATTTTTCAGCACGCCTAATATTGTAATGTGGAATTAAGAAGTATATTAGATATGCGACTTATTGTGATATGTGATCGTCGATAAACATGAAAACATTATTTCTATTGGGGCTTTATCACTGTGAAATTCAAGACTTTACTCTAGGTACGAGAATTAAGCGCAATGTAATCAACTGATTGAATTTTGGATATATAACTAGATTTATGTATTTGAATACATAAGTGTGTTATGATAATAATGACTTACAACTTGTTTCTTTCTCTTTCTATCATTTTCCGAAATTTTTCTGGAACGAAAATAATCTATCATTTCCCCGACATTTTAATTTTTTAGTGAAAGTACGACTTGCCATCTCACAGTTCATGACACTCTTTGTTATTTGAATGCATTTATTGTTGTTGCATTGCTAACCATTAAAACTTAAACGAATTTGCTATTTAGTGAGACAAGTTTTACTGTTCCTGTATTTTACACGCCTGAGAGATTTCATGTTTTGCAGTAGATTTTTTCAATTTTCTCGTAATAGCATTTACCACACTAACGCCTATCTCATAATCTGCACCCATATCTTTTATAATGCTACTGTCAACTTGTATATGACACTTGGTCAATAATGATTCGTTTAAACATCTGGACAGACATTTAGTATATGTTAGGTCCTCAACATCTTTAAATACACTGGGCGCTGAACATGTATACATCTTATTAAATCGCTTGTTAAATCTATCGCTCTTCATTCTTTTATCGCTGGGGAAGAGATAGTCCTGACACCTACATTGATAAATGCAGCCAAACATAAAACTGCACACGGAAATCTACAAAACTCTGCTGACCAACCGTAAAATTAGTTGAAAATCTTACAGACTGCCAAGGATAATTATACTGTGCGAATGTACGCTATGCATCTGCATTTATTTGTTGTTTTGATTTAGCATAATTAAACAATCACTATTTCCTTTTTCATAGATTTTATCAACCTTAATATTTTGCCTACAACTTATATGGAATTATTGTTACTAACTTAGCTAAATTTCGTAATATCTTGCCATTATTCTCTCGTTCTGCAGTCATATATATATATATATATATATATATATATATATATATATATTGAACTGTATACATTTTACTTTGGCTGGATGCTAGTAAAACACTTTTGCTTTGTGTAGTACATGAAGAGATTATTTGTCCTTAGGTCTGCTGGCATTTCGAGAACTACCCTTTATTATTTAGTACCTGTTTTTCTGTATTGGTTGTCTTATTTCTCCTTGAACCTTAAAGAAACGTTTATGCCAGTCTAGGAAGAACCTTAGAGGCTATCAATGGGGTTAGAACTGGACATATAACTTGGTTACCAGTGGTGATGATGGCGAGAAATCTGAGTTCTTGTGAGCAAATACGTAGTGTGGTTTCCGCGCACCAAGGCCATTCACTTTACTTTCACACTAGATTGTGTTAGCTATGGCAAAAGTTTTTAAAGGAACGAGTAGAAAGCAACTAGGAACACGGTCTTTTCCACTTAATAAATAACGGTTAGTCGATTGAAATTATTGAATTAAGTTTCACCAGCTGTCGTAAAAAGTTTTGATCTTTTGTAATAGAAACACTTTGTGAAGAGGAAATTTATCGTAGTACAGTATACTGTTATTTTCGTCAGTAAGATTGAATTATCTATGGTTTATGATTTCTATCGAACCTAATTATTTATTATTGAAGAAAAAGAGAACAACATTATTAATGATACCCTTATGTTCTACATTCTTTAACTTTTTTTAATAAATATATTTGCTATAGAAGTGTTTAAGAAATTTTTTCCAAGATGTATTAATTGAGCTATCGGTAGTTGCAGCTTCACAGTAACAGACCATGTGACGCGAGTTTCAGCGATAACTTAAGTCGCTTCATGTATTATTCTTAAAAGATAAGATTAGACGTTCTTATATAATAGTATTTTATTCACAATCAAGGGATTTTCATACGACGAGCATGCCTACAGCGTAAAATGGGTAGACTTTCGAAAAAGTAAATGTAGAGGATCGAGACACTACATGGTTTTCATCTAGCTGCTGAAAAACGTGGTAGCATTAACCAACTGTAAGAGTACGTTAACTACATTAGTGCGTGAATTCGGAAATATAAGGGAAACCTGAAGATATCTAAAACACTAGAAAAAGACATAATTCAACCAAGTGAGTCACATGGCTAAATATTATCTGAAAGCACAATCTAAAATTTCCAGAACAAAATACCAAGAGATGATAACAATTGGCGTTGATTGTCACTTAGCTACTTATATAAATAGCCTACTCTCAGTAATGCCATATTCATATGTACGAACGCTTAAATACCCGTTTCACACACTATTTCTCTAATAAAGTTATCAAGATTTTTTTAATTTTCCTGCACAAAACTTATTGAACTCCTAAATTTATTCTAAATTGTCTCGTGTAAACAAATCTTGATGTTGTACAATCCGGTTGACAGTGAAATTGTCAAAGTTTTAACCCATTAGTAGTATCGAGACAGATAAAGTAATTTTTGATTTTTCACTTAGTATAAGTTTCAACCTTTTATGTAATACATGAGATAATTACATTTAATTATGGGTAAGAAAGTTGGTTTTTAAAACCTCAGTATGTGATGTTAAAATGTTTAAACTACGTTTTATTCGTAACCATCTTGATACACAATGATTTATCTTCACTAGCTTTTAGAAATTAGAAGCAGTGCTGCTTTAGTTCATTCATTATATTATGAGAGAATAATAACATTGACAAAATTATTTTTTCTTACAATAAACCCAACATGAGTGAGTATTCAAATTAACATAAACAATACATCACAACTGATAAAAAGTTGATTGAATTCTTCCGGCTGAAAATAGGCATCCTCTTGGTAAACGATAGTATAGGTATTATCAAAATATGTGAAGTAACTTGAATTTTGTGCGACTGTCAAGGTTTATTTTCATATGCTTCATCACTGACAGCCATTTGAAAGTTTTCTAAGAAAATCATCTTTCATCTTAATCCTTAAATAAGACACACTGCTAGAATGCGTTTTCTTGCATGGAATTCGCATTTGAACAGTCTTTTTCAAATTCTGAAGCTTTTACTGATACTACAGACTGATCTAAGTTAGAAATACAGTGAAAACGTGAAAAAATTTGACAGATATCTCTTCCTAGTATGGAACTCGACAGTGCACATCCATCAGCATACATCCAGTACTTGTGCACAATCTTTTAACCCCTAGACCACAATTATACTTCTAGGATTATCTCTTTGACTTGGAAACATTCTATTCTGTACTATATTGAACGAGCACAAGCACTTGGTAGACTTTACAATATGACAAAGTAGTTAAAAATATACTTTATTCAGCAATAATATTGTTTAAATGTTTTCTTGTAGGTGCCTTACCTAAAATTAGCGTCTATATAACAAATATTTGATGCTATGTTGAACATGGTCCAGCGGACGGAAACCTTTTAAAAAACAATCTTCTCCAGTACTTATCTTTTATGTCAAAACCAAGAGTAGGTAAAGAGTTATCCACACCGACGGGTTCAACGATTTCTCGTCAACCCCTTGGGGGATGTGAATACCCCTCCCAAAGGGCTGACTTGGGAACAAGATGTAATATTTATCCTCATCAAACTGTTCAAATGAAAAGTAGCTCTATAAATCAAATCCCAGTATGGATTTCGACTACTTCTCGTCCTGGATTGAGTGGTTTTAACGCCGTGTCTCCAAGAGGACGTCGGACTCTCTCCCCACCCCAACCTCCACCCTTACCTCCTCCACCACCTAGTCCTCAACTTGTGCCTTTGAAAGCTCGTTTAGCGAGATCTAAATCGACTGCCACAAGACCAGTAACTTCCCGTCCGGATTACTGCCAAAGGCTTCGTAAAGCTAGTGATGGTGGAGCTCCAACACGCCTTACAAACTCAAGCTCAGTTCGAACAAGATCTACCTCAGAATTACGATCGAGAATCGAAATTAAAGACGAGCCTTCAGAAAGTAATACAGGTATTTTTTGTTATATGAATATGTGATTGCTAATTCTTCTTAAATTCAGTTTATGATATTTTGTAGAAAATAATTTCATGTTAGGTGTAATGCTATCAGATTGATTCTCTGTCTCATCAGTCGGGGTTCTTGATTAAGTAGATATGTTTTGCTTATCATATTTATCAGTAGTGATCCACTTATCTCCATCAAATGCTAGATGCTAGATTTATAGATTAAATCCAACAAATTTATCTGATGATCAATTTACTTGTTTGAATACAAACCTTTGACAGAAAACTTATTTTTGCACTGAACAAGTGTTCAACCAATAATTCCGATTAAATTACGGATAAGATTTACTGTACAACTTGACTATCCATTTGAAGAAACGTGATAACTTGAGTACGCAATATTTAAGTTGTTCTAATTATTGAGACTTACTGACTACTTCTGAGTATTATTATCCTAATAATGAGTATTTGATTAAATTTGATCTTTTCGCTCTATATAGTTTCATCATTCAAGTCTCAAGAGTTTACATCCGTAACTTAGATTGTAGTTCTTATCAGAGAACTTTCATTCACATATACGCACAGAAGATATGAACAAATAATATTCGATATATGCTTACGTAATAAAGTGTTGAGTTGATATAATTATCAGTCATTCTCTTCTTTATACTTAACACTGTTATGAAGTTAAAATTTTAGAAAATTTGATGTTGCGATTTGACTTTTGGTTGATTGTAAATTAACTTTAAAAGAACATTGTGATGAAATAAACGTATTTCCTTTTGACTGATCTACATGTATAATTACGAAATTATTATTTTCTTACAAAATAACACTTCAGAAATCTACTATAAATATGAACAATGTGTAAATATTTTATGTTAGTTTATGATGGTATTTAGTTCGTTACCATTTTATAGTGTCTGGAATTCTTGATTTCTCCTGATAAATAACATGAGGTACAAATCTATCATTGTTATTATTGTTGAACGATATATCTGTAGCTGTAGTGTATTATCCTTTGCTTGGGACAACACATATTTATGAAACATCTTATTTGGTAACTATAATATGTTCATCAAAGAGTATTTATTCTCATTAAATTGTTCTCACTAGATTGTCGTACTATCTACAACTATAAATAAGTTTCTAAGGGTTTACAGTTGATACAATGAGTTTGCATAAATACATCATCTATTCTGTTATATTTTGAAAAATATTGATGAATATCTAGTCAAACAGTACAGAATGTTTTTTTTCAATCGATTTTGTTGAACTTTTTTAGATAATGGAGAAAAATAATTTCACTGTAACTATTGGAAAAATATTTTAAAAATGCTTTTCTGTAATTTAATTATTATAGGGCGGGTGGAAACAAGTGAGGAAAAACCAAGTGTACTGACGGTTAACCCGAGTGCTTTCCTTCCTATTGCTCATCCTACTGAACGCAGTCCTGTTTATGTCTGCCTTGCCAATGTTGCCTTTTTAAGTTTATCACTATTGGTTACTAGTATATTTTCTACTATCTTTCTGCCATTTTGCCTGATTGCTTGCCTTATAAGACGTACTGGCATCTGGTTTGCTAATGTCTTCCAATATACCACGTGCTGCCAATGCGGAGGTTTTCGTATTTCAAATAATACACTTCCTTTAATTGAAGCGATAATATCACGTTTATCAGCTAGCCTTAATTCTACTCAAAGATGTAATTGTTTTACTGATAAACAGTTGGAAAATTACTACGGCGACTCATTGAAAGCTCTTTCATCAGCCGAGCTTCGGTGGCTTCCAGCTCTTGAGTATAAATACGAACCCGATTTGAATGGAACAACGTGCCCTACTTTGTATTATTCAGGTCAATCACCTTTGGTCATTATATGCTTGAGATTTGGTGCACCAGGACTAAAATTATCACGCTTACGTGAGTTGATCAGTAGCCGGCTACTTTCTCGACCATCCGATTGTTCATCAGTTGCTTCATCTTCAAGAGGTTCTTGTTTAACAGATAAAGGATTTTCAGATACTAGCAGAAAACGCCGTGAAAGCTCGTGTATTCCACCTTCAGATGCTCGTTCACGCTTAACACAATGTCTAACATATATATCAACTGGATATGCATGGAGAGAATGTATGGCCTTCCAACTTGAAGAACATGTAGTCCGATTGTCTCCTACTCTTCAGAGAAAGTCAGAAGTTAGTTCATCACGACCGTATGGATCAAAATGGGAAGACAAGCACTCAGCAAACTCTAAGATGATTAATTTGGAAGTGCTTCTTGACGAACTGAGTGGTCTACCTTTAAGACTTGATCGGCCGCTCTGGAAGGCTCATTTGATGGAACACTTCTGCGAGGTAAGATAATCTGCGTTTTATAAATGCACTGATAAAATACCTTCTTTAAAGAATTTAACGCTTATTAGATCGAAAAATATTTTGCTGCAAATGGGTTGTCCGTAGAATATTTAAATAATACATGACAGTTGTTGTGAAATAGACTCATTTGCCAAAAAATTATATTTTAAGTATTGTCTATAAATATTGCAATATTTATTTATAAGTACCATTGAAACTTATTTTCTGCGAGATTAAGTGATTTACATATATTGTTGAGTAACTAAGAAAAGTTTGGAATAATTTCATAGAAGTGTCTTTGGTTTATTTTTTACAAATAGCTATATCATAGTTACCTTCAAAATATAAATAAGAACATACTGTAGTAAGAGCGACACATATAATCCAATTAATACGAAGTTTGCAAGTACTTACTAGTTGAGTTTACTCTTTCAACTTATTTTTGTGGAGTTAATATTAATGCATTCATAAAAAAATTATCAGTTAACATTTAAAAAATCCCTGACAGTATTTATCATTATCATCAGAAATTCATAAATGGTTTGCTATAGTGAGACGATAATAGTCTCTTTAGCTCGACCTTTAATAAACCTTGTTTTATCAGTGATCAACCATATGATCTCATAAATACTAACTTCAGAAAATAATACAACATGTAGTATAATGCTTCACTAGGATAAAGATTCATATAATTTTTTTACACTTTTGAGTAGTTTTTGTACTGACAGTGTTATGTGTAGAAATACTTGGGGTAATCAAGAAAACATAACTAGTTAGAGATGCGAACGAAAATTTGTATTACTTTGTAAGAAACAGTTATAATATTTCGGCAAATATTAAATTTTACAAAGAACTTGAAGAAATCGGTCACTGTTGTTATCCTGAATATGAAAAGTCTGAAATGGGTGAGAAGTTTTTGATGCCAATAATGAATTAATTTCTTGATGGAAGTCATGTTTGTAAATTCATTTGTTTTCACTAATTCAGATAGCATCAAGGCCATGACTTTACCAGACAAACGATTCACTTGGTTCCCTTGTATTGATCACTTTGATTTTAAGAGAGCAGGTGATCTGTTTGACTTCAACAACACAACTTAATCTGTCCATAAACCGCCCTTATTTATCAATTCTCCCCTTGGAAAATTTTATTACCGCTTCCTAAAAATAAGTGCTACTCATGGGATGCGTTGATTATACTGTCCGAAGTTTCCTAGATGCTATTTTTAACTTCTGATTGTCATGTCTATTTCGAACTGCTGTCTAATAATGCAGTCATTAACATTCGGAAAATATACTTACGGCCGGAATAGAAATAGACCAGGTTTATCGATGAGAATTTGGATAGCTTATCCAATTCACGCTTACGGTCACTGATTCTATAATATTAACATTCATTCATTTTATACATTTGATAAATAAAACGTTCCACTGTTCCATCGATTCATAAAGGGTGTGAAGTGATAATGTCCTGAGTGTTATCGGAAATTTCATTCAAGTAGGATGCAATAATGCTCTTGGTTGTTGATTCAAATGGTGGTTCCTCTCAACCAAACAATTCATTTACAGTAGATGTACTTGAAAAATACTGCGAAAACTTGTTCCATATTGTCGTTAATAATTTTGTTAATGTTTTCGCTATTGATAAAAGGAATTGGAATTTTTTAGCGATATTGATATAACTGACTTGATTTTCTACGTCGAATCCAACCGTTTATCCTAGCTCTACTACGATAATCTAAAAAAGAAACTGTTGCTCGCCTATAGCATATTAGAATGAAGTGGGAAATGTTTAACTTAACATCATAGAACTATACTATTTCTTTTGATAGTTATTTTAAACTTGTAAAGTATAGAAATATAATACATTGAGGTTTAATTTAATTATAGTTGTGAAAAAATTATTATTTATATATAGCCAATAGGATCTGTAATGTTTCTTGTCGGATATGATATTCATTTTTTCGAAATCCCAAGTCTTCCGTTAAAAATTAAATTATCATTATAGTAACCGAAAGCAAATCATAATGAGATAGATGCATTTATTTTTAATCTTGATATTTGTTTCAGGTTACTTACTATCCTATATTTCAGTAAGCTAATTAACTCATACTTTTTGGCACAAAAATAGATAGAAAAACGGAACAATTTATTGATCTATGAGGCAATGAACCTTTTGGTTTACGCTACTTGGATTTATGGTTTTTAAAAAGAAATTTTATGTCTTTGGAAACAAAGGATTTCAGGGTTTTTTAATTGCGCAAGTATTAATTAAGCAGCAATTTTTAAAAGTAGCCCCTTTGATATATTTAATCAAGTATAGAGGATTTGTTAAAATTATAGTGTTTACACAGTTGAAATCATGAACTGATCTTAGCTAGATCACCACTGAAAACCTGGCACCACTGGATGTTGTCTCCTAGAGTTGTACTAGGATGCGATGATAATGAGATTCAATCCGTGTTGGTTGTGAGACAGTTAACCACCTCAAACAATAGAAGTGTTGCGCAATTTTGTGGAGTGATCGAGGTTAAAACATTAACACTGTCAGATGCTAGCTCAGTTGTCTAGAGAATAAACGTTCACGTGGAGTCGAGTCTGCACGCTGATGAAGAGTCCAATACTAAGACAAGGTGGTCATCCGATGCTTCCAACTTTTCAGAGTTGATCTAGCTAATATTACTTCGTTATTTAAACTGTGAAAATTTTGGTGATCTAAAATGAAGATAAAATTTATCTGCACTTTTTTAATTATGCATTCCATGTCATATATATGAAATGGTGTTCTTACAAATCGGTCAGATACGGTAAATGGAGATGTGTGTAATATGAATATGTGCACTGAAATTCAAGTTATATCAAACAGTTGGTCTATGAATCATTTACATCCGGTTGATGAAGCTGTCTACTTGTTTCCATGCGTATATGTCTTCCAGAATACCTTCTTCATATCCTCTTTAGTCTTCTTAGTGGGTCGATATAACTATGAATCATGTAAGAAGCTTATTTCCTTACCATAGTTCCAGATTTCTTTTGCCTATTAAGCTCAGACAAGTAGATTGGCTGAAGTGAAGTCATTTTGACCAATCCTTTTACAGTATTCAATAACCAGATTTATTTCATGGGTAGTGAATTTGTAAATTTAAAGAACTGTTAATATGATGGTTAAAAAGTCTTTAGATAAGTACATAATAACTATTAAGATTTCTTATATGTGAGAAAGAGATCTATTTTCGACCTGATGCTTTAGGTTTTCATTTCAAATTCAACAGGGTGGTTTAACTCGAATCTCAGCTAAAATAAAATATCTCTCTCATTGTTAAAAACCTGCTTATACATATCTAGTATCCTAAGTCTTTTTTCTTTATCAACATCATCTTGTTTACATTGAATGTATATAATATATATATATTATATATATATATATATATATATATATATATATATATATATATATATATATATCAGTTTTGTGCTGCAATGTATATATTTAGATAGAAAATAGTGAAATTTTCACAGCTGTTCAAAATGCGTAAATCGTTCATCAGATGAGCGATTAAACCGTAGATGACTTTTAATTTTGTTTTGTTTAAAAAAAACACAAAGGAAACAAAGCGAAGAACTCCTGCTGTGCTGTTTTACTTCTTATTTTTGAAAAAGGGAGAGGGAAATTCATAACATAACTGATTATAAAATATTGAAAGGAATGTGTTTGCACTATCGTTGCAGTAAACCGCTCTACTTGAAATCACGAGATCTGCTTCCGAAACGTATCACATGTATATATATATATATATATATATATATATAAACGTTAATTGTCCAAGATCTGTAAATTAAGATTTTAAAGCAACCATTCTTCTTGTCTTACTTATTCCTATGACGTTTGTTGGCTATAGAAAGTATGAAATAGACTGATGTTGTAATTGCTTACTAGTCTTACTTATTATTGTTGTTAAAGATGGTGAGGGGTTGTGGCATATGGCTGCATTGCGGGGATTCGTAAATTTTATAATTGTACTTATTTGAAAATTATGTTTATTATGTGGTTGATTAAAGAAGAAGAAACAGCAATTTTTTTTTCTGTTATTTTTTTTGATGAAAAGTTAGTGATTAATGTTTATCATTATTAAATCTAAAAGAAAATCGCTCCAAGCAGTTTTAATCACATGTTTATAACTAAGAGCTATGTTGAATATTTTAAGAAATAATTGAATAATTATTATTTTAATCTCAATAATAAGTTTTAAACATTTGAAGCATTTTAAGATAATCCATAGCTTTAACTTGAACTGCTAACTATTTACGTCATTTACACTAGTACAAACTAACTATCTAACTTTAATAAAAGAGCAGTTTATGTTCATTGATGCAACTATTTGATTTAGTATTTAACACCTAATTAGCTAGTATACAATTGCAAACTTTGATTTTATTCCCGAAAGATTTCATCGCTAAGATTGTCTGTCACAAAATGAACGGAAATAATAATGCTGTTTCATAATAGTTGGTTAATATTTAACTTATATTAGTTTGAATGACTTGCATCACAAATACATTAGTAAAGATTATTTGTGAAAATTGCAATTGAACTAATCCTAGCGATTGAGATTTAAAAAATTCTAATGTATCCTCCAGTAAACTTCTCTAAACTACATCAGGAAAAATAATCGAAATCGAAATTATCGTATGAATGAATATATTATTAATCATTATTATTTTCACTTTATTCAATACAAGTAAATACCAATATGTTTTAAGATATAATGTGTCGTTACTTTACATACTTTTTTTCTTTAAACCAGTTTATTTTTACTTGAAGACATTTATGGAAATGATTAGAAATTACATCAGATGTAACTATCACAGATCGAGTATACTGCTTACTAAGTTCGTTCTGTTTTGATATAAAGTCTTTGAAAAATGTTTTTTTAAAAATAGATAGTATTCGTAGATACTTTTGATTAAGTCGCAGATGCTTATAAGGCATTCATGGTGTATATTTAGATCATAGAGTGAGCATTGATAAAATAATACATCGGATACTAGGTAAAGACAGCCAATTAATTTGCGAGGTAATGAATTTTCACCGTCTAAGTTGGTTGAGACTTATTGCACGTATACCCAACTACCTCTTACTTACATTTACTCATATAGCTAATGTAGTAGTAATAAAGAGTGGGGCAGCTAAGCTAGAATGCAGCACTGGTTCACGAAGTTAATGACTGTCAGACAGGACTGTGCTGGTAAGCATGGGCCATTTGATTCGGATCCTTATGATTGTCGTAATCGGTGGTTAGAGACTTTGGATAATATGGCTCAGCATCATTTGCAATGGCACAGGTGCATCAACTCTCTATGTTGACTTAGATCCTAAATTTCCAAATGGTCATATAAATTTATTCCTCATGCCACTGGTCTCTATTTTCTTCTAGAATTGTATTTTAGATGCCTTACATTTTCTAATAACACTTTTCATTGTCATTACTTACGCTACTCTGGGACCACATTATGCACATGTGTTGTGGCAACTTGGTCCAATGCACATATGTGCGGAATTCTACGTTGCTTCTGACAGTTGGTTCAGCCCATTTTTTAATTGTTTCAGAGCTTCTCTAATTGTATGTTTATTCGGAAATATAAACTACTACAACTTGGTTGAAAGTTATGTTATAAACCTTTATTACCTGATATCTACTGGAAACGTTTATAAATGTCTCTCAGTTTATGAACCTAATATCTAGTGAATCTTTTGAAGTTATTACAAAAATGGTGATGAATAGACATTTAAAGCTTGAAAACTCCTGTCAAGTACTATCTTATCTGATAGTAACCTTTCCACTCCATTCTGACCTTTCTATATGTATATCTTTTGGTCGAAGAAGACGCCAATACATAAGAATCCATGAACGCAAGCAGTGGTATAAAAACCTAAATATGCCTTATTTAACAAGTATACTATGTGACGAACGGGAGAAAAGAGCCGACCTAGTCAAAGTCTTGTATTCCTAAACATGTTTCTAGCTGAAAAGTTGTACAAATTCTCATTATACTACGAAAATAATATTGAATGCAAATTACAAATAGTTTGTTTATTTAACCATATATATGTATGCTGTTATTAGCTTTTTTGTTAGTTATGTAAGGGAAATTTGTTGAAGTATTCCGTGCTGAGAATTCCATACTGTTGTAAACATATAATATTGAATAAAACCATTATTATTTTTATCTTGAAAGTTCACAAATCGAAAAGTTTATAATATTGACAACTGATTTATAGTTCAAACGTTTTCGAACTACAAAGTTAAGCTTAAAACACGTCAGAAAATACCTGGAATCTACTAATCTTTCAAGTAGTCATCCTTACAAAAACATTTGAAAATAAAGAATTCAAATAAAGTATCCAGTGGCTCATCTCATTATTGAATATCTATTTTCTGCTAACAAGTAAATCTTCCAGATTTCAAGGAATTGAATTAGACTAAATCAATAGTAGCTGTAGTGTTATTGTTCTAATGTCGATATTTAATTTCTTGTTATATGTTTGTTGCATATAATCACAGTTGTATTATAGAAAGTTAGAACTCAATCCATATTAAGGAAAAGTTGAAGATTTGACTACTAAGCTGAAAAGATTGTTTACTAACTAATCTAGATTGATTATTTTATGGGCTAAGACTTTCATGTTCATCACCTTTTGAAGATGAATTCACACTTTGTTCTTTATGAATGTAATGAAAATAATTTATTCCAGTTAAAGTTTTCCTTTTGTTGTCAGTAAAACTTTTAATTTCATTTTAACCCCATAAACCCAACTATTAAATCATAACTGTTTTCTTCGTAAAACAGAATTTTATAATTTCTTACGAAAATATTGAAATACAATGTATATCGTTGTCCATTTCTCAATGCTTTACATAAATATATACTATCCAGCATTTTTGGGTGCTGCATATGAGAGTATGATCTTTGAATAAGGATTTTATTTCAAGCTCCAACTATCAATTTTTTTGTTTTGAAAGTTAAGGTATGCTACTGTGATATGTTCTTATAAGCAGATGTGTGTCGATAGTTTTAGATAACTGAAATAAAATCAGCAGTAACAATCATGCTCTCTCTTAATGAATGAAAAAACTCGAAAATGCTAGATTAGCATTCGAACACTGTCAAAAGATCTTTGTCCACAAACAATTGTTTACTGGCAGTTACACTCACAATTGATTTCAATCAAAGATAGCAATACGCATACACAAAGTGATATTTCAGATAGAGTAAGATACGGTTGGGCGAGTAACAAAAGGCAATAAACTATTACTCTAGCTCAGAATTCCATTTTCAATCGTTGATCAGAATTTGATTTCTGAGTTAATCAAATATTGTGATCGAGTACCCAGACTATTTGGCCTAATATATATTGCATCATCCATCGATTCTGCAGGTTGTAATATCGAATATCTAGTATCTAGTGTCACAGCATTAGGATCGTAAATGCAAATCTAATGACAACGATGAATTTTATTACGTATAATTATTTTCTTATGTTTCCCCCCGTAGGGCATAGGGCGTGATCAGCAGTTGCCAACCTACTCTGTCTTGGGCTCTCCACTTCAGCTGTTGCCAAGCGTTATTTATTTTTTAAATCTCTTTTCAACTGGCAACCTTTTCGCTATCACCGTAGGTTGTTGCTGATATTGTCTGTCTGTCAGGCCTGGAGTATCTTGCCTAAACAACTATTAATAAATACCAATATATTTTGATGATAGTTATCACTCAGTCAGTCAGTTAAAACGCAGAACTTCGTACATAAGTATGTCAGGTCAGGTTGCCATACAACATCAGCACAGAGACGTAACTGTCAGTTCAAATCCAAGAGTAATAGTGATAGTAGAATTATTAGCAGCAATGGAGAAGATTAGGGAGCAAAGATATGATTCGAAAAGTATAATTCAGTGAGATAAATTTAAAAGGAGAAAGAGAGAGATTATGAGGAATTCAGAAGGTTAGAATTAGAGAGAACACAAAGAGTGGATGCGCCTGGGCCATTGCAAACGATTCTGAGCCATGTCGTTCAAGGTCTCTAACCATTGGTGACTTTCGTCTCGCGGACCCCAACCAGGTAACCTACATCAGTTGACATGACTCAGTTCACTTGTCAGTAACTTCATGGATTTCTGCCATGTTTTGGTTTGGCCGCCCCTAACATTCTTCCAACCTACTCCTACACCACAAAACATATCTCGATGAGGCAGTCGGCGGTCGGGAATTCGTTACACATGTCCTGATGATAGTTATAGTAGTTCTCCAAACTTCAGCTCCATACAATAAAACTGTTTTGACGTTTGTATAGAATATTTTGACTTTGATGTTGTCTGGCGGTGGTTCTGAGTTCCAGATGTTCTTCAATTATGAAATATATATGGTGGACTGTATAAAATGTTTCATTTGTATTAGGCACACAGATGGTTAAATAAAAAAATTTCGAAAAATTCAATTTCAATTTTTTTAAAATATATTTTAGAAATGCTATCCAAGCATTAAAAAAAACGGTAAAATTCAATCCAAATATATTTTCATGTTAAAAAAAAAAGTATTTCACATCGAAAATTTTAAGTCAGCGCTGTAAAGTTGCTTGCATAATATTTTATTTTAAAGAGTGTAAGCTTTTTTTTAATTTTCTTCTTGTTTTTCAGTTGATAATTTTTATCAAGTCATTAAAAAAAAAAGAAGATTACAAGGGAAGTAGAGACGTGGAAAATTCATTTGTTGTATAATCAAAAACCAATTTTGATTTTAAAATATTTTAATTAGGGGTAGTAGAAAGATGAATTGGGAATCAATTCATTGAATTAACAATCAACTTATGATTAAAAACCTCTAACAAACCATAAGCATTTACCTATAAACATATTGCACTTTGTTCATTGATTTAAATAAATAGACCACACTGATGTCAATGATTAAGATTTTTTTTTCATAACCAAATAGTTTACTATCATGTAGATGAAATGATCAGTAGCATTTCTAGATTATATTTTTAATCAGAAAACTATATTATTCAGCTAACATGAGTTTAAATTGAAAGTATTATTTAATGAATTAAATAGTTTACAAATTGCTTGAAACATTATTTCATATAAATAAATGGAAGAACAGTTGAACCAACAAAATAAATGGTTGCCAAAATGATTCAGTGTTAGTATGGTTAGAAATCAATGTATTAAGTGTATTCGGCTTACGTGCATAGAATAGTAAGATAACACCATACGTATTTCACAACAAGCTTTTAAATGAAAAATAATCATTATATTTACATAAAAAGCAAATCATTCAAGTTCTACCTATGAAAAAATTCTATATTCTTAGGTAGCTTTGTATACAATGCTCATTGGTTATTATCAGACATGTTATTGTCATGCTCGTGTAGAACTTATTTTCATAGATTACACTTTGTTGTAATTTTTGCCTATTGAATTAATAAGTTTATCATTGCTAATTAGTATACACTTAAAAACATACTTGGTATGTTGTAAAGCTATGTAAATGTATTCTTAAATACTTATCCATACCTGTATTCGAAAAAAAACTTAGTGGGTACAGAACTACTTCCTTTTTGGACGTATATTTTTGGATGTTTGTAATATTCTGTGATTTTAATTTATTTATTTTAGAGTTGAATACACAAATACAGTAATAATTATAGTCAGTCAGTTAGTGACTTATAAGTTTGAATCATTTTATTATATCCGTGTTTAAAATATTGACCGAAATATTATTGCGATTCATGTCAGTGATTCAGACATCAGAAATTATTTCGGTACATAATGATTCATTCCTCAATAGCAGTTGTGCAAAATGTTATTTGTACTATGAATCAGTACTTTTGATGTGATTATTTGAAGTTCCACAGAAGTGACTCAGTATTTTTGAATATACTTCTATGATCCATTCGTGTACTCATCGAAACTAGATACTAGTCTTCAAATTTATTACTTTTAAACGTACATTACTGTGTATCATGCCATTTAGCATAGCAACTGCCCAATAATCTGTCATTATCCTAGTTATTTTAAAGTTTAACTACTAGTTTTTCCCAATTCTTCTAAATTACAACAAATCAAATCACTTTAAAATGTTTCAAGTACTTGGGTGTTCATTTTACAAAACAAACAATTCTATTATCATTGACTTAACTTGAAATATGTAATGAAGATAAATCATATTTTACAATCATTTTCTAGGTTTTTCTTTTTCTTTTTTTTTGAAGAGGAAAAAAAAATCTGAAATCAATAATAACGTTTTCTTTCTATTTTGCGTAAAATTTTGGACATAACAGTCTGTCTAACTGAACACACGAAACATGGTTATTTGTATATGTATATATATATATATATATACATATATATATATATATATAAACCTTAGTTTCGTAAGTTCATTTAGTCAGGCCTTCATATAATTGTTATTGACTGATTTTTTTTTTAAAAAAAATTTAAAACATGGAAAACAACTGAAACAATAAATAGATAAATGAATGAACAAAAGCAAATGATTTACTTGTTCCACATTAATAGATCAGAACAGTTCAAAAGTCATGTTATATACATACTACACGTTGTTGCATACATTTGAATAAAAGGATAATAATCAATTATTCAAAAATTATAGCAGACCGGTAAATAAAAGATAATATTAAGACGTTTCCTATAATCAGATCTTTTGATAAATTCATACAGTGTAGAAGCAATAAAATTTGCAGAATAAAATGAGTCCAATCTATTTCACTGTTTCTCATCAGCTATAAAGAGCCTAAAATTACATGGAGCAATATTAGCACACTAAGTTTAGTGTCATTTATATGAATTTTTTAGAAGAAAACGAAAATCATAATCGGAAGAATAGGAACAATATTTTCCAATGAATATACTTGAAATTGAACGAGCATTTATATGTTGAACACACAATAATAGGAGTTGTGATGATGTTGTCGATGGATAGACATGATTTCACTTTATTTCTTGTGCTTCAAGTTATTCTTTTCTGTGCCTATTTTTTTAAAATGTAATAATGGTAATTGACTGGTTTTTTCCTGTCAGTGAACACATTGGATTTTAATATTACGAGTAACAGACTGCATATGAATGAATATATATATACAAAAATTATCACTCAACCTATAATGCCTACATTCTGCTGCATCACCATGTTTCATTATGTTTTACAAATTATGCACTAATTTTTTTTTTCAGTTTCTAATTATTTTTGGACAACTGTCCTTTTTTCACTAATAGTTATTTTTATTATGATGATGAATAGTACAACTTAATATAGTTGAAATTATTCCTTCCAATCGTATGTTATTTGTAGAGAAAAATTTATGACAGTACAACGCAATATATTGTCTATATGTAGTAATAAGATGTTGATAAACTGGAGAATGCTTGATGCAGTTTATACAATTATTATATGTATCCATATCTACCTACAGATTAATATTACAAATGATCATGAATTACCATTACTGTTTCATAAATTGACACTCACAAATATTTGCATAAATCTATGACAGTCTATAATTTATTCTGTATTACTTGAAAAAAAAAAGATTATTATTGACATTTTACTTTTGAAAGATATGAATATAATAATTTGCAGAATTTTATAGACATAAATGACAACATTTTTAAAAAATGTCTGCAGTTAATTTGAACTATGTTTTTGTACTTTTATCGTGTATCTTTTCTAAATTGAAAGTGTGATTATTTTTTCATTGAAAAAAAAGTATATCTTCAAATTTCTACCTTAGTTTAATTAAGATAGTGTTTGAGAAAACCAGACAGAATGGAATAGTGTCCTTTTTCATTATTCAAAGAGACATTGTAATGATGATGATCACTCAAACGGATTGATCTGCCAATGGTAATCATACATACAAACAATTTTATTGATTTCTTTCAAGTTAATCTTTCCCTGACTTGTATGTACAGTGTATAAACTATAGATTTTATAGATGGACTGTATTTTAATCTGGTTAACGATATTGATAGTCATTTTGGTTTCATTTAAATAGTTAAACAATTCGAAATTTCACCTTTTGAATCATATCAATTGTATTAATGTGTCAAAAAAAATTAATTTCCACTAGAATGACTTGAAATTTGTAGAAAATATAAAAATTTTAAATTATGTAAATTTATTTGACATTTGATTGCAAAGTTTTTACGATGAACAGTTTAAATTTAATAGTTAATTAAGCAATGTAGCAATTGAATGATTTCCTATTTATTATATTGACTTTCATCTAATGCTAAATTATTCTATAGATAGAGATATTAAGAATGACATTTGAAATCATGGATCGATCAATGTTAGACCACCATTAGGAACCTGGAAGCACTGAACGGTCATTTCGTCCTGGTGCGCATCCATGACTCCGGCACCTCCCAGGATACGAACCCATGACCTTCAGTCTTGCGCCACGAACGCCCCACCTCTGTAGCACCGAGCATATTGTTTATTTTCTATTGTATACAGTTTTTAATTCTTTTTAATATAACCACTAACAATAAAAATCTGTTTTTAAAATAGTCATTTTGTTCTTGATACTTCTTTTTTATACATAGAATGATTGCGATGAAACAACAGAAACATCAGATATAGAAAGTGATGCTGACTCTGATGAATCCAGCACATGCCAAACATCACATTCTAGTCGTAAACTTGTCAATAGTAATGCGGAAAAATTGAATAAAACAAAAATGAACTTGATAAATAATTATAATCAAACATATAATGCTACTTCGAGTTATACAAATAAAAGAAATTTAAATCCATTTGTATGTCGACGTTCTGGTGCTTCAGGCGTAGGAAGTTTATTGATTTTTCAATTTCATGCAGCATTATCTGATGATGGTAAAGCATTAGTGAATATGGTCACGAACTGTTTAGCTGATTTGCCTAGTCGAACACAAACACCATTACATTCACCAAATAAACAAACACCAATTCATACAGCATCATCATTAAATGATTCGATTGATGAGATGATCATTAATCATTCAGTGACAGGAATAACCACATCCAAACCATCATCAACATCAACATCATTATCAGGTAATAATAAAAAGAAATGGACTGGAAGAAAATTTGTCAATGAAAATTTCACTTATACAAGTGAGAATAATTCTAATATTAGTAATGATCACAGTGTAAAAAATGGTAAGAACATTTTCTTAATTTTTGTTATTTCCTGTTATTGTTTATGGATTTTTTTAATGAACATATATCACTTATGTCTAGCGAACAATTTAAAAAATTAGTTAGTTCCTGTTTACATGTTTATACTACTGGAAATAATAATGAACAATTCTGAATGGCTTATCACTAAAAAAAAGTACAACGTGGTATAACTGGAACATTTGAGGCTTTGGCAAAGCTGAGAAATATTCTAAAATGTTTTAATCTGATTATCTTGTGTTAAGAATTCATTTTAAAGAAGTACTTACACTGAATAGTTCGAATTCAAAGTCACTAACTGAAATCAATAAGTAAAGTTTCGTCAGAGTAAAGAAAAAAAAGCTCCAAACATGCTACAAAAATAATTCGAAATTTCATTATCAGATTGATAAAATTTGCTAGGCAAATGTTTTTCAGAGATAAATAAGATTTCCAGCATTCGGCAGTCTTAATGCTTGAAAATACCGATAAATCTAAGTATTTTTAGTTGTTAATTACTGAGACAAATTTTTTAACATATTCAGGACAATCGATCTGAAACTATATGTTCATAAAATACTCAAAAATTACGGACTGAACATATGAAAATTCATAAAAAATAATCTTGTTTCCATTTTACTAAATTGATCACTTTGAAAGTACTACAGTACAGTACTGTTATGGTTAACATAAAACGACGCTTGAAAATTTACGATAAGTTTTTGGATGTTTAGTTTCATACAAGTAAATTCACTTGACTGCAAAACATGTTCGTCAGAAGTTCATTGCATAATCAATCTCGATAATCATTAACATTGTCTTCTGAAGTTGATTTGTATAAAAACTGGTTTGTGTTTAACAACATATATTGATTTCTCTTATTCCTATCAGATCCTCAAAAAACATTTTTGAACAAGTAAAAATTTAAAGGAATAGGCATTATTTTTAGAGATGTCTATCTACGCATGAAATTGTTGGATAAGTTAATTACTAAAATAATTAAAAAATTTTCTTTACAACAAATTCTTTCGTTAGTCCCCTTATCGATCGAAATACTGGGCTTGTGCACTTATAGGCAAGTATATTCTAATAGAGCATATGAGGTCCTAGTACGCAGACACACATTTAGTCGTCTGACTTTTCAGGAAATGAAATTCTACTAGGATACTTGCTTAGGAACTTATAGTATGCCGACGACATAATTCTACTTGGTGAAAATGCTGAAAAATTGCAGAGTTTTCTGACCACCCTAAGCAACAATGCAAGCATGTTCGGGATGCTGTTTTTACCCGCGAAACGCAAGGTAGTGCTTCAAGGTGGGCTTGTATCGGTACCTGAACAAGTGATAGGAAGTGAAGCGATTGAGTGTGTTCATCGCTTAATTTATCTTGGGATTCTCATTAGTGCTGATGGCCTGGTGAGTGATGAAATCACAAAACGGATACAAAAAGCTCGATTTGCTTTTGTCAACTTGCGTCACTTATAGCGTAGGCGAGACATCCGTTTGCTAACCAAAGGACGGGTGTACTGCGCAGTGGTTCGCTCCATCCTACTATATGGCTGTGAAACATGGCCAGTGAGAGTAGAAGATATTCGTAGGTTACTTGTTTTCGATCACACGTGTCTCCAAAGCATTGCTTGTGTATCATGGGACAAGTGAATAAGCAATGCCGTTGTTAGGAAACGGGTACTAGATAAGTATAGCAGATCAATAGATGAAGTAGTGAGTTTTAATCAGTTGAGGTAGTTGGGACATGTGTTACGTATGCCTAACCACCTAATTCCTCGTCGAGCTTTGTTTTGCCATGAAGAAATAGGTTGGAAGAAAGCTGAGGGCGACCAAACCAAAACATGGCACAAGTCCATGAAGTTACTGACAAGTGGACTGAATCATGTTGGTAGGTATCAACTACCTGGTTTGAGCCTGCGAGATGATAGTAATCAATGGTTAGAGACTTTGAATGACATGGCTCAAAATCGTTTGCAATGGCGCAGGTGCATTTATTCTTTATGCTCTCTCAAAACCTAATCCTCTGGATTCTTCATCACCTTCATTTTTTTAAAGTTTATTTAACTAGAATATAATTCTTGAGTAATTTCTTCGAATCCTAATCTCTCCGATTACTGATAATACCTTTACTACCTCTACTACTATTGGATTTGAGTTGACAGTTATATATCTGTGCTAATGTGGTATGGTAAAATGAACTGATATACGTACGTACGAAGTTCTACGTCGTTACTGACTGACTGAATATATCCTGTTACTTCACCATGCATATCGTTTGTGCTTTTTTTATAAGGTCTTCCATTGGTTTTTAATAATTTCAACCCTGTATTGCTCATGAATTAGAGCGGCTCTTCAATGTTTAAAATATCCAACTACTAAGTTCACTAGTTTGAACTTATCTTACCAACTTCATTTAGTAAACCGTGTAGTATCACCAGTCCTAAAAATTAGAATATGATCTGAAGTTAAGTACTTAAAGCAGTTTTTGGTAATTGAGTTAATAAATAAAGTTTTATATAAAGAAGAGGATGAAGATTATCAGAAGTATGTAACACATCAACGTAAACATACTTGTTAAAAACATTAGTATATTAAAAATTAAAGGTAAATCAGACAAACAGAAGCTGAAAGGAAACAGATGTATTTGACAATAGAAGATGGATATTTATCATTTATTATGATTAGGTCATTTGATTTTATTTGTTTCTCTTACCATTTCGATACATGTTTAAACAATGTCTTTAGATAATTAAAAGGGCTAATTATTTTAAATAAATTTCATGTGAATCGATGCTGATAATAAATCGTCTAACGCTGCTGCTTATTTGTTTGTATGAGTATATAATGTTTATGACTGGAAATAATCTTTATTGGTTATTCAAAAGTATAATGTGCTCGTGACCTTGAGAGACCTATCAGTCAGTTAGGAATCACTGTCTTGTTATGAAACAACTGGTTACTTAAAGTAATGAAATAGCAATAAGCTGATAGTTTCGATCTGAATACTACACTCCAAATATCGATTTATTCCTTGTGATGAACGAAGTTGGGTTAATGTTACGAGTAAGGGCTATCACTCCATAAAGTTTTCGTTATTAACTGACACCAGCTATAATGCGAATGATTATAGTTAGGTAACAAGCGTTAAGATGTAGTTCTGAGTCCGGTTTGTAAGTTAAAGTTAGGAATTTCATCAGCTATGATTCAATGCTTTGTCATACTTCTGTTCAAAAAGTTATGTTTGAAAATTAGAGAAAGACTTAGAGTGAGAGAATGTCATTTAGCTTCACCAAATGTCCTTGAATGTTCATAAAATCAGCATATTATACTTAGACAGTTAGAAATAATCTGAGAGATACTCATCAATGAACTTTAAATTTAGTGCAAAATACATGAGGCTCTATCTTGATTCGTATTAGTTAACTCAGGGTTATCGATTTAATAAACTTTTACTATTTAAGCTAGTATGCTGAAATGTGCATAGATTTTAAAAGACGATCAAGCATACATGCTCATAAGAACAAAAAGATATATACACTTAGTTACTGATTAAATGATACTTTGTAAAATGAGTTAACCAAAATTAACGTATACAAGCTCAAGCGTAGCTATAGTAAGGATGCAAATAAACTTAATAGATTAGATAAAAATTTAAATATTACTTATTATATACAACAGTGTTCTACAGCCATCAGAGTACAAAATGGCCAAAGAGCTATAAAGAAACGATTACTTAAGAGACAAACACCGATCATAAACAAAAATCCAAATCAACGTGAACATGATTAATTCTTATTCATTCAAATCATTTTACCAATCGTAATTCTCTCCTTCATTTTAAACCCAATACTGTGTGTTGTGTGAAAATAAATGACGATAATGAGTTATTGATTACCTCGCGATACTTACATGCCTGCCTATTACTCCTGCTTAGGCATAGACTGCCTACCAACCATCTCCAACCTATTCTGTCCAGTCCCTTCTCTTAGGTGTCTTTTTTTCATACAACTTGAATTTTCTTCATTTTTCAGATGTAACGTTTTCATTACAATATCATATGATTTTTACTTTTTGATAAATATGATCTTATTATTAATGAATGATGTTTCAACTGTAGCGTGTCATTCACCTAGCATGATATTTAGTTTACTTTTTGGTATATATATATATATATATATATATATATATATATATATATATATATGAATGTATATAGACGGATAGATAGACAGATAGATAGATAGATAGATAGATAATTACGATGAATTTTTCGGGATCACTTTCTAAATTTACAATTATTTTTTGTTTTTTGTTTTATTGCACTCTTTTTTTATTGATGATGCTTGAAAATGTTCATTAGTCGAGAGGATATTTCAAAGAATCAAACACTTCAATTCCTATTTCCTCTCTTTTTTAATGTATACTACAATTTTTTTTCATTTAGAGTTATGGAGATTAGTGTTCTTTTATACATTGAAAATTTGTTTCTTCTTTAAAATACACTCTTGATTTTCCAAACATTTTTTTTTCGATAAACAGCTCGTAAAATAGCAATCAAAAACAAATCTACCTCATTTTTTCTTGCTTAAATTTTTAATTCCACATTTTCTCTTGCACAATCAGTAATTTGTGTTTTTTATAATCGATAATTTTCCCATAAACAGATTTCTCTGAAGAAATTAAAAGGAACATCTAAAAGAATATGACCACTGTCTGATGGTTTTTTCCCAAACTTTCTAATACGGTAGAACATAACTTTCTTCGGGAATCAAATCCTAACACCTTAATTTCATGATAAAGCTAAAGTCTACAATCTCTGGATAGTTATAATTTAGACGTGGATGTAAAAATTGAAACTTCAAAAGGACGAATAGTTGAGGTGGGGTTTTAAAATAAATAACAGTATATTTTACCGTTTAGTAGAAGATTAATTTAACTGCCTAATAAATTTACTGTTTTCTATCCTCTTTAAACTTTCTAATCATAAATGTATGTACTATATGATAGAAATAGTTTTTAATAATCACCATCTCAATAGTCTTTTCATCAATGTTACGTGTAAAGTATCAGTATAAATTCCAAGTTTATTTCAGACAGTTTAATTATAAGTTATTCTTATCTGATTTATTAGAGATTTCTATGTCTATGCATTTCTTATTGTATTTTGATAATCTTCAGTAATGTACAATAATCGTGGGATTGAGAACTTCATAATAGAACGGATATCATTTAGCCCCTTAGTCAAAATATGACTAGTCTCATTTTCGATTTCAGTCACTTTCGAAATTGAATGAATCATCATCATTATCCCCAGCTTCAGTAAGTTTGGTATGATATTTGTAGTTCAGATATTGAAAAATTAATTTGCGTTATAACCTTAAAAATGATGATGATACAGTAATTATGACATGAATAAAGAAACTTAGTATCAAAAAACTGTACGCTAACACCAAAGTGAATATATCTTTTCTAAAGACATTGTTTTATGTACTCTGATTACAAAGTTTAGTAAAGAAATGTATTTGGTTGTTTATCTGTAAATAGTAAACAAATACATGTACGTAAGATGAAAGAAATGACTAAAAGAATTTTAAGTAGTGTTATGAAAAAAAATTGTAGTTTAAACTACCATTCCACTTTTTTCTTTTCATATATATTAAAAAAAAATGGATATTCTATTAATTCAATGTTAAAATAAATATCAAAGGTTAATTCCTACCAGTCATCACATTATTTTCAGTTTTAAACATTTCCATACTGTTCGATTAATAGTAATGCACAAATGCAAGAAATTAGTTCAATCAATGAATTCACCTTATATCCACACATTACAGTTCGTTTTTTTCTTACTTTTTCTCGTTACTAAGAATAGAAATATAATAATAGTGAATTACATATGTAAATGTACATTTGTTGTTATTTTTTATTTCAATGGTTTATGTGTGTGTGTATGTGCATCTGTGTATGCGTCAATGTTTTTGTTGTATCAAAAAAAAGGAACACGTACATAAAAAGGAATTTCGATTTTAGCCTGTTTAATATTTCCTCTGAATATATATATATATATATATACATACATACATACATGGGTATATTTATTTCTTATACACTTTTAATGAATAACTCTTCTGAAATTATCACTTTGTTCTAGTGTATGTAGTTCAGTAGTTATAATGTACTATACCATATACTGAATATTTTCTTCTTTTATGCGTTCTTAATTGGACAATGAAACTGATTACAATCGATTTATCTTAACGAATCATTGAGCAAATAAACAACTCAGTGTTGTTAAAGGATCACGGAAATTGGTCTCACTTCAGTCAGCATTTGTTATCAAGACATTACTGCAGTATTGAAGGAAGTGTTTACTTACTTACCCCTGTTACTCCCAATAAGCATAGGTCGTCGACTAGTATTCCCCAACCTACACTGTCCTCCTCCTCCTTTTCCAGTTCTGTCCAGCTTTTGTTCATTCTTCTCATGTCTGTCTCTATTTCTTGGTGTCATGTGTTTCTCGATCTTGACGGTCTCATGTGAGGGCTTGTCTTGTGACGCAGTTGGATGATTTCTGCAATGTGTGTCCTATCCAATTCCACTGCTTCCTGCTCTACTGGAATCTGGTATGTTCTCTCCCACAGTGGGTTGTGGCTGATGATTTCTGGCCAACGGATCCAATGTATTTTGCGTAGACAATTGGTAATGATCACTTGAATCTTGTGGATGATGGCTTTGATTGTTCTTCAAGTTTCCGTTCCATACAGTAGAACTATCTTGACATTTATATTAAAAATTCTGGTTTTGATGTTTGTTGACAGTTGTTTTGAGAGAAGTGATTCTATCTTCCATATTCAATCATGTTCATAATCTTAGACATTATCACTGAGCTGTACGAGTGGTAAACGGCCCTTTAGGATAGAGATATTTACTGTTACTCCCGACCGTAGCTGCTACCTTGACGTGGTGGTCGGGCTTGCCTATCGTGATGACCCTCGTGATGACGAGGTTAAAGATGAGTTTTACCGAAAGCTTTCGGACCTCCTCCAAAAAGCTAGGCTCTCTGATATAGTATTAATGGCTGGCGACTTCAATGCTCAAGTAGGTAGACTAAGTGAAAATGAAAGACACCTAGGTGGATGTTATGGTGTTGCGGCTCAGAGAACAGACAATGGTGACCGTCTGTTGCAAGCATGCTCAGACAACCGCCTATTCTTAGCAAACACCAACTTTAGGCATAAGGAAAAGCATCTGTTGTCCTGGCGACCTCCAAAGTCGTCTTAACGTTGGACGCAACTAGATCACATCGCCATCAGCCACCGATGGAGGGGTTCGATAGAGGACTGTCGCTCGTTCTGGGGCACATGTTTAGATTCAGATCATGCCCTAGTGCGAGCGCGTATTTGTTTGAAGCTTACTGGGCGTAGGAAAGACACCGTAAGGTTTTACTTAATGATAATAAGGCGAAGAATATATTTCAGGAACAACTAGAAAGACAGTAAGTCGACCATTTAAGCGATTCCCATCCGGAGGCAGGTTGGAATGATATCAAGAAGGCTGTGGAAACAGCAGTGATATCTGCAAGTAAGGTTAAGCATAAGGCTAGAATGAAGCCGTGGATCTCAGTCGCATCCACCGATCTGATGGATGCCCGAAAACTCATCCCACCTGGCTCTGAACATGATGAAGAACGAAGTCAACTAAGACGTAGACTTATAAAAAGCCTACGTTACAACCACGAACAGTGGTGGCTGGCGAGAGCAAAAGCGATGGAAAAGGCAGCGGCGATAGGCAACAGTAGACAACTTTTCCGACTTATCAAGGAAACTGTTATTAGGAATCCTAGTGTAAGTGAGACTATCTCAGAAAATGATGGGACTATTATTTATTCTCAATCCAGGAGACTGGATCGATGGGCAGAACACTTTAGGGATCAGTTCAACTGGCCTCGAGCGACTCTTCGGTTACCCACGATCTCCAGTCATCCTGAATGGCAAGTCGACGTAAGTCCCCCTAGTCTTAATGACGTTGAGAAAGCGTTAGGAAATCTGAAACGAGGACGAGCTGCAGGTCCTGATAGATTGACCCCTGAGATATTTAAGTATGGTGGTCCAGTTTTAATAGTTAGACTGACTGAGATCCTAGGTAGAATCTGAGAACTGGACGTAATCCCATCTGACTGGTCTCAATCGCTAATTTTCCCAATCTATAAGAAAGGTCAGAAGTCTTCTTGTGACAATCACAGGGGAATAAGTCTAACTAATATAGTATCTAAAATATTGGCCTCAATACTACTTCGACGCTTAACGAAAGCTCATGAAGAGCAAACTCGAGAAAACCAGTCTGGTTTTCGACCTGGACGTGATTGTATAGACCACATTTTCATACTACGACAGGTCCTGGAACACAGACACACATTTAGGCGTCCTACAATAGTTGTTTTCCTGGACCTAAAAGCGGCATATGACTCTGTAGATCGTGAGGTTCTGTGGCAGTGTCTGTCATTGAAAGGTGTACCAAATAAGTACATTAACCTTATAGAAGCTCTCTACTCGAACACTACAGGTCGAGTGAGAACTTATGGCGAACTGTCACCAGAATTCTTTACTTCAAGTGGTGTGCTTCATGGATGTCCACTTTCTCCATTCTTGTTTAGTGTTATCATAGACATGCTCCTAGAAATAACCTTATCCTCGTCTGAATTTTTCAGTAGACCTTTTACCAGGTGGCTCGCTTATTGACTTAGAATATGCCGATGACATAGTCCTACTTGATGAATACGCTGACAAAGTGCAGAGTCTTCTGACTACCCTAAGCAACAATGCAAGCATGTTCGGGATGCGGTTTTCCCCCTCGAAATGCGAAATGTTGCTTCAATAATGGGTTTCGTCGGCAGCTGAACTAGTGATAGGGAGTGAAGTATTCGAGCGTGTTGATCACTTCACTTATCTGGGGAGTCTCATCAGTGCTGATGCCCTGGTGACTGACGAAATCTCAGCCTGGACACAGAACGCTCCTTTGGCCTTTTCCTATTTACGTCATTTATAGCGTAGGCGAGCTATCCGTTTGGTGACTAAAGGACGAGTGTACTGTGCAGTGGTTCGCTCCGTTTTACTTTATGGCTGTGAAACATTGCCAGTGAGAGTAGAAGATATTCGTCGGTTACTGGTTTTCGATCATAGGTGTCTTCGAACCATTGCTCGTATATCGTGGGACAACCGAGTAAGCAATGCTGTCGTTAGGAAACGGGTGCTAGGCAAGGATGGCAGATCAATCGATGAAGTGGTGAAACTTCATCAATTGAGGTGGTTGGGACATGTGTTGCGTATGCCTAACCACCGACTGCCTCGACGAACTTTGTTTTGTAGTGTAAGAGTAGGTTGGAAGAAAGCTAGGGGCGGCCAAACCAAAACATGGCACAAATCCATGAAGTCATTGACTAGTGGACTTAGCCATGTCGGTAATTGTCGACTACCTGGTTGGGGTCCGCGAGATGATAATAATCGATGGTTAGAGACCTTGAATGACATGGCTCAAAATCGTTCGCAGTGGAGCCGGTGCATTTATGCTTTGTGTTCTCTCAAATCATAATCTTCTGGATTCTTCAACACCTCTAGTTTTGACTTTCTAAACTTTTCTCACTGAATCATACTTCTTGAATAATATCTTCTAATCCTAACCTCTCCGATTACTTCTAATACCTTTACTACCTCTTCTACTATTGGATTTGAATTGACAATTATATTTCTGTGTTGATGTGGTATGGCGACATGAACTGATGTACTTAAGTACGAAGTTCTACGTTGCATCTGACTGACTGACTATTTACTGTTACTTATTCACTGAGTGGTGACGAAAATGTCTTCATATTGTTTTTCGAATTTTATCAGTCAAGTGGAAAGTAAATTATTTGACTTTTCATCTGCTAATATTTAGATTTTTTTAACAATTTCCCCAACAAAGAAACTATAATCATTGTACACTTCATTTTAATTTTAATACCGTTTATAGTATATTGCACATCATGAAATCAATACAAAATGCAACCTACGAATTAACATTCTGGTTGAAGATTAGCAGCAATCAATTATTGTGTGTTTAGGTGATTGAAATCGACTAGTTCTCGTGATAATATAAGTTTTATCAATGTAAAATGTTTATCCTATTTCCCAACTAACTAAATTTTCACACATCACTTAATAGAATCAATATGGTTAAAGCTTATATAACAGAACAATAAGAAATCAAGAACAATGAATAAGCTGTTAAAAATCAAAATATTGTATAAAGCAGAAATCAGTGTCTTTGTTTTACTTCTGTATCAACTAACAAACTGAAATCCTAGAAAGAATCATTTCAATTTCTATAATTAAAAACTTGATGTTTATAAAAGGCGTATGTTTTGAATAAAAACCTCTGTTGTTGGATAAATGGGTAACTTTCAAACTACAAAGTTTAAGTATAATTCTACTTTCCTCCTTCAAATCGAAAAATTGGCAAAGTACAGTGTCACTTTTTTTCTATTTCATATGAAATGACCAGTGGTTGAAAGTAAATCACTTCCATATAAAGGCTTCACCGTTAATTTTCAAGAAATTTTGAAGCATATTCAGTTGCTAAGCTTCAAACTAATTAATCTCATTATATTGTTGAGTATCTTTGCTCACACTAGATAGAAATACAACTGTATTAACGTAGACTACTGATAAACATTATAAGTAGTTGAAAATAACTTACATTGACGTGTAACTATAGTTAGTTTTCAATTCTCATTAATCATTATGGAGAATTCAGATAAATAGTTGGTAAATTTAGTAAAGTATTTCAATTTGACACCATAAAAAACACCAACAGTCAATCTACCATGATTGTAACCTTCTTTTCTACTTTCCATGATCTGTTGCTTTTTATTTCTACTCGTTTTCAATTAAATTCACAGACATTAATTATTACAGAGTTGAGGATATTAATCAACCATCAATACAACCTTTATTATTCTGTTTCTAAAATCCATCAAATGGACAGTAATGTTCAGTCTTACATTAAATTACATTAAACAAGGAAATTATTTTCACTTAATTGTCTGTTTTCTCTTTCAATGATACAATAAGGAATCTGTCGTTATTTAACTAATACATTATAAATGAAAAACTAGATAATCTGGAGTCTCCTTAGCATATACATAGTGATATCTAAAGCAATTAGAAGGAAAACACTTTGTATCATTATTCCATTGACATTAGTTGATCATTGTGATTTGCAAACAGGTTTCAAGCGCATAATGTGATTGTTATAGTTTTTTTTTTGATTATACAAAGTTGAAAAATTATTTTAGATTCGTATTAAATATACTTAAACAAATAAATAAATAGCATATTTTGAAAATAAAAATTTACTAAAATTTTTCTAACGGTCTTTGTTGGATAGTTCATGATCCCCAGTTAAATATTCAAGTTATGCCTATGAATTGTTGGTCAGAACTTTTATTTTAAGTCTAATTATTATTATTGTCTATTTCATGAAATATTCGTAGTGATAACAATGATAAGAAAAATCATATCTGTTTCTCAAGCTGTCAGCATTCAGTAGCTCAGTGGATATTGCGTTAGGCGTCAGTAATAAAATGTGCAAGACTTTTGTCCTGATGCAAACATTAACACTGGAATGCAAATATATTTCGGCAACAGATAAAATAAATAAAATGTGTTCGATTGCATTACTAGCATAGTTTAATCTGTTCCATATATAAAATGTTCACAGCTCACTATAAAATTACCTGAATTTTCATTGATAATTTTTTTCTACAACAGATGCATAAAATAATAATAATAATAATTCATTCTTATGAATTAAATCGTTTGTTGATTTTCATAATTCTTCAATGATAATTAGCTCAACAGAATAAAATAAGATTAAGATATAGTAAAAATATCTCAAACCTAAGTGTTAGCTTTCTTTTCCTTTTCTGCTTCCACTCTTTCTCTTTTTCTTTCAAAAATAGAAAATACTTTCTTAAGTTACAAATTTTTAGAAAAAAAAGACTTACAAATAGACATATAACAGGTGATCTTTTTATTGATATGCAGAGTATATATATATATATATATATATATCCATCTGTAAGTAGATTTTACATTTACACTTGTTCGATCGCTTTTTTCCGTTGTTATTTTCGTTATCGTCGTCATCACAATCATCATACTGTCCTTTTTCGTTATCAGATGGTTTGTTATCGTCAAAATTTGTTTTTAGGTGAATGCGATAAAAAGTCAATAATCGCATTCATATGTTCTCCTGTTTGTTTGTTTTTTTTTGTTAAAATACAAAGAATGTAGTTAAGAGCATTATAAATAAGGTTGATAAGTAAGCTGAGCAGCATATAAAAAGTTTGCAGAACTTAATGATATATATATTAAAATAGAAGGAGAGAAGATATTTCAAGAAGAAATGTTATGTGCTATGATTTAGTTGTTGATGAAAATAGTAATATTTATTCATGTGTATATGAACATATGGTTTAAATGCTGCTTAGCCACCACTCTACCCATTTTAAAATTATAATGAAATAGTGTTTTTTTTTTCCTGTAGCTTTTACATGATAACTTAAATGAATTTTAAAGATAGTCAGTTTTTTAATCATTTCAAATGTATGAACAAATGTAAAACTTTTATCGGAATGTGTAAATGGATAGTACGAATGATTATGGGCTAAAATGAATACGAAAGCAGTTGCTAGATTTTATATACCATTATTGAATATAGTTTCAGTTATGAAATATCAAGTACAAACTAAATTAATAACTCAGTATTTTGAATAAAATTATATAAATCTGTAATTACTGCTAGATGTTGATGGTGTTGCAAGTTTGAAAAGGTCATGTAATATGCATTGTTATAATTTTGATATTTTACTCCATCATTATTTGAATTTGAAAAACTTCATATTAAATTTAACTAGTCATTAAGCTAAATTACAGTTTTTCACATACTTGGCTTCATATATTTCACTATACAGTTGCTCCGTCAATAAATGTCATCAATGAGCTATCTGTTAAATTTTCATTTGACTGACCTACTGTTTGACTAGTTCACATCTTTCTCAGTATGTTTTTATTTAATAATATAAGTTGTTTATCATAAGGATAGTGGATTTTTTAATAACATTTTGTTCTAGATTTCCAGTCTATTATTTTTTGATCACATGGTGATGCCTGCATGAAATAAATTCATCCGAGAAACCGTATTTGGCTTTTTAATATCATCATCTCACGAACGGGGTTAGCCTATGCATATTATGAGGAAGTGGAAACGAAGATTTATTTCATCACAAACTCGATCATTCGTCTACACTGGAGTGATCAACTCCTTGACCCCTTTCCAGTTGTTTTCCATAGTTGTTTCCTTTCGAATGAGTAGATCGTGCAAGGCTTGGAAACTATTGCTGAGGGCTATATTGAATTTTTTGAGTTTGCCAGTATCCTGGAGAAACGGCTTATTAAATCTTTATGATGTTGTCCGCCCCACTGTCCAGTGCTTCTTGAGTTTTAGTTTCATTTCGGCGACCAGCAAATAGTTATCTGAGGCCATATAAGCTCCTCTCTTCGTTCTCATGTCCGTCAACGTCCTCCTGAACTTTTTATTGATACAGATATAGTCGATTTGGTTCTGTGTAGTGTGATCCGGTGAAACCCATGCGTCTTTGTGTATGCGTTTTTGTAGGAATCTTGTGCCGCCTATGACCAATTTTCTTATCACCCTCTTTTATTCATGCTTAGGACCGGCGGTAGTCCCAAATGGGACACCATTGAGTGTTGAATACTGAATAGTGGTAGATCATTTTAAATTTTTCAGTCTTTTAAAGGTTGACTATGGCCTTCGTTATTAAGGGATTACGTTTTTAACTTTCATATTAATAGCACTATTTCAAAACCGACAAAGGAAATCAGTTACTATGATTTTATTCGCATATCGATCCGGTTAATCCCTTTAAGTAGCTCATTATGATACGACCTAAGTTTTCATTGTTCAAAGCATATCAAAATAAGTTAGCAATTTTTTATTATTTTCACTTTGATTATTTGTGTACAATAGTGATCATTTCACTTGATCAATCACAAACTGTTTGAGCTAAAAATGAACTTCATTCTATCAAGTAGCTAGAGATGTTTATTACTAACAATCCAATATACATTCTAATAATATTATTTTCTTTTTGTATATTTGTTTGTTAAAAAAATTAACTAACTAGCTTCATCTACATACAACAAAAACGAGTCTAAATGGCCTACTACAATTGTATCATCTGGTAATTCTACTTCACCATATAATTCAGCATCCTTTTATCATTCACGTGAATTATCTAAAACTATACTATTAAATGAAGAACCATCTCAATCAAATATTTCAAATATCACAGATAGTAAACATCCATCTGAGAAATCCAAATCTAATCAAAATGAATCAATCTCGAATAATGTATCAACAAGTTCTTCCATTAAAACAACAACAACAACCACTTCAATTACCAATTCATTGTTAGATGATGAAGATTCAGACGAATCTGAAGCTGCACAATGGTGGTATACATTTTGGGCTAGTTCATTAGCTACCATAGCTACTGTTTGTGATATAATCAGAGTATTGATTACTGGACCAACTATTATTTTTCATAAATATTTTATTACTAATGCTGATATGGGTTTAATTACAAAGTATCAAAATACAAAACAATTTAAATTAACAAATAATAAAAATAATCAAATTACCAATAATGGTAATAATAATAATAATAGTAATGAAGATATTAAAATTGTTCACAAGTGTGCCTTATTATCATTATCAAAATTGAGTCGTCTACGTCAAATTACTAAAGCTTCTTATTCAGAATTAATTTTAAGTTTATTAGCTGGAGCATTACGTGGTTATCATCAGGTGAGATTACTATTATTATTTCTTTGCACAACTCTTTTCATTTAAGGATTGTTTCCTTTTATTCTCTTTATTACATGGTCAATGATTATTTAATTTTATTTTTGATAAGAATATATTGGATATAATTTTCAAAATAGATTGATTCTTTGATTCAAAGCATTTACTTTTTTGAATACTTACTTATATCTGTCACCTCCAAATGGAGCATAGGCCACCGACCAGTGTTCTCCGACCTACTCTGTCCTGGGCTTCTCTTTCAAGTTCTGACCATTTTTTTTATTCTTCTCACGTCTGTCTACATTTCTCGGCGTAATTTGTTCCTCGGCCGTCATTTGTTCCTTTGTTCCTGAGGATTTCATGTGAGGGCTTGTGTTTTGACTCAGTTGGGTGCTTTTCACGATGTGTGTCCTTATCCACTTCCACCACTTCTTCCTGATTTCCTCCTCATCTAGAATATGGTTTCTTCTTTCCCACAGTAGGTTGGTGCTAATGGTGTCTGGCCGACGGATGCGAAGTATTTTGCGTAGACAACGGTTAATGAATACTTGTTTCTTATGGATGATGGCCTTGGTAGTTCTCCAAGTTTCCCACCTATACTGTAGGAATGTCTTGACTTTTTATTAAAAATTCTGATTTTTGAATCAGTAAACATCAAAAATGTACTCTTTAATTGTTTAGCCTTCTTGCTTCTTAAAGAGTTAATTTTTAACAGAAATATTTCTTAATAACTTTTAATTATATGCAACTAGTATATTATCTACTGTATATAAGCACATTACCAAATATTTCTTTTTCACAATATAAAAGATCTGTATTACATTGAACAACAAAATGACGCATGACACAAATTACAAACACTTTTTGCGAGTAAATTCGACTGGAAGAAACATTATTTCAATATATCAAACTACATGTTACACAGTATTACTCAGTGTTCATAGTCTCAAGAGGAAATTATCTCATCATCAGCTATCTGGTTTATTGACTAACGATGACTAGGATTCTCCTGAAATGCTTATTTTATCGGTTAAAAATTAATTTATTATTATGTTTGAGAATAAATTGACACTTCTATCCTTTAATATCTAGTTTATTTGTACGAAAAAAAGCCTTTTCAAACACTGTACGTAAATAAATTAAATTCCATGATGTGAAATACACAACTTCTTGTCGAATTATATGGATAATTGTTTTGTAGAAAAATATTGTGTTTATTTGTTGCAGTGACCATTAGATTATGCTCAAAAGTTTAATCTTTACCCGAAAATTCAATCATTAAAGCTAATATAATAAGAGTAATAATCAACATTTGATGACAAATTTTTATTCATTTTAAATAAAAACCAAATCCTGGAATAAGATACCTAACGTAAAACTGGATTGACACAATAAGGAGTAAACTTTTAAACAATTACTTTCTAGAGATATTGAACTAATAAACAATAATGTAGTTGATCCAACAAATTCCAACTCAATTACAAATAATGAGCAGAAATAACTCATAGAACCATACAGTTGTTCAATTTTCGAACTAAAAACTTAAAGATCAAATGTCTTCCAGTTATATTTTAAAGTATTCCTGTAACACTTCAATGAGTAAGTTTATTTCAGACGTTTTATTTTTTTCCCTTTATTTCTTTCACTTTGTGAGCATTGATGAAATCAAATAAGTTTAATATATGTGTTATGCCCATGAAGAATAGGAAACCTACCATTGATTGTAAACATACTGCTCAATAAAAATGCAAGTGTCTCTTTTGGGATCAACACAAATCTCTGTTTGTTTTCTTATACTTATTTAGATTTTTTGGTTTTCAGATGTGTTCAGCTTACAAAGAATAGATAAACATTCATATAAATGAAATTGTCACACAAAATTCTTGATACACTCTTATAATACTTTTAAACTTGTACGGTTTTATTAATTTCTCTATTTTTGAAGCATAGTATATAAATCTAAAGTGATTAACAACTGTTAGATCAAGTACTTTGCTGATCCTTATTTGTCATTATTTTTTAACGATTACATTCCATATTCTATTGAGTTTTAGTGAAAAACAAGTAATAATCAATAATAATCAAGTTTACCAAATGCTTAAAAAGTAATGATGACTGTTATCAATCTGTTAGTTAGCTACAATTTAGTTCACTTTCATCCTGTTGGGAAGACGTTAGATCCCAAAAGCTCACTTGAAAAAGGTCCTAATTTTGTAATTTATTTCTGAAATTTTGAATTCATTATATTTTCTCGCTAAAGACTCTTAGTTGACCTTCAGCTTACATTTCCAACTCTGAAATCCTTGACTGTCATTGGTTGACAGATTATTGCAGTACGCTATTGTGTGGCTCTCACCAAGTGCGTCTTATCATTATATAAATAAGCTCACGTTGTGTGCTTGTGGACCTCCTGCTTTCTGGTTGCCTGTGGAATACATTCCTTGCGTCTTATCAAGACTTCTTTCTTTATTTAGTAAGGCCTGGGACGATTGGATTAGAGTAGCCTATCGTGTCGCTGAATCATTGATTTCGCTTCGCTTACGGAATATGGTGAACTCGCAAAAGCTGCAAGCATATCAAATTAGCGAGCATATCACATCCTTACTCAAATTTCCCCAGTAAAATTAAACTACCAGTATTGGCTTGAGAGGATATATGTTATTCACTAAGCTGATCGAGGTTTACTGCCTAAAGTTCCAACTTTTTGAGTCACGTTTTAATCATTGTACGTTCATTCTCAGTAGAAAATTTTCTACAATCCATAATTGGTTTTACTTAAAAAATAACCGATTACCAGTGTTTTTGAGTTGTCTTAAAATTATCTAAGGGACTTTTGACCACCTCAAAATGCAACAGTTTTAGTTTTCTTTTTCTGTGTTACTGGAATTCATCTGCGTTGATTGTTTGTACTTTGCAAAAAGTTTAGAAAGCTATATGTTCTCAACTGATAAAGCTTTATAATGGATATAACTGTTATTATTATTATGATTAGTAAATTGTATACTTTTTAAGATGTTTTTCTGTTATATTTTTTTTTGCAAGACAATGGGATTTAAACATCCTCCTGATTTATTAGCATTTTTATCAACTGAAGTGCCTGTTTTACCAAGTTGTCATCTGACTACTTCATCAGTATCTATTTCCAATTGTAACAACAATGAAGATCCACCATGTACAACTTTATCACGTGTTTTAAATATAACTCAAAGAGTTAGGACAAATAATCTTGATTTTTTGCACATTTCTCCTTGGCGTCAACAACAACAACAACGAATACATCATGATAATAATACCGTTGAAACTGGTTTATTAGGAAATACAAATCGAATGGTAGCTTTAAGTTCACCAACCACAAACACCGCTACAAAAATAACAACAACACGAAATTTATGCCCAGGCAGAAGTGTATTAACTGAATTTTGTTTACCAATTAACACAGAAGGTATGTTACCTAGATTATGGGAAACTAAACAACGTTTAACTGAATTAAATACATCAGTTGATTCTTTATGTTTAGCATGGGCACGTACAGCATTATATACTTTAATGCCACATTCTGTAGCGAAATGGATTGAAACAACATATGGTGGACCAGCAAAATCCAGTGTAACTATAACTGGTGTTGAAGTTATATCACCGTTTACAACAACTACAACTACAACTAGTGCAAGTTCGTCAAAAATAACTGATTCCAATTATTCATATCAAATGCCTAAATCAAGACGTTTAGCATATATGTCCCTATTAGCTAGTAAATCTTCAGATGCTCGTATACTTCGTCAAAGATTAAGAAAACGTCTTTCACGTGGAACAACAACAGCGACATCAGCAGTTTATCCACCTCGTTTAGGAACAAGTTTTCGTGCATTAGCTCGACATTTAGTGAATGCCAATGCTGGAATTATGTATATAGCTGGTTGTCCTATTATTCGTATTGATACTTGGATGCCTTCGCCAGTGAATAGGCCATCGCAATTTATTTCAAACAGTCATTTAGCTGTATTAGACAATGGAGTTAATAAATCTGCTTCCAATGAAACTGTTGTACATGTTTGTCGTGATTTAAGTGTCACTTATACAACATATGCTGGACAATTATCGCTTGCATTTTCTGCCAGTTCAAAACAATGTATTCATCCAAATTTGGATTTGATCATATCAAGTATTAAATCACAGGTAAATATTTTCAACTTCATAAATAATTATTGCTATTATTATTATTTAGATTTTATTGCAATGAAAATATAATTACACATTTAGATTTAATTATTTTACAAATTGATGTAATTTTATTACATTTTAGAATATATTTTTCTATAAAATATTTTATTTTATAATTAAATCTTTTCCATTTTAAAAGTTCTCTGTGTCTACAGAATACACTTATATATTTTTTTTCTAATTCCCTTAAGAACAAAATAAAATAATTTAATTAGTTTTGGAATTTGAAAAAAAAATGAAAGAAATGAGATTATCAACAGCCTAAACAAAGAGTAATTCATTTGTTTATTAGTTTCTTACAGATATAGATATTATATGTTATTGGCAAAAAATTGTTACTCATTATATCTAGAATATAACAGTAATATTTGATGGTTGTCGGTATGTATCATAAATAATCAAAACTCGTCCATACAAACTAATGTATATTATTTTCAGGTGATTGCACTTTCTCTCCTATGACCTTGTATGTTATCAAGTGAAATCCGTTTGTGTTGTTGTATCGTTATGGTCACAGATTCACACATTGTCAGTATTTTCCACATATTTTCTAATTTTTTTTCTCTACATACCAACACACACACGCATTAATTTCCACGTAGGTTTACATGGAATTATTATGACGACTTTTTTTCAATGTGAACATGTTACTACTAGTGAGGAAGTAATATGTGTCCAAAGTATTTTTTTTTAAAAAAAAAACAACCGATAAACTGTATCTGTCGTGCTGCAATGTATTATTATTACTTACGCTGGATTTTTATTTTCTCCGCAATATATTTTCAGGTCATAATTGTAATTACAGCATTACAACATTAGATTATAAAAAAATAGAAAATCTAAAAAAAAAACAAAATGGAAATTTCTTCTTAACACAATTTTTTTTCGATGTATAAATTCAATTTATTAGATTGTAATTAAAATGTTATTTAAATTGTTTATTAATTAATTCTGTTTTTATTTTTAATTTTTTTTCCTTGTTCATTTCAATGTTTTATTGCTTCCTAAAGTGAAAGTAGATTTTCTCTTTACAAAGGAAGTTAAGATAAATATCTTAATTATGTTAACATATGGATGGAAAAAGGATATATTTTTTACGCTATTTTTAAAATTTCTATTTATGTATTTAGCTACACAAGTGTATGTATGTCCATGTTTAACTTATTGTTGTTGTCATTCTTATTATTAAAACTTTTTGAAAACACACTTATAATATTTTTCTTCCTTTACTTAAAGCAAAAAAGATTCACTGTTTTTGTTTATATATACATTCAAGTGCAGTATATGGAAGAAGATGAAGCAAAAAAGATAAGAATTTTTTTTTAAATCTTTTAAATGTCATTCTCTTCGATTTGTTATATTGTAAGATTTTAACAATGTTTTTTTGACTTTTCAAATGGACTTCATCATCACAAATTGATATAAATTATGGGATTATTAAAAAGATAAAGAAATATCATACGGATGCATTATTTTTGTCAAATAGTTTTGCATCAGTATTCACATTATGAGATTGATATAAAACTTTTAAATGATACATCTTGATACAATCAGATCTAAAGTAAGAACGTTAATGTCAGTGTGTAATGTTCATTAGAGATTTCATTTTGAGTCCCGAATTTTGTGGTGGTGTTTAGTTCTCTGAGCTAGATGTTTTGATTGTGAAGCTTTCATTGTTCTTCAGAATAACATCATCAGCACAAACTTCAGATGGAAGTGAAGTATTAAAATTTCTGTAGTCCCGATTTTCATCATGATTGCTTTTTTTTTGTTCAGTCTAATAAGTGAACTGAGCTACACTGATGTGCTTATAACAGATTATTGTGGATAACACTATAATCCTTAAACTAAAAGCTGGTGAAAATTCAAATCCCAGAATACAATACTTACTGATCAAATAAATGGAAATATGACCAAAGTGTTGATTATAGCAGCTGTATTGAAAATTAAAAATTTTGGGAACAACCTAAGCACTGATATTGTTAACCTCTGGTAACATAAGGATAATCTGAGTTGAATTATGTTCACATAGTTGTTATTGTACGCACCTATCAAAAAGATGTCTCTTAAAATAAAAAGTAGCTGTAAAAAATTTCGTTTGATTTACAAAAATCATTTAATTGAGTTAATATCATCTCATAAAATGAAATAAATAGCAACTCCAATGAACTAGATCTGAAGTGAAAATGTTGAGTTATATTTCTGCTACCAACACTATACATTTTGATTAGTCTTCGTGAAATATATTGTGTTAGGTTATTTTATTTTCATGAGATTGTTTGTTTACTACTGAGTATGCTTAATCTTACGATTTAATCCGCATCATCAAACTGTTTTATTGACATTATGTTGCATTTAGTATAATTAAATACTAGTATGTCATTAAGAGACTTAAAGTCGATTGTTACAAATTAACTAGAATATTGTTATCTATTAAAAATATTATTTTCAATCTAGAAATGTTCACAACCTTATTTTGTTTAGGATTATAAACAGTCCTCTTATATATACAACTAGATTATAAAGAAATAATATGCATTTTCTTGTAGTTAAATAGTATTTTCACTTATGCAACGGTTTTTATAAACACTTTTATGTTATTTTTACAAATAAATTCACGTTTCAAATTGTAAATTGAGTCTGCTGTTCAGATTTTATTCGTGTGTATTTAAAACGTACGTTTTTTGTCGATGATTCTTAACATTATATTTGTGGCGTAATTAATATGACAGAAGGACATGAATTACTTTTTTATAAGCGTGAATTGATTTGGAGAGCGAATGATCTATGATTTTCATATCCTTAATGTTTTTTTATTTGTTGCGTTTACTTTTCTGCTTAATATTTTGTATATGAGCTTGTTATTTTGTTATGAAGGATAATCTATTCTATTGTGGATCTGTTTTGTCCTCTAATATCAGATCAATCTTGAGGTTACATCAGCATTTCAATTTCCGGAAAAAAATCATTTTCCTGTTGATTGCATATTATCCACGATTAGTCTCGAAGTCATTCACATTACAGTTGAAAATCCTGTTTATCAAATAATATATGAGCAAATTCATCAATTTTACATTCCAAAGCATACATCTGGACTGTTCAGTGTATATTAGTTAACATTCTGAATTCAAGTACCTCCATGATACTAAGTCTAGAAAACCATACTGAATTAACTTCAGGATACAGGACAGCAATTAGATGTTTGAATATTTTAGACCATTTAAACTATCTTTTATAAACCTGTCCGTAAACACTGAAATATTTGTTAGTTAACAAAAAATAATAAATAATGTTGGATAACAAAACAAGGAACACAAAACAGTCAATGATTATCCAACTCAAGCTGTGCTAAGAGTCTTTGCAAAAACTTAAAAACGCTTTATCTTTACATGTTTTTTTTTATCTTTCATTCAATTTAGTTAGTAATTAAATCTTATATATTGGGGAAAAAGCTGTCAATAGCATACAACTAAAAAAGAATGAAGAACATGCATAGTGTAACAGAGGTAGTTTGTCTATAGTTTACTTATTTCCATCAATAAATGATTCTGTTTTTATCGATATGAAGTTATCTGTTTGATTTTTCTGCTGATTGTTGACATTGATTTGTGATTTGGAGAATTGTTTTCCGATTTTTCCGTCAATTTGATTTTGTGAAATTGTGTGAAATATACTGATCAAGTTGATACCTATGTATGTTTTATCCTCTATATTAAAGTATATATATATATATATATATATATATATATATATATATATATATGTAGTAAAATTAGTTGTAAAATATTCAAGGGGTTTAATTGTGATTGTGATTAGATCTAAGTTAGTAAACCACTAAAAACCTGGAAGCAATGAACAGACCTTTCGCACTGGTATAAGCGCCTAAGGCCTCACTATTAGCTATAAAACCAAGGAGTTCGTGTCTTTAAAACCTAAACATAGTCTTTAGATCACTGTGGTGAGATCCAATGGTATACAAGTCTAACTTAAGTTGATCCTCCACTTTGGAAAACTGAAGGTCTTGAGTTCTTATTCCATTGGTTGGTTCATAGATGTGCACTAATGCGGTAGCCTCGTACTATGATAAAATAGCCTTCTAGTGCTTTCAGGTTTTCAGTGATTGCTTGACTTACATCAGTTTGTGATTTTATTGAAAGTTATCAGTTTTCACACATGTCATACTATTCATTTCGTCCAATCATCATTTTAAGACCTTGTGGTTTTATTATTTAAGTAAAACATTTTCACCTGCCTTCAACAACATTCGTGAAAAAATGTTCGACTAATTTTCAAGAATAAATTTACTCTATGTCATACTCAAACAATGAATTCAGCCCAAATTATAAATAAGTATTTGCATGTGTGTGTGTGTGTGTAAATTTTTTGTCCGGAAATGAGATTAAATTCTAATGACATTGTCATTAGATCAGCTTCAATTATTTTACGTTCACAATTTGATTTATATATACATATATTTTTCAGAAATTGTAGGTAATTTTAAAATATTTAGATATTATCTGTGTGACATAAATGATATTTTTTATGTAATTTTTTAATGAATTATAAAACCAACTGACTGCTATATGTCATGAAATTTATTCAATTCAATTTTTTTAACTTAAAAGTAAAAATTGTAAGCAAAATTAAATTGACATGTATATTTGATAATAACTTTGTGTGAATATCAACATATTCACATGATTGTACAAATTTTTATATTCATTTGTAGGTATAATATGTATAAGAGTTTGTATATCCATATATAAACATATATATATATATATGCATCAGTTGAAAGTCAACTAAAATATTTACAATTTGAAAAAAAAGCATATTTTAAATGAATATTTTATTATATTTAGTTGTGTGTTGAAATAAGAAAAATAAATTTTTTGTTCAGTTACTATTTATGTTGACTTTTTAAAAGTATACAATGCATATGATCACAATTAAGAAATTTACTGCTATTGAACAATGAAGTTGTTTATTAAAATTTGAACATGTTAATGGGAAAATAAAAAAAGTATGCTAAACTATTCATAAAGTGATATTATTTCAAGGAATGTGATTATGTTTTACACAACATTAAATGTGTATATACAGTAACGCTAACATATTGAAATATTTTACTTCTCTGAAATAAATAAATTTAACAGAACTACAATTAAGTTTCTAATGTAGATATGTATATTTGAAAATGTATGTTATCTAGATATTGCCCACCAAATACAATCGATGAGATGGCGAAATATCGTTGGATAAACGGCTCAGTGATTAAGAGGTTGAGTGTATGCGCGCGAAACCAATAGTTCTTGGTTTGGTTTCGGCTCACGAGTTGGTGGGTGGGCAAATTCTACTTAGAATGAAAAAATTAATTATTCATTGTTAATGAATTTTGAAAAGTTCTATACATTTTCCCTTTTTTTTTTATCTGATTCAAACAACTTTCAAATTAATGAAATATACACTTTATTTTGCACATCAACTAACTTCCCTTGAAAACGTATAGTATTCAATTACTTGCGTCTTGTTAAGCTGAGTATAAAATCAAATTACAAATTATTACAGTTTTCCATATAACTTCGTTAAAATTTTGCATTTATTTGATATGACTTTTACTCAGTCTTTATTAATTTCATCTATTAAATTAGTTAGTTGGTTATTTTCTAGACGAGTAATTTTTACATCAAGTTGTAATATGTCTAATGTATCAAAATTTAAACTGCTCCGTTTTCAATAGATACCAATTTATAAACAGAATTTTTCTATTGTTTACAATATAATACTTATGTGCTAACACTGTTTAATTTAATTATATAATGTAAATACATAAATAGTGTCATCATCGGAATATCAATTGTATCCGTCACTTAATGCTTAGTATAAGCATTAATCCCAAGTATATGTATGTATTTAAATACACTGACTGCACTATACCAACGTGATGAAATTAACCAGATGAATAGCAAAAAAGTCAAAATTTTATGATAATTATTGTTATATTTTATTTACAATGAGCATTGTTCAATATTAGAGAATATCATTCGAAATGAAGAAGTAAACCACACTGCTGTTTAGAAGGATTAGAAATAAATATTTTCGTTTATATTACCAATCGTTATCTATGAATTTATACTAAAAATAGCATTATATAGGATTGTGCATATTTTCAACTACATAATAACATTAAATACCATCAAAAAATATACATTTGATATATTTACAATAGTAATAGTAGAAGTATTTTATTTGAAAACTAAATTTTACTTTCTATTACTAAGATATAATACTTATTTGTTGCTTTGTTACTATAACTTCAATTGTTTATTTTTTTTTCTCGATACAACTTGTGTTTTTTTATAAAAGTCAAGAATATAACACTCAATACACCAGGTGTTTACACAGCTGTTTTAATTTTTAAGAATCTACATTTAACTAGATACTTTTCAATGAAAATTATCACACATATGCACTGATTGTTTTAATTTTTTTTGTTATCACTTAACTGTTGAATTTAAATTTGAATTTTTTTAACAAAAAATAAAAGAAGTACAATTTATTTATTGGAAAAAAATATATTTTGTTTCATATTATTATAAACAAGAGAGTGAATAAGTTAAAAGTAAATAAATAATTATTACTTTTTTTTCTTTGAAAAATTAATCCCTCATGTTTCTTTAGAAATAATCAAAAATCGAATAATGGATGACGGAAATTAAAAGGAAAGTAAACCTTGTACCGTTTTTCCTGTATCTGAGATTTCTTTACCGACAAAATTAAATAGAGATAGCAAATATCTGTTCTACTTATGTTTGATTTTGCAGACTACTGAGAAATATACTCTGGGGTGCCACATTGAGAACCAATGAATGCTGGACAACTGCTCTGTTCTGGTGTATTTCTCGTTTGCGACGTGAACTGATAGCTGAAGTAGTCTGTCAGATCTCACAAATCAGTTTAATACTTTCACACCCATTCTAATAATGACCATATAAACATCGGTGATATTTTTCTAAATGATTCATAAACGTTCTGTTCAGAAGTTATAGTAAAGTTGATCCAACTTTAAGTTAAACTTTTTTCGAGCCTAAATTATTTGTGATGCTCGATATCGTAGTTTCATCAATGAGGTTTAATAAAATGATTCGTTTAATTTTTTAGGCTTTAAGTTATTCATGGATTGATTTTACTATGATTAATTATTCTCAAGATATTTTTAAAGCTTTAATTTAAAGTCGTGATTAATAGAATTCAGATAAATATGCAGATAAAAGTGTAATAATGATAACATCCAATTTCGTTGGGTAATCGTGTTGTATAATATTGCATACTAACTGAAGTTGTGTAATGTTTTTAAACAAAAACATTTTTTACAGATTACCATTCTATCTACATTATTTCACTTTCCATTAGAAACAATGAGAAAATGAATAAATATTCATACGTTTGTTTTATTTAAATTTCTTTTTGAATATATCTTTATTTATTTACTAGCTTAATAAAATGTGTCAACTACTTTCTGGACGTCATGTACCCAGTATGACTAGCCGTTGGTTGCGTCATAGTTCAAGTACTGAATCGTCGTCTGTATCTGCATTGTCTGCAATTAGTATGAGTCCATCATTAAATCCAAGTCTAGTATTGCATAATGAGATGTCAAAAACAAATGAACAAACAAACACTTCTACCACTGCTTCGTTTTCTTCATCGCCAGTTAATATGCCAACTAACAATTCATCTACTAATGTAACAGATGAAATAAACTCATCTAAAGACGAAATCTTATCATGTAGACAATTAAATTCAGAATACTCGTCACATAATTCTATTGTTAGTCAATATATTGAATCGAATAATAGCATTAATAAAAATCAGTCTCGGTTATGCTCATCAGATGGAAGTAAATCAATCCAATTTTATCAAGTTGGTCAACCTATTGAACAGGTTAGTCTATTATTCGATGTTGGTAGATATGTTGTTTGTTAGTTATGTGGTTATAGAGATAAGTAAATTTTTCAGTAGTACATTATGCACTAATCTTAATCAGACAACTATTGAAAACCGGGAACTTATTGCATAATTGCTTTGTTCTAGTATAAGACTCTTAGACAGCCATCATCCACGGATCATCGCAAGTCAGTCAGTCAGTCAGATGCAACGTAGAACTTCGTACGTAAGTACATCAGTTCATGTTGCCACACCACATCAGCACAGAGATATAATTGTCAATTCAAATCCAATAGTAGAAGAGGTAGTAAGGGGTTTAGAAGTAATCGGAGAGGTTAGGGTTAGAAGATACTATTCAAGAAGTATGATTCAGTGAGAAAAGTTTAGATAGTCGAAACTAGAGGTGTTGAAGAATCCAGAAGATTCGGGTTTGAGAGAACACAAAGAATAAATGCACCGGCGCCATTGCGAACGATTTTGAGCCATGTCATTCAAGGTCTCTAACCATCGATTATTATCATCTCACGGATCACAACCAGGTAGTCGACAATTACCGACATGGCTCAGTCCACTAGTCAATGACTTCATGGATTTCTGCCATGTTTTGATTTGGCCGCCCCTAGCTTTCTTCCAACCTACTCTTACACTACAAAACAAAGTTCGTCGAGGCAGTCGGTGGTTAGGCATACGCAAGATATGTCCCAACCACCTCAACTGATGAAGTTTCACCACTTCATCGATTGATCTGCCATCCTTGCCTAGCACCCGTTTCCTAACGACAGCATTGCTTATTCGGTTGTCCCACGGTATACGAGCAATGCTTCGAAGACACCTATGATCGAAAACCAGTAACCTACGAATATCTTCTACTCTCACTGGCCATGTTTCACAGCCATGTAGGAGAACGGAGCGAACTGCTGCACAATACACTCGTCCTTTGATTAGAGAACGGATATCACGCCTACGCCATAAGTGACGCAGGTTGGCAAAAGCCAATCGAGCCTTCTGTATCCGAGCTGAGATTTCGTCAGTCACCAGGCCATCGGCACTGATGAGACTCCCAAGATAAGTGAAGCGGTCTACACGCTCAACTACTTCACTCCCTATCACTAATTCAGGTTCCGATGTAACCCAGTCTTGAAGCAACATTTTGCATTTCGAGGGGGAAAACCGCATCCCGAACATGCTTGCATTGTTGCTTAGGGTAGACAGAAGACTCTGCATTTTGTCAGTGTCTTCACCAAGTAGGACAATGTCATCGGCATATTCTAAGTCAATAAGCGAGCCACCTGGTAGAAGATCTACTCCAGAAAATTCAGATGAGGATAAGGTTATTTCTAGGAGCATGTCTATGATAACACTAAACAAGAATGGCGAAAGTGGACATCCCTGATGGACACCACTTGACGTAAAGAATTCCGGTGACAGTTCGCCATAAGTCCTCACTCGACCAGTGGTGTTCGAGTAAAGAGCTTGTATAAGGTTAATGTACTTCTTTGGTACACCTTTCAATGACAGACACTGCCACAGAACCTCACGATCCACTGAGTCAAATGCCGCCTTGAGGTCCAGGAAAACAACTATTGTAGGACGCCTAAATGTGTGTCTGTGTTCGAGGACCTGTCTGAGTGTGAAGATGTGGTCTATACAACCGCGTCCAGGTCGAAAACCAGCCTGGTTTTCTCGAGTCTGCTCTTCACGAGCTTTCGTTAAGCGTCGAAGTATTATTGAGGCCAATATTTTAGATACTATATTAGTTAGACTTATTCCCCTGTGATTGTCACAAGAAGACTTTTGTCCTTTCTTATAGATTGGGACCACTCGGATGGGATTGCGTCCAGTTCTCAGATTCTACCTAACATCTCAGTCAACCTAGCTGCTAAAACTGGACCACCATCCTTAAATATCTCAAGGGTCAGTCTATCAGGACCTGCAGCTCGTCCTCGTTTCAGATTTCCTAACGCTTTCTCAACGTCATTAAGACTAGGGGGACTTACGTCGATTTGCCATTCAGGATGACTGGAGATCGTGGGTAACCGAAGAGTGGCTCGTGGCCAGTTGAACTGATCCCTAAAGTGTTCTACCCATCGATACAGTCTCCTGGATTGTGAATGGATAATAAGACCATCCTTTTCTGAGATAGTCTCACTCACGTTCGGGTGATTAATACCAGTCTCTTTAATAAGGCGGAAAAGTTGCCTACTGTTGCCGATCGCCGCTGCCTTTTCCATCGCCTTCGCTTTCGCCGCCCACCACTGTTCGCGGTCGTTACGTAGGCTTTTTATAAGTCTGCGCCTAAGTTGACTACACTCTTCACCATGCTCAGAGTCAGGTGGGATGCGTTTTCGAGCATCCATCAGTTCAGTAGATGCGACTGATATCCACGGCTTCATCCTAGCCTTATGGTTTACCTTACTAGCAGATATCACTGCTGTTTCCACAGCCTTCTTGATATCATTCCAACCTGCCTCCGGATGGGAATCGCTTAAATGGTCGACTAACTGTCTTTCTAGTTGTTCCTGAAATATATTCTTCGCCTTATTATCATTAAGTAAAACCCTAAGAGGCTTTCTTACGGTGTTTTTCCTACGCCCAGTAAGCTTCAAACAGATACGCGCTCGCACTAGGGCATGATCTGAATCTAAACATGTGCCCCAGAACGAGCGACAGTCTTCTATCGAACCCCTCCATCGGTGGCTGATGGCGATGTGATCTAGTTGCGTCCAAAGTTGAGACGACTTTGGAGGTCGCCAGGACAACAGATGCTTTTCCTTATGCCTAAAGTTAGTGTTTGCTAAGAATAGGCGGTTGTCTGAGCATACTTGCAACAGACGGTTACCATTGTCTGTTCTCTGAGCCGCAACACCATAACATCCACCTAGGTGTCTCTCCTGCTCACTTAGTCTACCTACTTGAGCATTAAAGTCACCAGCCATTAATACTATATCAGAGAGCCTAGCTTTTTGGAGGAGGTCCGAAAGCTTTCTGTAAAACTCATCTTTAACCTCGTCTGCACTGCAGTCAGTGGGAGCATATGCAGATATGAAGAAGAGGCAACGGCGAGTGTCCCTATCCTTACGAGTCCTTACTGTCCCGTTTAATCGGACAGCGCACAAACGACTATCTACTGGGATCCAGTCTAGGAGAGATAATTCTGCCCTAGAACTCAACGCTATGCCTACGCCAGCAAGACCCCTGTAAGCAGCATCAGGGCTACCGGATACGCGAAGAGTGAATCGAGCTGCTTCTTCGTTTTGACAAGGTGGAATCAGGTTAATGATTTTACTAGGATCCTGTATGCGCGTTTCCGAGACGCAGCATACATCGATGGCACAAGTTTCTAAAGTCCTAGCTAATGATGCCTGTTGCCCTATTTGACACAATGTCCATACATTAAAAGCTCCAACATGTAGTCTGGAACGGGGTTTCAAGAGACCAGGAACGACGTTTCGTGATCTCACTTCGTCTGCATTAGCGGTGCAGTGAGAAAAGGGAGTGTGAGTAGAGTTAGTCGTAGAGATAAGAGAGACATTAGGGGGTGTAGAAAGGATTTGATTTTGACCAATTTTGTCTCGCGTGCTGTTACGGGTAGATCAGGAGGTTAAAAAGTGCAGTTCAATGGTAGCTGTTGACCAACAATAGGATCATATGCAAGTCGTTTCGTCGGGATCAAGGAGCCAATGCGTACTATTGGTTTGGAATCAGGGTTTTCCAACGCTTTCAGATGGATACTCCGAACACTCCGATCCGGCTTAAGCGACAGATCTTTGCTTCTCGTCGTCTTAAACTGGTAAACAACACCTACACTACACAAAAGCATTGAATATGACTTTCCTTCCATATAGTGGTACCTGTATTTTTGCAAATATTAGGCTTTCAAGATTTCTATGCTACGGATGTGTTTTCGAATATAAAAAAATCACACTACTTCTACTATTAAAAGTAGTTATCTATATCCGGTGTAATTTTATTTAGAATATTTACCACCAAAGCAATCACGAAATATATGGATGTTATTATAAAAAGGGTTTCAGGTTTAGTACCAGAAACTCAAACATGATTTAGAAATTCCAGCATATTGTAAATATATTAAATTTTGAAGCAAATGTTAAAGAAAAGAATTTATAAAGTTTACATTAATATTCTACTAGTCATTAATGAATACATTTCGAAAGAATCTTCCTTTTAGATAATCAGTATTGTATTAATTGAAATATTTAACAATCTTTCTGGTTCTGTGAATCAGTTTGTCACCTGTCCCGCTTTTCATGGAGTGCATTAGAAATTAGTATAATTTGCCCTAAAATTACTGTATACATCAATTCATTTTCATTGACACCACTTTAAGCAAGCTAAAAGCATGGAATGCCTTGATTACACATCACTCATGTGTTTTACTCATCATGACACATGGATTTAGCTGAAGTTCTTTTAAATAGATTTTAACAATATAATTCTTTTATAAGTATACAAATATTGAAACTGTAGATATTATTACTTTTTTCAATTTTTACACTGGTGATTTATTAGTTAGCTAAACCATACATTGAAATGGTTGAGATTATGTTTGTGAACCTACATAGATAAAATAGTAAAACCTAGACATAAATCCCATTTCAGACGTCGCTTATTAAAATTTTGTTTATATTATAATTGGGAGAAAAAAATCAGATTTAATCTTATCTGAAGCATCTCAGACATATATTCTTTTGTTATTTGATTGCTTCGAGTGCATAGCAAACAGATTAGCTTTAAAAATATTGATACAAATTTTGTATGGCATTGAAATGTGCTGGAAAATAATAACCTATGTAGAATTGATTTGAAAATTAAATTATAAGTGTGGATAAACAAACACGTAACAATAGATTACATAAGTCTACAAGAATTCAAAAAACAAACAATTCGTACTAGTAAGATTGATTTGATGTCACCTCACCCACAGTGTTCAACAGTTTATTGTTAATATCGCTCACGTAATCAACCAGGGAGTTCGAAATCTGTATTAACTAGATAGGCACTCATTCATTATCTACTCTGAATCGGAACACTGATAATTTTTTTTAGATTTGTCGCAATGTAATTGAAATTCAGGTCCTTACATTTCCAGTTTATTCAATGAACAAATAATGGCATGAAATAGGGACTAGGATTTTTTTTGAATAATTATTCAAAATTTTAATTTCATAACGCATCACCTTTTACTAATGAATGAAATATTGATATCAATAGCTTCAGGAGCAACTTCGATGGGTCCAAAGACAGTTGGAGGAATCTTCCAATGCTAAAAATATAGTTGGATCTACAACAGCCAATAACATCAAACTAGCAAAATTACGCAGTGAATTCTGTATTTTACTGAGACAGTTAAAGCAACGATGTAGTCAAGGTGAACTAGGTATCGATTCTTCTCTAAGTGATTTGAACAATGAATTTCAAGATATATCTTATGAGTCCAAATTAAATTGTGCCTCAATATCAAGATCAGGCAACTCATCACCTCAAAAATCTGCACAGGCTACATCAGGTTATCCTTGCCTAAATGGTCAGTTCAATGTTAATCCATTTAGAGCGGAACAAAGTTCTACAATTAAACGTTCAATAACTACTGGAGACTTTGATGAAGTAAGTTAAGTGACGTAAATCAAGTACAATTTGCTCGCATTTTAACTATTTACGTTGGGATTTCTGAAAAATTACTTCTTATGCGATTGAGCCTCAGTTTAAAAACGAGAGTGACTACGTTCCCAGTAATGGATGTCCAATAGATTAGATACACAATATCATTACTGGGAAGCATATAACTAGTCAAATCCATCAAGAAACAAAAGAATTACAGAAAACAGCAGATATAATCTAGTGTATCTTCAAAGGAATATTCTTTTTATCATTAAGTTCGCCTACAATTGTGAATGTGTGGTGGTTGGGTTTTGACATTCGATATCAAACTTCAGGAAGCGAAACGGCCGAAAAGGAACAAAATACAAATAACTTGTGAACAAAAGGTTCAAAATACAAGATATGTATTATGGAAAACTACCAAAATATGAGTTTTTACTGAATTATTTTATTCATAAACCTTCCAATTTTGTCTCAATAGTGTAGTAATGTTATGAGATAATTCCAAGTAATTTTAGGGACTAATTTCTAATAATATAATAATCTTTATCATTAACCTTTTGACAGGATCCAGACTTTTACATAACGGGACAGCCAGATGCCGATGATTTTGATGATATAGACTCCAGTGAGTCGGAATTCGCCTTGAAGGAAGCTTCAAATGCAATATCTGAGATTTTTAAATCAACTCCTAACGTAGATGAACATGAATCTATAAAGAATCATAGAACTCCAAACAACTCATGCAAACGAAATAAAGTTGATGGCAATGAAGGTGAATTATTTAGAAAGAAGAAACGCATTCGGAAGAACATAACTACCTCTGGGCGGCGTCGTCCCTCGAAAAAAGCAGTAGAAGTGATTAGTTTAAATTTTATTCCTAGTCGCCGAGGTTCGCTAATGACACACTCTGCTAACCAAGGACAGTCTAAAAACAAAAGCTTGCTGACACAATTCATGAACACTGTAACCAAGAGTTCAACTCTCAAAATACAGAGAGAATAATATCCAATAATCGACAGGTGAGTATAAACCCACCAAATTTTGTAATAGATTGTCACTTTAAAACCAAGAAGAAATACTAATATCCCTGGGAATATTGGTGTTAGTAAATGACAATCACATTTTGAACGCATAGATGTCCGCCTTAGGACGCTGCAGCCATAATCGCAACGCAGATTATTTGGGCCTAGATTCGCTACATGAGCTTCACGCAATGCACGGCACTAAAGTAGCACAAACTTATATGAGCTTGATTTTGAATTAAGTAGGTACGATTTAGACACAAATCCAAACCAATGCCTGAAACTTGTGTAAAAACGAGTGGGCTACACAATAACTCATCATAACAACCCCTCCATTTCGAGACATTACAGCATTATCAATGGATGTAGTATCCGTAATTCTCGTTGACCAGATAAATCGGTTACTTTGGTCCACGGTAACTGGTGTGTTAACTTGAGGAACAAAATGCATAATTTTGAAAAGTTAGATTCAACTGAATCTACTGGATACTTAGTATCTTTAGTAATTGTCACTCAATGATGCTTCTATATTTCCCATTTTCAGATATACGCATTTCATATGCAGTCATCGATTAAAGCGCCAACCACAGAACTGAGAGAATACTTGGTAAATACGCTAATTTTTACGGAGAACCCAATGTATATAATGTCGTTCAAAAACAGATTTTATGGATGTATAGTAACCCAGTTTCAATGGATATAACACGCCCCTCTTATTAAAAATACCCAAGCTTATTTAGCATTCATTTAAGAAATAAATCATTTATACAAAACTTTTATTATTGAAATAAAACTGAGGGGATAGTACTCGGTAATGGAACATATACATAGTATAAGAGGTTTTAATAACGCATCGGAGGACCACGACCACGCCCTCGGGGTCCACCACGCCCACGACCACGAACAAGGCCGCGACCCCGTCCACGAATGGTCGGTCGTTCTGAAAATAGATAGGTAAGGTATGAATTATAAGTGGGAGGAAACTGCACACAAACGATATATTTTTTTAATGTTTAGGCCCACTTAGACAATCCTTTTAGATGCATATATTGAAGGCTTCAAATTTCAGCGCGTACAGATTTCAAACCGAAGCAAAGTTTAATAGCTAGTATTCATATAGAAGTAGTTCAAATAACAGAAAATCAATACTGTTCTCAAATCATGGGTGACAGAAAATTTTGAATGTTGCATGGTCTGTGGCAGATGTATTGATCACTAAGCTTTCACTGGTTTTATAAAAAACATTATCAGCGTGTAGTGCATACAGATGTGAACCGTCAGAATTTCTCGACAAACGGATGACCGCTCGTTTGGTCGATAGAGAATGTGGTAGGTTATTGCTAACTAGTAGGGTTGTCATTGTTGAAAAATTGTCTTTTAAAAAAGAAATGCAGTGAAGGCCTCGTGATTGAATGAAATCGGTCAGCAACAGAAGAGTTATTTAGATCTTCTAGAAATATAAATCTCTTTTATCACTACAAACTTCATGAAAGAAAACTATTCTTTTATGAGCTACTCTACAATATTTAGAGACCAAACTGCTACGCCACTTGGCCTTGTTGATGTACTTACTTACGTACGTCTGTTACCCCCAATGGAGCACAAACCGCCGACCAACATTCTTCAACCTACTCTGTCCTGGGTTTTCTTTTCCACTTTTATCCAATTTTTTTTTCATTCTTAGGTCTTTCCCTATTTCTCGGCGTAATGTTTTTTGTCCTTCCTCTTTTCCTTTGACCTTGAGGGTTCCATGTGAGGGCTTGTCTTGTGACGCAGTTCGGTGCTTTCCGCAATGTGTCCTATCCACTTCCACCACTTCTTCCTGATTTCCTCCTCCACTGGAATCTGGTTTGTTCTCTCCCACAGTAGGTTGTTTCTGATCGTGTCTGGCCAACAGATTCGAATTACTTTGCGTGGACAACTGTTAATGAATACTTGTATATTTTGGATGGTGGCTTTTCAGTTGTCGAAATGCAGCTCTTGTTTTGCCGATCGCGCCTTCACATCTGCATCGGATCCACCTTGATTGTCGATGATGCTGCCCAGATCTGTAAAGGTGTTAATGTCTTACAAGGCATCTCCACCAAGTGTGACTTGGTTGGCGCATGTTGTGTTTTATCGACAGATCTTGAGACCTACTGCTGCAGAGACTGCTACTACACTGGTCGTCTTCCCTTGCATTTGTTATTGCGTGTGCGATAGAAGAGCCAGATCATCTACGAAGTCCAGATCATCCAGCTGCATCCTGGCTGTCCATTGGATACCGTGCTTTCCTCCAGATGTCGACATCTTCATAATCCAGTCGATCAACAGGAACAAGAGAAAGGGTGAAAGTAAGCAACCTTGCCTGAAACCGATCTTCACTTGGGACGAGTCTGCGAACTGTCCTCTATGCACGGTCTTGCAGTTTAATCCATCAAAAGAACTCCGTATGATGTCGGATATCTTCTCAGACACGCCGTAGTGTCGAAGAAGCCTCCATAGTTTTGTCCTGTCCGTAATGTCAAATGCTTCCTCGTAGTCAATGAAGTTGATGTGGAGTGGTGAATTCCATTCAATTGAATGTTCCATAATGATCCGTAATGTTGCGATTTGGTTGGTACACGATCGATCCTTACGAAATCCAGCCTGTTGATCTCGAAGTTGAGCGTCTACGAAGTTCTTCATTCTGTTTAACAATACCCTGTTGAAGACTTTGCCAGTAACTGAGAGAAGAGTAATGCCTCTGTAGTTCTCACACTTGCTGAGATCGTCTTTCTTTGGTATTTTGATCAGGTATCCTTCTTTTCAGTCTCTTGGTACTTGTTGTTGATCCCGAATCTTGCTGAAAAGAATGCGGAGTATTTTTGCAGTTGCTGCAAGGCCTGCTTTTATTGCCTCTGCTCTCGCTGATGTAGGTATAACATAAATTTAAGCAGAACCAGCTTTCCTAGACTGAATCCCAATAGACATTAATTTGTGAACTTCCCGACTAAACAGGACAGTAAGAACTCGGAACGATAGGGAGGTTTGCTGTTTTTGTCTACGCTATCACTCATTGCAACCCAGATGAAGCAAATATATTTTACGGGAAGCTTTCCATCTTTTTTCAAAACGTTAGGTGTAGTAAAGTAGTAATAGTGGCTGGTGATTTTAGTGCTAAAGGAAACAGAAAGAAAAAACATTGTTCGACATGGCGACGGCCCCCGAAATCGATTCAACACTGGACTCGAATAGACCACACTAATATCGGTACTGGCTTCCGTCAGCACCTGAACTACTGATAGGAAGTGAAGTAGTTGAGCGCATCAACCACTTCACTTGCAGTAGGGTTAATAATAAAACACTACATAAGAATGGCAAGTTATTCGAAGTAGTGAACCTTTATTAACCAAAGTGGCTATGTATGCCTAACCAACGACTACCTCGACAGCCGGTTCTGTTTGGTGGAGTATGCCAAAAACTAGGGAGGCAAAACTAAAGCGTGGTATCATTTCATGAAGCCATTGGCAATTGGATTGAGCCATGTTCGTACGTGTAGACTTCCTGGTTAGGGTTCGTGTGACAATCTACTACTCTGGAATTCGGCTTGACAACGTTAAATCTGCGCTGATATGATGTGGCAACTTGAAATGACGTACGCACGTGTAGTGCTTCCACATATATTCCAGTTCGCTTACATCTAACTTGGTTAAGCCTTTTCGATTAATTTATTTAACCAAGCCATTTGTATAGCAACAATTTATATGTACCATTCGTTCTTATTATTGTCTGGTTTGTATGAGCTCACATGACATGTTCCACTTGTCATTTGACCTTGTCAATCATTCATCGCTTTTATTCATGTCTGTGCATGCCTATTTCGAATGTCATGTCTGTCTTATTTTTATCTGACTATATATTCTTAGTCATACTCTATCTCTTTGAGTTGTCTCTTAGCCTTCTGCAATTCGCTTCGCCCATTCGTTATATTCACTGCTTCTCCGCTTCGCTTTGTGGTGTGTCCCGAATAAACGTATTCATCAATACGAGTTCATGTTCTGATTTATAACCCGAGCTTAAGAACACGCAATAAATCGGCATACTACACACGTACAAAGTTCTACGTTGCAACTGGCTGGCTCATAACATCACTAAAAATCCTACTTTTCGAAGTAAGAAATAAATTATTACACGATCCAAAATAAGTAAAAGTCACCAAGTTACCTTCTCGCCCAGGTTTTCTTTTCGGAGGGCCTTCATCAATCAAAAGTGTGTCAAGTGGAAGACTTTCTGGGAGAATGAAGTATCGAATGTTGTTTCCACGAACAGTTAGTGTGTCTAAGTTAATGGCATCCCGATTTTTAAGTGTCAAAGTAACGGATCTCATATGTGTATTCATTGACACATCAACACCAGCAATGCTTCCATGAACCTGCGTACCATTTTTGAGTTCGATGGTTACCGTTTCATGGGACAATTTCATAAGAAACCTTAAATTATTTGAGAATACAATAATGTACATTAGTGCTTGTATTAGGAAGTATTATTGACTCTTAAAAGAAACTTATTGTCCCGAATCATCGACACATGCTTAAACATGACAAGGGGGACTTTTAGCTTGTTTTGCTTGCGATTCGAAGGGAAACAGAAAATCAGATACCTTCATGCTCGTGAGTACATTACGACTCGAATGAGAAATGTATGTGCAAACTTCATGGCATCACATAAGATGAACATGAACATCTAAACAAGAAAACTTGTAAGCTTTCCATGAACATGTTTATCTTTAAAAACCTTGATTCAGAATCAACATGTAGTAACACATAAAACAGCACAAAATTTCAGTAAACCAAATAGAAAGAATCTCCTAATTTAAAAATAAAATTTTGTGTGTCTAGTTGTTCGATGACCTCCAGTTTTGTAATGGTTTGATTACTTTGATAAGGGTACATACATTAGATTTACGTCGACATGCCTACAACTTGACAATTTATATGAAGGCTATCCTGGGATTTCTAGTTTCTACAGCCTAGAATTTTGAAGTTACTTCAATTGAATCCATATCTATGGTTGACTGAATGTATGAAAATTCTATCCAGGATGAGGATGAAAGCCCTGCAACTAAATATTTTGGCCCACAGAATACAAAGCCATCGGAAACTTCTGAAGTCAATAAATGTCCGAACGTTTATATACACTATGATATTTAACGGCAGACACTTAGAAAACTATATGAGGACTAATCCATCTAAAAACACATAAGTCCATTACTGGACTAGCTGTTATTCAATGTTTCTGGATGTTATACGGTCATTGTTTTAGTTTAATTGGTTTCACTAGAAACAAACAAATTTAAAACTGTTTATAAGTTTTGATAAAACAATCAGAAGACGTGGTTGGTTCGGAAAATGTGACGTATTTGCGGTGTACATTTCGGGACGATCTAGTAACATACTCGTCACGGCATTTGATATGAGAATTAAAAAAACTTCAGTTGAATAAAAGGTCAATGAAACATAAAATCTAGCCCTTTTAAACTTGATCCCGGTAGACAGTCGCTTGTGCGCTGCCCGACTATACGGGACAGTAAGGACTCGGGAAGATAGGGATGCTCGCAGTTGCCTCAATGTCGTACCTTCCTACGTTCCCACTACCTACAGTTCACACGAGGTGAAAGATGAGTTTTACAGAAAGCTTTCATACCTCCTCTAAAGAGTTAGTCGCTCTGATATACTAATAATGGCTCAAGTAGGCAGACTCAGTGAAAAGGAAAGATACCTGGATGGATCTTATCGTGTCACGGCTGATTGAACATAGTGGCGACCGTCTGCTACAGCTATGCTTAGATAATCGGTTATTTCTAGCATATATTAACTTTAAGCATAAGGCGACTCCCAAAGTCATCGCAGCGCTGGACCTAAATAGACCACATTGCTATCAGCCACTGCTGTAGAGGCTCAATAGAAGACTGTCACTCATTCTGGGACACATGTTTAGATTCAGATCATTCTCTAGTGCGAACATGTATTTGTTTGCGACTTACTGGACGTAGAAAAGAACTCCGCCTGTAGACCCTTTGGAGTTACTGCCGGTCCCGAGCCCGGATAAAGGAGGAAGGTTTGGATTGGGGTTGGCGACCCCATCCCGCAAAAAACTAACTCGCTAAAAAACGCCAACAAGAATAAACATTCAAACCATATAAACTATGCTCTGGGAATAAGGTCTTCATTTAGAAGAGTTATGACGTCTCATGATGAAAGCCATCAGGGAGGTCCACTTTCTCCGTTCTTGTTTAATTTTGTTATAGACATTCTTCTAGACATAATATTATCTTCGTGTGAATTTTCAAGAGTAGACCCTCTACCAGGAGATTCACTGGTTGACTTTACGGCAGTGAAACATGACTAGTAAGAGTTCCGACTGCCTCAACAAGCGATGTTTTGTGGTTTAGGATAAGGTTAGAAGCTGGGGCGGCCAGACCAAAACATGGCACAACCCATGAAGTCACTGACAAGTGGACTTAGCCATATCGGCAGGTGTCGACTACCTGGTTGGGGCCCGTGAGATGATAGTAATCGATGGTTAGAGACTTTGAATGACATGGCTCAAAATCGTTTGCAATGGAACAGGTGCATCCACTGTGTTTTCTCAAATCCTAATCTTCTGGATTCGTCAACACCTCTACCTTTTTCTTTCTAAACTTATCTCACTGAATTATACTTTTTGAATATTATCTTCAAATCCTAATCTCCATTACCAGTAATACTTCTACTATCTCTACCACTATAGGGTTTGAATTGACAATTGCGTCTCTGTGCTAATGTGGTATGGCAGCCTGAACTGATGTACTTACGTACTAAGTTCTACGTTTTAACTGACTGATTACATCTGTGTTAAAAGGGTATGGCAACTTGAACTGATGCACGCGCGTACAAAGTTCTACGTTGCTGTTGATTGATTGATTGGTTGGACGTAGGAAAGACACCGCAAGGAAACCTCCAAGGGTTCGACTTAATAATAGCTTAGCAAAGAATATATTTCAGGGACAACTAGAAAAACAGTCAGGCGGCCATGTAAGTGATTCTCATACTGAAGCAGTTTGGAACGATATCAAAAAAGCTCCGAAAACAGCCGTGATATCTGCTAGTAAGGTAAACCATAAGGTTAGGGAGAAGCCGTGGATTTCAGTATCATCTGCCGAACTGATAGATGCTTAAAAACTCATCCTGCCTGGCTCTGAATATAACGAAAAGCAAGGTCAGCTTAAGCTCAGGTTGATAAAAAGCCTACACAATGATTGCGAACAGTGATGGGTAGCGAAAGCGAGATGGAAAAGGCAACGACAATTGTTCCGACTTGCCAAGGAAACTGGTACTAGGAATCAATCCGTTAGCGAAACTATCTCAGGAAAGGATGGTCGTATCACTCATTCTCAACCCAGGAGATTCGATCTATGGGCAGAACTCCCTAGGAACCAGTTAAATCCACCTTCAGCCACACTTCGGCTGCCCACGACTTCCAGTCAACATGCATTTAGAGTAAACATTATCTTTGTCTGACTTTTCAGGAGTGCAACTTCTACCAAGAGGCTCGCTTGTTGACTCAGAATATGTCGATGGCATAACCCTATTCAGTGAAGCTGACAAAATGCAATCTTCTAAACAACTTAGGCAATAATGCAGGCACGTTTGAGATCCGGTCCCCCCCCCCACGAAATATCGCTTCAAGACTGGCTTGTGTCGGCACCTGAACTAGTGATAAGGAGTGAAGCAAATAAGCGTGTCGACCGCTTCACATATCTTGGGAGCCTCATCGGTACTGATGGCCTGTTGGCTGACGAAATCTCAGAACGGATACAAAAGGCTCGACTGGTTTTTGCCAACTTGCATCACTTACGGCGTAGGTGAGATATCCGTCTGCTAACCAAAGGACGAGTCTATTGCACATCAGTTCGCTTCGTCCTAGTTTATGGCTGTGAAGCATGGCCGGTATGAGTTGAGAATATTCGTAGGTTATTAGTATTCGATTACAGATGCCTTAGGAGCAATGCTCGTGTATCATGGGAAAGCCGAGTAAGCGATGCTGTTGTCAGGAAACAGGTTCTAGGTGAGGATAGCAAATCAATAAATGAAGTTGCGGTGGCTTGGACATACTATGTATACTCAACCACCGACTGTTTCGACAAGCGATGTTTTGTGGTGTAGGAGGTTGGAAGAAGCTAAAAAAAGAATGATACAAACCCATGGAGTCACTGACAGCTGGAATGAGTCATGTTAGTAGGTGTAGACTACCTGGTTGGAGTCCGCAAGACAATCGTACCGGTGGTTAGACTTTGAATGACGTGGCTCAAAATCGCTTGCAATGGCGCAGATACATCGATTCTTTGTCTTCTCTCAAATTTCAACGTTATGAATCCCCCATGACCTTTCTTCTGTTTTTAAGTTTGATCAACTGGGATATAGTACCCACATCATATTTTCGATCCCTAATCTTCCGCATTACCGCTAATACTGCTACAATCTGTGCCACTATTGGATTTGGATTGACAATTGCATCTCTGTGCCAGTGTGGTATGGCAACTTGAACTGATGTACGTGCATAACAAGTCCTGATGATTGATTGATACTTCTAAAAGTCTGACCTCGACGATATGGACGAAAGGAATTTCCTTGTATAAAATAAACACGAACTAATCAACTCAACTAGTTAATTATTTGCAACAAAAGCAAGAGGATGATTCCCGTACTTCACATAAAACGGTATTATAATAAATTTAAGGAAGCTGGCTCCATAAATGAGTACATGTCTACAGTTAACTGTATAAATGATCAGTTTTACCAGTCTACGTCCAACTACTAGGATTTATATCTAACCTTTTGCTGGTTTTGGTAGAGATGAATAGGTAACTAGTAGGTAATCGCATACCTTATCGACACCATAAGTAGTGCAAGCTAAGTGTCGAACATAACTTTTGTCAGTAAGGTTAGACTACGTTGGCAACCCCCCGAATGTGATTGGTCTGAAAATATAACTGAGAATTGATGTGTTCGGTAAAAAAGTTCATTAAAGAACCATGTTTAATGTGTAGAAAGCTCCATTGTGAGGGTTTTAACCTTCATTGAAGTGTCAGAGATTCCTAGTAACGAATTATGCGCAACGATTGGGTGAATATATATAGACATAATTGGTAAGAAACTGAATACGTTTATATGCACTGAGGAAAGGCATAAGATGCATCAAACTGCAGTAGCCAATAAAGCTAACAAACTTCTTACACGATGATGGGGGTCAACTCTGTGGATAACTCAGGGCAATTGAATGGTATCAACCCCTTAACATCGTATCGCTGATTATCAGTGCTGATGTTTCCATCAAATGAGGTTACTAGAATCAGGAGTTGGTAGAGATGAACATAATGAGAAACCTATGAAAAACCGTTTCTTTACGGATAACAGGAGAGATATCATTCAGTGGGTCGCAAGATTCCTAATGAGTTATCCTTCAGCCACTTGGTTGGAGACCTACCAGTTCTTTCTTTTTTGAAATACCATATCTCTTTCTGCATATCTAATAGTAGCTAAGTTATGACTAGGTTTTCCATAGCGTTAAGTAAATAAAGTTGACGTTTATGTGAGTTTCTAAACAACTAAACACAGAAAAACGACGAGAGAACATCCCACTCACCTCACGAGCTTCATCCTTCTATGACTGACAAGTACTCGACTTAAACAAACACCATTGGAACATTCCAACAAGCATCTCTGAATACCTCAATCTTGAGTTCACATACATTTTTTCCCTGTAAGACAACGTTGCTAGCCTAAAAATATTACAATAATATACGAAGAATAGATTTTAAAAGTATTTGGAATATCCAGGGCCCTGCATGTTTATAAAAAGCCCCAACAATCCTAATTTCCTCTGGGACCATTGCAGTGGATGGACTAGCTTCTTCAGGTTCTGGAAACCTCTATAAGCCCTACCGATGAATTATAGTCCATTATGGGGAGGACATACTCTCTTCATAGTAAACACTCCGAAGGGCACACCTCTTTAAAACTGTTTCACCTACATTCAAAGTGATCATAGACTGCACTGAACCACAAGAACAGTTGCCGTAAAATGAAACGTACTACTAACCCCGTCACCTTGTGAATTTGTACTTCCAATTTCCATTACGAGCGACATCACCTGGTTAAAAATCTCACTCTTTTAACCAACGCTTATGTAATGAATATAATCCGACATTGCATTGATGACTGTTCAGAACCTATTGTTACGGGAGAAATGAAGACATTTTGCTGATCAAAACCTTTTTACATAAATATCATTAATTTCACTGTGTTTTTTGGGTACATTTGTTTTACTTAACTTATGAACTTGTTTGAATAATTATTTTCGGCCATTTTGGACTCTTGTTTCTCTTGGTTGTTCGTTTGCAGTTTTTCGCTCCAAGAACCCATAAAATAGAAGGTAATTGTAATTATTATAATTATTGTTGTTAGAACGACATTGGTCGTCTATTTGTAATAAACACATTTTGGTCGATCATTGTGAATTGGCAATAAACTTTGGTAACTACTTCGGAATTTCCTTTTGGTTTAATATTTGGAATCGTGAATTGCAAATGGATCGACAACTGTGCTTCTAAAGATCAACGAGCAAAAAACTGGACGTAACACCTATCCTTGTAATGGCAATCGAACGAGACTAAAACCAAAACAAATGATCTTTCAGGCTCTTCATTTTGAATGTTAGATATATTATTCTACCGGTGAGATTTAATTTATTCTTCAAAGGATTTTGAAATATAGGTGAATCCCGTCTACTGAAATACTGTAAACCATGGCTAAAATAATATCATCGATATATGACTAATAAGGTAGAGTAGGAAACATTATTTCAGGTGGGCAAATATAATAGCACAAATAAATTCATAGTCCCAATAGAATTCATAAAGCTAGAGGTCTTTCTGTCAAATCTATAGCTTTTTCAGTCAATATTCAACAAATAGAAAACCGTTATTCATGAATAGTAAAAGATACGCTTATTTCAGTATGCGTTGATCAACGTTCTTTCACTAAATATCCATCATTACAGAAGCCTCAATCCCAGTCACTGTTTCCGGTCGTACTTACCGACTTACGCCTGTTACCTCTGATGGAGCATGGTTCACAGACCAGTATTGTATGACCAACTCTGTTATGGGCCTTCCTTTTGTCGTTTATTTTTTATATGTATGTCTCCAATTCCAAACTCAATATGTTCTTTTGTGTTCCTCTTTTCAGGTGAGGCCTTGCCATGTGACCCAGTTAGATGCTCTCCAAAATGTGTGGCCTGTACAACAATTAAAATCCATTCTCAAATAAAATCGTGTTACAAGAGGCATTCTAATTGATGGGTCAGATCAAAATAATAAAATTTCTGACATACTTTCTGTTTGTTTGTTTGTTTGTTCAGTTAGATAAATATTTCACAAGACACATCGGTTTTTTATAGAAAGCTAATGTTTTTAACATAAAATTTCGGACTCTGAAATGTGCACTACGATAGCTTGCTTGAGTTACGCCGGTTGCTTTGCGGCGAGCCACTGTTGGTTGAAAATCAATGTAAGTTTAATTCAGGCCTGCATATAACAAGAAGCGTTGAGGTAAACGTGTGACCATCTTCTTGCTGCGATTCTCCAGATAGTAATTTAGTGGCTCCTGGCAAAGCAACCGAACCTATGGCAACTATCAAAGCTAGTATCTAATGAGCAGGATGAGGTGCTAATGAAAAGAAAGAGAGAGGAAGGGGCGAAGAGCTGAGTGATGACTTAGCAGATACTCTTCGTATAAAACAAAGGGATGATTACTCAGAACTTTGTTTTTCTGTATCTAGCTCCAGCACCCATTCATAATTTGTTCGACTACTGTAATCTAGTTTCTGGCCACATACAGTATGCCACTGCAGAGAGTATCTGGTGAGCGGGTTCAAAGTATTTTGCGTGGACGATTGTAAATAAACGTATGCATCTTGTGGTCGATAGCCTTCTTGGTTCTCCAAGTTTTCGCCCCTTACAGTGGAAGTATCTTGACGTTTGTTTTGAGTTTTCAAACTTCGCCGTTTATCGATATTTGTTTTGAGTTCCGTGGATGCTGCTCTGATGTTGGGATCAGTGGAGCTGGTCGATTCAAGTGTTGCTTAATTTTCTCTACACATTTGTTTCGATGATCTTATTGTGCATACCTTGTTTTCACTGGTTCTTCTGTTTTACAACAGTTTCCAGCGAGCTTCATGGCTTTATCGTACAACTTTTTCAAGTTTCCTTCCCTTGGAGCCTTTTTCGGCTCTGATGCTCTTATTCCCTTGCCTGTCTGCTTCAGTGCCTTTGCTTTCTCTGCCCTTTTTCGGCTGTGATTGGTCGCTGCCTTCTTGTTCCTGATTTCTTGAGTCTTATAATAAAAATAATAATAATTTATTCTCAAATAACAAACATGTTACAAGAGACATGCCAATTTACAGGCAAGATCAAAATGTTAAGATTAGCAACATATTTCTTTTAAAACGGTATACAGTTACTGAAACATTTCACAAGATTCATTGTATTCTTAAAGATGTAATGTACAGTGCGAATAATTGGCGCAAGTTACGAAGGTTGCGTTACGACAATCATCTTATGGACTGAGAAACGATTCATGGTAGAGATAGGTTTTCATATAACAATAATTGATGCGGTAAATGTACAAAGGTCTGGTTGATATTCATCAGCTAATGATTTCACTTGTTCTTGGGTAGGGTAGAGTGTCAATAGATATTCATTTCCTGTGATGTTGCTATGTATGACCCAGAACCCATATAAAATGTAGAAAGTATTGCTTTCGTGTTCGTCTTATTGTTCTCCACCGTGGATTCCTCTCCATTCACTGAAACGTGAAAGACTTGTAACAGACTGAGACTAATAATCGCAAGATAATCAAATTAAATCCCGTTAAGGCCAAATATCGAAAGGCAGGCCGTGACTGGAGGACGAGGTGTAGTAAATGCTCTTCTCACGATATCAAAAAAAATCAAGGCGAGTGATTTGAAAGTAGAAAAATTCATCAAGGTAAGGGAGCAAGGTAAGCAACACATCAGGCGAAAGAATAAAGGATTTCAGTACAGTTAAGCAGGAGTACAGTAAAACAATTATTAAAATAATTGGGTACAATAATAAATTTTTATATTTCACCTATTGCGCTCTTTTCGTAAAAATGTTCCACGACAGACTTGCAACATACTGATGACAGATATCTTGAATTCGTTGAGTTTTTTAAGAGAAATGATGTATTAAACTTTCGCGATGGTGTTTGCCCGGCTGACTTGTGTCTCTTTAATTACAATTTCATCTTGGTCACCCGCATGTTGTGATCTGAAGCTTCATCCTCTCTGTTGTTTATCACTTCCCTCACAGTCCTTCTGAAGCAAAAACCTGTACAGAGGATCGCTCAACCGTTCATGTTCGAACAGACAACGCCGTGGTAAATCAAGACAAATTCTCACAAATCACTAAAACTGAAATAAATGTGGTAATACAGCCTTCAAATTATGGAGTGCAGCAGAGAGGAATAATGGGTTGTAATATTCTTACATTCACAAGCCTAACGTACAGTCCAGGACAGTTTCATATTTGCAAAATCCACACCAATTTCTGAAGGAGGCCAATGTAATGACTTTTCTCAAAGTTTACGGAATCCATTAAGTAGCACTATCTAAGCGAGAACCATGCATCCGTAAAATTCCTTTAGCCTGAACAACACAGCTTTAGAAAGGGCCATTTCTGCGCTATTAACCTTCTAGTTGTAATGAATAAGTGTACCACTAACCCTGATCACACGAGAAAGCTGAATGTTAGTTCTCAAAATCTACGGATAAGGTCCATCGAAGATTTCTTATTGACAAGCTCAAGCTGATAGATACCGAGCCACTTCTAGTGAAATGATCTGAGTTATGTTATAAATGATATTTACGGCAAGTATCGTCTGAGTCACTGACGATATTAGTGTAGAATCTTTTTTGAATGTTTTGGTTTTCGGAAAATCCCTCCATGTTTATATATTTTTGTTATGACATGACTGACTCTTTCTGTTGACATTTCGGTATTTTATTTGATTCCATTTTGAGATTTTATCATTGTATATTGTTATTCTTTGTATATTTTGTACTTATATTGAAGTTTTTATGTTTGCTTCTGAACTGTACACATGTTGTTTAAATTTGATATATAATATGGCTACAGCCATATTTTTGGATTTGATATCGTCGCAGTATACTAGCTTCACCTAGTCTTTTGAACTCGGATACTCATCAGAGTAATTTCGACTTGGAAGACGTAATAATTGTCAGGTAAACGTTTGTATTTCCATTTCTTTTATATAAATAGACCACTTTCTCCTAGAATTATTGTGTTTTGATATTAGACTAAGGGAGGGTGCGTTCGACCTACACCTATTGGAATCAAATTGAACTGCTACGGTAGAAAATCCAACTACAGTCTGACAATTAATAAGAACAAGCCTACTACAGTCTGATTATTAAGAAGAATAAGGAAGCATTTGGAATTTTAATCGTTTACAATGATAAACTTCTTGGAAGAAGAACTTTGGTTTACTTATCTCTTTTTTGATCGAACTGTGTTTTGGAAAACGACTTTCTGATTTTGGATATTTATTATTGAGGATTTACCGGTGGAATTTCTATATTTTGTATTTGTTATTTATCTTCCGCTGAACTTCAATTAACCATGAGCAGCCGCAAGAAAACAAACACGAAGAGGGTGGAAGAGCATGAAGAATCCCGAAATGCTAGACAAGTCGTTAATGATTCTTCTTGTTTAATGGGTTCCCTTTCCACCCGTGATAATGTTATGTTTGATGCTTATTATTGTAAGTCACCCTTAGAAGGCATTAAGGAACAAAATTTGGGCGAGAATTCTAAGGTACCAGAGAAGGATCAGATGCTTAGGACACCGATAGTAGGCTTAGAATTACCTAAGGTTGAACTTTTATTCTTTGACGGCAAACACTGCGACTACTTTAGATTCGTTAAGTAGTTTGAATCATTTATAGAACCTAGAGTAAAGGATGATAATTTGCGTTTATTATAATTAATTCACTACTGTAAAGGAAAAGCAAGAAATGCGATTGAAGGTTGCCTTATAATTGATCCACAAGTGGGATATAAGAGAGCTAAGGCTATTTTAAAACAGCTCTTTGGACAGTCGCATGTGATAGCCCGTGAAACCTTAGAGGACTTGTTTAGAACCGGGAATGCAGATTACAATGATCCGGAACAGTTGACGAATTTGGCGATTAAAATGCAGTATGTTGCTCTAACCTTAGAACAGTTAAATTGTACAACGGAACTTAATTCCCTGATTACTTTAGAACGAATAGTTAGGCTCTTACCTCATCGAATGCAAGCCCAGTGGGCAGAGCTGGGAATCAAGTGGGACGAAGAGGAAAGAGAACCTAATTTCAATGAATTGACGGATTTTATTATGTCTCGTGCTAAAATAGCTAGTAGTAGGTTCGGAAGATTAGCTAATCGTGCTAAAACAGGACATGGTACGGACGCTATTAGTGATCTGCGTGCGAGACATGAGGATTTTTCGTCTACACCTAACTCACACCCGGAATTTAAGAGAGTTGTCAATCGTATCAGAAAAGTAAACCACGTTGAAAACCGAGTATGTGACCGCGATGATTTAAAACCCCTTGATGCGTATCCTAGTAAGGAAAGCAATGTTGATCAAGTAGAGTTAGCCACTGTGCATGAGTCGACTGAATGTCATGAGAAGTGTACTATTGCTTGTACAGATGCGGCTACTAATGATAATAGCATTGATGATACTCCTGCGAGTAATAGTGATCGATGGAAGTTGAAAGACACTGATCGTCGTCCAAATGATCGTACGTTACGCTCACATGCTGCTACCCAAGCTAAGAAGCATAGGAAACAACATGATGCTACTATTATTAAGAAGCCTAAACTTCGTTCTCTTTCGGATGCTATGACTAGCTGTTACGGGAGGAATGAAGACATTTTGCTGATCAAAACCTTTTTACATAAATATCATTAATTTTGTATGAAACGCATGAAGAGTGACAATGGATTGATGTTTTGCAACAGGAACAGTCCAGTTCCATAGGATGAACTGATCTTTTGCAAATTGACGATTTACGATATGGTTTTCCGATTTTACTGAGTAACTCTGTAATTTTCGTTAAATACAATTCGGTTGCCCCCACCTGTGTTCTCATTCACTACATTTGTTTTACTTAACTTATGAACTTGTTTGAATAATTATTTTCGGCCATTTTGGACTCTTGTTTCTCTTGGTTGTTCGTTTGCAGTTTTTCGCTCCAAGAACCCATAAAATAGAAGGTAATTGTAATTATTATAATTATTGTTGTTAGAACGACATTGGTCGTCTATTTGTAATAAACACATTTTGGTCGATCATTGTGAATTGGCAATAAACTTTGGTAACTACTTCGGAGTTCCCTTTTTGGTTTAATATTTGGAATCGTGAATTTCAAATAGATCGACAACTGTGCTTCTAGGGATCAAAGAGCAAAAAATTGGACGTAACAAAAGTTCTTCTATTTTAATTTTGTCATACATTGGGTTCTTTTGGACGTTTTGGGTCCAGACGCTCTTCAAATTAAATTTTGGATGTTGGAAACTTTTGGAAATTTGGGTCCAAAAGTTCTTCTAACTTTTAATTTGGTCGTTGGATACTTTGGACACTTCAATTTTGGTTCTTTGGTCATACTTTGGATACTTTTGGACATTTTTGTTATTATTGGGCGAATACGTTTGGATTAATTTCACATTTGCTTGGTAATCGATTTCAAACAAAAGTATACAATGGAAACTAGAAGCAAAAAGCTGAAGGAAAATGACGAAATGGATGGTAACATTTCTAAAGCTGTTTGTGGTATGTCTGATGTTAATGATGATAAACTTGATGATGTTAGTGTTAATAGTAAGTCTTCATCTCAGTTTAGTACTTCTAGATTGAAGTTAGATACGGCATTAATTAAGAAGAAGAATTTGGAAAAGAGACTTGAGTTAGAAAAGCAGCTTAAAATGTTATATCTTCAAGAGGAAGTTGATATGGCTGAATTAGAATGTAAGCCCATAGAAAACGATAACCAACTGTCAGTAGACAAAGCAGAGATAAATTCTAAGGTCGAAAGTTATTTGGATTGTGATATTGCGCGTAATAAGGTAATTAACGCCTCAAAATGCGATTGTATTGATGCATTAAAGGACACGTTACGTGTTACGGTTAATAATACAGTTTCGCCTAAGATCGATATGATGTTTTTTGGTAGATTGGTACATTGTAACTCAAAGTTCCGTAAAGGTAATTATGAAGGCCAAGTTGACAGGAGATCACGCTTTAATGTAGTTAAGCGGGAACCAAGCAACTCATTCAAGGCTTTAAGTTGCGAAATTTGTTTTGGTAATCACAATGAGAAAGACTGTATGAAGTTATCAAAAATGAATGTTACAAAGAGGAGGCAGGAGGTGAGAAAGCGTGGTCTATGCTACCTGTGTTTAAGGAAGGGTCACATAGCCAAGTCGTGTAACTCGGACACAAGGTGTGACGTTGATAATTGCAAGATTCAGCATAATCCATTATTACATATTGATGCTTCTAACAAACATGTAGTGAATTTTGCTAAGGATTGGAAATTCTCAAAGGTTTGTTTGGGTATCGTTCCGGTTAGACTATATGGCCCCAAAGGATGTCTGGAAACATACGCTCTTCTGGACAATGGTTCAGATACCTCTATTGTATGCGAAGAGTTAGTTAATCGGTTAGGTCTCAAAGGTAAGGAGACTTCAATAAAGGTGACGACTGTGAATGCAACTTCTACTTGTGAATGTCTGGAAGTAAATTTAGAGGTATTCTCATTAGATGAGCGGGGTTCTATAAAGATCAACAAGGCCCATACGACCAAGAAACTTCCGATTGATTATGCAGAACCTTTAACCGAACTCCAGCTGAGAAGGTGGAAACATTTAAAGGACATAACTCTACCGAGGCTGCAAAGTAATCTTGTAGGAATATTGATTGGGTGTGATGCTCCAGATGCACATTGGGTCCTTGAACAACGCCTGGGAGACAGGAAGCATCCGTTTGGTGTGCGTACTCATTTCGGTTGGATGATTTCAGGTCCTAAAGAAGCATCGAGGTCTTTACATCAAGTTCAGTGGTGTCATTATTCTACTAATGATATTTTGCGAGATATAGAAAGATTATATAATCATGAGTTCGAGGATGCAGATGGGTTTCGTAATGAATATTCTGTCGAAGATAAAAGAGCTCTAGAAATAGTTAATAGTTCCTTTAGACTGGAAGGTGGCCATTTCCAAGTTGGTCTACCCTGGAAGTATGATAAGCCAAGGCTACCGAATAATTTGGAACTAGCTGAACGTAGACTAGAGTGTTGAAGGAAGAGGTTTATGAAGGATAATATCCTTCTGGAGAAATATCAACTTGTAATGCTGTTGCTAGACTCTAAAGAGATATATCGACTATTCCCGGAACTCACACAAAGTCCCCAGGCACTCTTTTATGGTCCACCAAATATTTAGATGAACCTCGGAAACGAATTATAGACTATGAACACATTGTGTTCTCATTACCACTCATAGATGTATCATGAAATGATAGACCAATTCCCATTGCTCCTACTAATAGTAATAGGTTACGCCTTTGAAGTGTTACCCGTGACTTTTCTCTGAATTTAAATTCCGATTATTATTTTCATATTTTCAAAGCAGTTTTAGTTTTTATTTCTAGTAGACAGACAAATTGAAAAGCCTGTAGATGCTGTTCAACTACTGTCAATTACAAGTAACTCAAACACCGTGTATCATTGTGAGTATCTTCTTATTTAAGTACTAACAGTTTAACTAATTTTTATTTCCCCAATTCATTAACATCCAAACACCTTGCCTGCTTACCAACTTATCGCTTTACTTATTAATTTTTAACATTATTTCAACTCTTTTTTCACTTTCTCCTCGTCCCAGCTCCCTCTCCTTCCTATTTCCAAACTACCTATTAATTGACTTCTCTTACAAATCATACCATTCGTTTACTTAAAATCAGTGTGATATGCTATGCGGATATATTGTCTGGTAAAGTTGTCTGGATTGCTCGTAATGTTGGAACTAGTAGAGAATGTCAATTCCAATAAGGTGTACAAAAAAAATTGAGAGTAGACTATAGACCATTATTTACAATTAACCATTAAACGTAAGAGAGCCTAACATCACAAAAGGAGGGAGTGTGGTGTATCTGACCAGCATTCATGACGGTGGGGCGATAACCTCAATCTACCCATGTCTGTGTGGCAGAACATTTTGTTTGCTTACGGCTCCTTACGATATGGCAGAATGTAACAAATCAGTGATATTGATGTTACTTTTCCTAGTTAATCTCGTCTACAACCCATGTCTGTAACCTTGCACTGGTTTTTACTTCCTACCGAGAAATCCTATTACAAGCCGGTCTGGACAACTATACTAAAAAAGAGCTCATTCATAACTTCTTGAGCCTCAGAGTTAAAAATAAAAAGAATAAATAAGACAAAAAATTATATCACTGATCCTCTTTATTATATTTTGTAAATCAACTTTATTACTAACAACTTGGTTCTTCTGAATTTCCTCGATTCTTTCAACTAACTTCTCATTAGTTATCTCACTACTGAATTGTCTTCATTAACCTACATAAGCGCAGGTGTAAAGTGTTCTGATATTAAAAATGTTTGGGTAAACATACCTTTGTTTTATCCATAAACGGATGTGCGAAGCCGTTGTTCGGCATTGAACATGAATATTTTCTGTTCTGCTCCTCGTCCCGTTTTCTTTATTCCTCTTTTTTCAGAACCTTATTCCAATCCACATATATTAGTCTGGATATTTGCAGTAGACTTGGTTACCCTAGCCAAGAACATGTGAAATCATTAGCTGACGAATATCAACCAGACTTTTGTACATTTACCGCATCAATTATTGTTATATGAAAACCTGTCTGTACCATGAATCATTCCTCAGTCCATAATATGGTTGTCGTAACGCAACCTTCGTAACTTGCGCCAATTGATCGCTTTGTACATTCCATCTTTAAGAATACAATGAATCTTGTGAAATGTTTCAGTAACTTTATACCGTTTTCAGAAAAAAATATGTTGCTAATCTTAACATTTTGATCTTGCCTGTAAATTGGCATGTCTCTTGTAACATGTTTGTTATTTGAGAATAAATTATTATTATTATTATTATTATTATTATTAATGAGTAAACACTTAAGTAAAGGCTACATCATTGAAGCTAGTAAGGAGGAATTCGACCGTGATGCTGTTTGTTGGTATATTCCTCATCATCCTGTTATCAACCCTAAAAAGCCTGGAAAATTAAGAATTGTTTTTGATTGTGCAGCTGTCTATCAAGGTTGTTCTCTTAACGATCAGCTTTTGATAGGACCAAATACTGTAAATAGTTTAATTTGTATACTTCTACGATTCAGATTATGCAACGTAGCATTAGCCGCTGGCATCGAGGAGATGTTCCTTCAAGTAAAGATCCCGAGACGAGATAGAGGAGCGTTTCGACTGTTATGGTGGAAAGACGGTGATATAGGACGAAAGGCTAAAGAATATTGTTTGACAGTTCATCCGTTTGGAGCCGTGTCATCTCCCTTTTGCGCTAATTTCGCTCTTCGGAAGACGGTAGATATATTCGGAAAGGAATTGAATAAAGATGTCCAGGAAGTTGTAGATAAGAGTTTCTATGTCGACGACTATTTAACATCAATTGATGATGTGCAGGATGTAATCGAGCTTGCAACAACCCTTGGTTTACTACTCGGAAAAGGTGGGTTCAGACTTACCAAGTAGATAAGTAACTGTTTACAGGTTCTCGAATCAATTCATCCAGAAGAGAGAGCAGAAGCCGTAAAAGAGATTGACTTTGAGAGACTTCCTACGGAACGCACATTGGGATTATTTTGGAATACTATGGTTGATGCGTTTGAATTTAAAGTTCGCATACCGAAATGCCCTCTCACTAGGTGAGGTATATGGTCTAGTGTAGCTTCATTATACGATCCCTTGGGATTGTTAGCACCATACATACTCCCTATGAAGCAGTTACTTCAACGTTTGAGTAAATTGGGACTAGGATGGGACGAAGAGATTCCAAGTGAGGAAGGCAAACGCTGGTTAGAGCTTTTAAGTGGATTTCAGAGGGTTGAGAACGTTAGTTTTCCACGCTGTGTATTATTCCCACAATCAGATCGCTCGCTCCTGGAACTTCATATTTTCTGTGAAATTGGATATGGGGGCAGTGGCATACATCCGTTCTTACATCGATGACACTGAAATATGTTCTCGTCTTATTACGGCTAAGGCAAGAGTAACCCCCTTAAAGATTCAAACTATACCCCGTTTGGAACTTACGGCAGCAGTGTTAGCAGCGCGTATGGGGTCCCAGCTGCAGTCCGAGTTAGATATCAAGTTTGCAGAAGTTGTGTTTTGGACGGATTCCATGATTGTCTTACACTATATTAGAAATGAGAAAAGCCAGTTTAAAACATTCATAGCAAACCGGGTCTCGACTATCCATAGTCTTACAAAGGTGGACCAATGGAGATTTGTACCTTCTAAGGAAAACATAGCAGACTTTGCATCCAGAGGAGCCAAGTTCAACATTGATGATGTCAAGGTATAGGAGGAGGGACCACATTTTTTGAAGAAGTCAAAGGAGTATTGGGCTGATGCGGATGTACAAGGTCCTGAACCCCATCTCTTAGAATTAAAGAAGGTAATGTCCACGCATGTAATAGTTGGAGAATCCACTGTTGATCTACTCAATAATTAATATTCAGATTGGACTAGATTACTTAAGGCTGTTGCATGGTTGATCCGATTTAAGCGATATTTATTAATAATGTATTCTGGCAGAAATGATCTGTCTCTACAGGTGGGTATGCTCAGAGTTGATGAGCTAGATTTAGCATGTTTAGATTTAATTCGATATTTCCAAAGCATAGTACTTCGGAAAGAGATTGAAGTGTCGTCGTCTGATACCATTAGCAAAGTGAAAATAACAAATTCACCCTTACGAACCTTAAATCCAATAATTATAGACGGTTTATTGTGTGTCGGTGGCCGACTTCAAATTAGTTCCTGGTCTGAGTCGAGGAAGCATCCTATAATATTACCATCGAAGCATACAATTACAGATTTGATTCTACGGTACTACCATGTTTTGGAGGGACATGTCGGAGCTACACAGGTAATGGCAACGGTCCGAGAAAGATTTTGGGTGCTGAGGGGTGGTGTACCCATGAGGAGAGTGATAAAGGATTGTGTTTATTGTAGAAGGAGGAACGCCCATCCAATTCATCAACTAATGGCACCATTACCTGCGATCAGGATAGAAGGTGGTGACTATCCGTTCTTATCAGTTGGAGTAGATTATTTTGGACCCCTTATGGTTAAACACGGTAGAAATACTGAGTAGCGGTACGGTTGTGTATTTACTTGTTTAAGGTTGAGAGCTGTGCATCTGGAGGTGTCATATAGTTTTAGCACCGACTCATTTATCATGGCACCAATGAGATTTGTCGGCAGAAGAGGTTATCCAAAGGAGATATATACTGATAATGGATCAAATTTGGTGGGAGCTGAACGTGAATGAAGAAAATGTCTTCAAGGTTGGGTACAGGAGCGTATACACTCTGATTTACTAAGAAAAGGAATTGACTGGCATTTCAATCCTCCAGCCGCTAGTCATTGGGGAGGAGTGTGGGAGCGTATGATTCGCTCTGTACGTAGGGTATTGGGTGCTCTTGTAAAGGAACAAATTTTAACAGATGAATGCCTTGAAACTTTTATGATAGAGGCGGAGCGTATAATAAACAATCGACCTTTGGTTCCCATTACAGACGACTCAAAGTATCTTGATGCAATAACACCAGCAAAATTATTACTATTGAGAGAGAATGTTGCAGAATTTACTAACACTGTATCTAATGACAGGTATTCTAAGAGATGGAAGCAAGCGAGTTACTTGGCGCAAGTATTTTGGAAACGTTGGTCTAAGGAATATGTTTCGCTGTTGCAGCGTAGATACAAGTGGACACAGTTAGAGAGTAACATACGAAAAGGTGACTTAGTAATGATATGTTCTGACTTCTCTGAGAAAAACAGGTGGCCCTTAGGTCTAGTACAGAGAGTGATACCAAGTAAGGACAGACTAGTGAGACAGGTAGAACTAAGGACGAGAAAAGGGGATCCTAGTGAGAGACATACGTAAACTGTGTCTTCTTGAAGCGGTAGATGGTAGGTAGCTACTCGGATCCGTAGGCGTACTGGTGTAAGTCCTAGGGATCACGAGATTGTTGACATATTGCATGTTTGTTGTTGATTGCTTGTGATGCACATACTTGGATTGTTGATATCTATTTTTGTCGGTGAAAAGAACCAAGGTTCTTTTGGTCGGGAGTGTTACGGGAGGAATGAAGACATTTTGCTGATCAAAACCTTTTTACATAAATATCATTAATTTCACTGTGTTTTTTGGGTACATTTGTTTTACTTAACTTATGAACTTGTTTGAATAATTATTTTCGGCCATTTTGGACTCTTGTTTCTCTTGGTTGTTCGTTTGCAGTTTTTCGCTCCAAGAACCCATAAAATAGAAGGTAATTGTAATTATTATAATTATTGTTGTTAGAACGACATTGGTCGTCTATTTGTAATAAACACATTTTGGTCGATCATTGTGAATTGGCAATAAACTTTGGTAACTACTTCGGAGTTCCCTTTTTGGTTTAATATTTGGAATCGTGAATTTCAAATAGATCGACAACTGTGCTTCTAGGGATCAAAGAGCAAAAAATTGGACGTAACACTAGCAATGGTTATAGTAGTCATCAGAATCTTAGTAGTGACAGCGATAGTAAGGAGACAGAAAGTGTGAGCAGTCCACCTATAGTGACTAGTCGATCAACTTCATCGAACTAGCCTTCTAGTGTTTTGACGTCATCGGACCTTGTCGCGAATGTTAAGTTGATTGAGGATACACAAGGTTGTGTAACTGTAAGTGTTCCTACTTCGGTTGACTGTCAGTCAAGTGATAATGAGAAGGAAGCGTCTGATGGTAGCAGCCAGTCTACAGTGTTGCATGATAACGATGCTATTGATGTGCATATGTCTTGTGTCTCTGAAACGGAACATGAAGAACAACAAGTGAGTTTATCGGTTTTGGATTGTGACACTAATGCTGTTCTTTCATGTAGAGAGATGAGTTATACAACAATGGAAGAGTCTCACTCTACGGATGCTAGTGCAGACCGAAACGACGCGACCTGTCTGACACAACGGAATCATGATGACGATGATAATAATCTGGATGTCACTGATGTGACAATTGAGTTGCCGACGATGACGAATGCTGTTCAAACCTCCTCTGTATCAGGAGATGGAGAGTTAGATATTGGTCCTATTTTATGCCACTTAGAGTCTTCGGGAGACGAGGAAATATCAAAATTGGAGATCCCACCCTTGCATTTTATCTATGGGTCAAGAACTTCTGTTGATAAGTCAGCATCACGGACTTCATTGTATCTGCCGATCGGAGCAAGTGGTGGTGAATTGACGACTCATCCCCATGATATGGAATGTAGATCCCGGATAGGATATGACCAGCTTTACGACGTGTTGTACATGTTCATATGGGTTAACTGGGTAAGGTTTATACTACCGTTAGGTCATGCTACGACAGATAGAGGAATCTTATCTGTTGTTTCGTCTCTGTTCGATCCTTTGGGTCTGATCGCTCCAGTGTGTCTCACAGCTAAACTACTTCTGCAAGGTTTATGTAAATCCCAAATAGGATGGGATCAACCTCTCGACGAACCATACGTGTCCACGTGGTTAGATTGGTTAAGTTTCATGCGACAGATGGGTCATGTCACATTTGCCCGAGGTATCAAGAATAGAATCGACGAAACTGACGCAAAGGTGGAGTTGCACTTATTCAGTGATGCCTCAGAGATTGGTTACGGGGCGGTTGCTTACGCTCGGGTAAGCTATACGAAGACACCACCTTACTGTGTCCTGTTATACAGCTAGTCTAGGGTGGCACCTATCAAACAAGTCACGATACCGAGATTAGAAATGGCGGCAGCAGTTTTAAGTGTAAGGTTGAGCGAGGTTATACGGAAAAGTCTGCCCAACTTCTTCTGTGGAGTGAGTTTTCATACGGATTCCATGATAGTATTATACTATATTAAGAATACTGAAAAGCGGTACACCAGCTATATAGCTAACCGTCTTGCTGTTGTTCACCAGTATACCAGTGTTGAGCAATGGAGTTATGTAAGCTCGTCACAGAATCCGGCCGACTGGACTTCGAGAGGCATACAAAAGATGAATGATCTAGAGACCTGGTTTAAATGTCCTACACTGCTGTACAGTGACTCAAGTACCACCACTTACTACCCAGAACCTACTATGGACCAAGTCGAGTTCAGAAAAGCTACGGTCAACTTGAGTAGCACGACAAACACTCCGTCACCTATCTTGTCTTATTACTCGGAATGGATGAAATTGGTTAGGGCTGTAGCGTGGCTCAGAAGGTTCATAGACCTCTGGATAGTACTTCACTCGCCGAGAATTGAAGGCTCTGTTACGACAGGTTACTTAAAGGTCAAGGAGCTTGAGTCAGCCAAACGGAAGGTCCTAATGATTGTTCAAAAGGAGGTATACGGAGAATTACTTAACGAATCCAACGTTAGTCGTAAAGAAGTGAGTAATAAACGTCTGAGAGGTTTAGCACCGATAATGATTGATGGGTTACTATGCGTCGGAGGCCGCCTAATGTACTCCGAACTCCCGAGTGCGTCGAAACATCCCGTAATTTGGCCTAGTCGACATTGGGAAACCGAATTAATAATCAGACACTATCACAAGGAAGAAGGACATATAGGAACTTCGCATGTGTTAGCTGCGATCCGCAAGTACTACTGGATAGTTAAGGGCACCAGCACGGTTAAAAGAGTAATAGGAAAGTGTGAAACTTGCCGAAGGTTTACTTTGTGTCCAGGGAATCAACAGATGGCGCCACTTCCAGTTTATAGAGTGCAAAATGGTTGGTACAGTTTCTCGACGACAGGAGTAGACTACTTTGGACCTCTTCTAGTCAAGAGGGGTAGGTCACTAGAAAAAAGATATGGTTGTGTGTTTACCTGCCTGCAGACACAAGCAGTACATATTGAGATGGCATACAGTCTGAATACCGATTCATTTATAATGGCTTTAATACGTTTTATCGGAAGAAGAGGGAGACCGACAGACGTGTTTAGTGACAATGGATCAAACTTCGTGGGGGCAGTCACTGAACTAAAGAGCTTCGTGCAACAGTGGAATCATCAGAAAATTAGTAAGGAATTATCATCAAGACAAGTTCAATGGCATTTCAACCCTCCACTAGCCAGCCATAGAGGTGGAGTTTGGGAACGAATGATTAGATCTATACGAAGGCTGCTATTATTGATCACCAGGGAACAGGTGTTAACAGACGAAACCTTGGGTACATATCTGATTGAAATTGAGAGAATTCTAAACGACCGACCCCTAAACCCGGTAGTCCAGGATGCTAACGACCGACTAGCTCTATCACCAAATAGCCTACTGTTATTGAGAGAATGTGACGGAATAGCTGAGGAAGGAAGTATTAGTGACAAGTTCCACAAACGTTGGAAGCAGGTAAATTATTTAGCCAATGTATTTTGGAAAAGGTGGTTAAAAGAGTATTTGCCTTCCTTACAAACTCGTCAAAAATGGCTAAAAGAGCATCGCAATTTTCAGAAAGGAGACGTAGTTATTGTTGCCTCGGATATTACTACTCGTGGAAAATGGCCCTTAGGAATAGTAGAGGATTGTGAGACAGATAAGGACGAAAAGGTCAGAACGATAGTTGTTCGTACTACTAACGGGGTAGCGAGAAGAGACATACGAAAGGTGTGTCTCCTAGAACAGTCCAACTAGATAGGTTATATCCATATTGAAAACGGGTAGGCGTACTGCTGTAAGTCCTATTCGTTATTTCGGTGTGGATTAGGGAATGAGAGGGAACCCTAACTTGAAGTGTCAGTATACGCTTGCCTTTTTGCATGGAGGGATTTTGCGGGTCGGTGTAGAAACTTTTTTGAATGTTTTGGTTTTCGGAAAATCCCTCCATGTTTATATATTTTTGTTATGACATGACTGACTCTTTCTGTTGACATTTCGGTATTTTATTTGATTCCATTTTGAGATTTTATCATTGTATATTGTTATTCTTTGTATATTTTGTACTTATATTGAAGTTTTTATGTTTGCTTCTGAACTGTACACATGTTGTTTAAATTTGATATATAATATGGCTACAGCCATATTTTTGGATTTGATATCGTCGCAGTATACTAGCTTCACCTAGTCTTTTGAACTCGGATACTCATCAGAGTAATTTCGACTTGGAAGACGTAATAATTGTCAGGTAAACGTTTGTATTTCCATTTCTTTTATATAAATAGACCACTTTCTCCTAGAATTATTGTGTTTGGATATTCGACTGAGGGAAGGTGCGTTCGACATACGTCTATTGGAATCAAATTGAACTGCTATGGTAGAAAATCCAACTCTAATTAGGATTTAGGTAGGTATCTGCAGCAAAAAATACTAACTCTGATTTCAGAAGGATCTGATTAGAATGCAAGATTGGGCAGACGATGAGGAATTAACGTAAAACCCTTCAAACTACAAAGTTGTCCATCTGTGATATCGTACATATACGATTAAGGCGATTGGCTCTACAAGTGTTGTCGTCTGAGAAAGGTCCAAGGTTCCAGATATCCTGAGCTCGAAAGAATTACTCTGTGACAAGTGTACCGTTAGGGAAATTTTTACACCGAACGCTGAGGTGCAGTTTTGACTGATATGAAAGCATAAATTGTTTACTTAGTTTTGACATTTTACTAGGCTCCATTTAGAGTACGGCATCTCAGTGTTTCCCTCTTTCTTCTCTGCAACTTATTCATGTGTGGGCCACAAAACCATTTAGGGGACTTCAATCCATCCCACCGTGAATATGTTTTGTATTGATCTACAGCACCCGATACACATATTAGCATCCTTTAAAATGCCAAGTTGCTCAGTCTCAGAACAATACACAGAAATAAGAGATATAACACATACGATTGACCGATAGATGCCCCATGTGTTTAGTAAAGATTGCTGAGATTTTGAATAAGCTGTCGCCTGATATAGTCCCAGGAATTCCCCAAGGGTTCATTCAGAAAAAGTTAGCACATTCTTTAGGATCAATTAGCAATTTACTAATATTTTACGTTTGCTTGTTTGGCATACGTTGGCCAATATCTGGAGACATCATCTACAACCAGACGTGAAGGTACCTTAAACGAAAGCTTCTTCACCGGGTAAGAGAAAAGAGGCAATTAACTATTCACACAGGTGAAAAGGAGAGCCTCGCACAATTTGAAGGTCTAAGTGAACGATTCTACCAGTAGTTTTTATTCGGCATTCAGAAGCAGATTGTTAGTGGGACATAGATGGAATTAAAGCATGACTACTTTGCTGTGCACTGATTGGCTAATTTCCTTTCCAATCAGCGCCTGATCGAATCTTGGAGAACAGGGTAGAAGATTCTCGTATTGTTAGCTGCATGCTGATTGGTAAAATCTAATCCATTCGATCACGTGAATTCCTATCCAGAAGCTTTCTCATGAAAATGCTATAAATAGACTAACGTTGTATCTATTTTCGCCTTCTTTGCCTTCTTGCCTTCGCCATCACCTCTGGCTTCTTATTCCTTGCTATTTTGGAATATAATCTTTTCTTGTTCAACCATGTTTTGATTCTTGGGAACTTGTCCAGTGTTTTGTGGTCAGAGAATACTAAGCAATAGGATTAAGCTAGAAAATATTCAAGCAACCGTTACAACACAGATACAATGCCAAGTTTCAGAGTGATAGGAAACACTTCCAGATGAAGCTAGCGGCCAAAACGCAGGCAAAACTAATATATCTGTTTAGATTTGTGGCTAAAAGACAACTTATTAAATAGAGTATCTGTGCCCTCAAAGGTTCAAATGGCGAAGACCTTACCAGCCTACAGATAGATAAGATCTTAAACACCAACTTCACTAATCACTTACACCAGGTACCCAGGAGTTCCGTATATTACTGAAACCTAGTACAAGCTGATAGCCTATGAATATCCTACTTACTCCTGGCTTAGTGCTAGGAAAACTTAAATCCCTACTCCTAGGAAAGTCGACGGGGTGTGACAATATTTGCCCCATGGTCTTGGAAGTGTGTGCAGAAACCTTCAGTTCACCTGTTAGGCATTAACTGGAGTCAAACCAACTCCTTGCTGAATCGAGAAAAGTTGCTCTCTCTAGTCCTTAGAGGAGGATAAATGAAGGATCCAGCCTGTTACAGGCCAGTCGCGTAACAACCGATACTGGCGAAGGTAGTGGAAGTACTGCTGAATATGCAAAGAGATAGGAACGAAATCTTCCATGAAGCTCAACATGGGTTAACGAAAAACAGGTTACGTACTTATAATCTTTTAGCATGGGATTTCTGGACAACATTCTTGGACCGGAAAACACAGATTCATATGATATTCCTTGGCTTCGAGAAGGCTTTCGATAAGGTACCTCACTAACTCTGAAATGCGAAGGTTGCGAAGATGGGCTTCACTGATCTACTTCCATTTTAGCTCACAAGCTACCTTGAGAAGAGCAAGTTTCTTACCAAGGTAAACAGAGTTCGTGCGAGCTGGCGAGTCTCAACATAGTAAGTTTCACTTGGGACCACCTTAGGACCTTTCCAATTCCTGATATTCATTAACGACCTGTTAGATAAAATGAACTCAGCGGCATCAATTTATGCAGACGATGCAAAGATCTGGAGATCCATAAGAAGCGAAGAGGATTCAACTTAACTTCAAAAAGACCTTACATCAATTGAGGAATGGACAGCGGGAAACGCGTTAAAACTAAACCAGTTGAAATGTCACACAATGAACATTTTTCCCAACGTGAAAATGCTATCACAACAGAGGTGGCCATTGCCCCCTTAGGGGATAGCTTTAAGAAGAGGCCTGATAAAAACGTACTCATATATGGATTATCATCTCCCTCCTGAGCTAGTTGTGCCTGATGCAAGTCACGACACTTGCTAGTTATTATTATTGCCACTCCCCTAAATCACTGAATTAATCTTTCCCGCTTATTATCTCTATTTCCTCTCCCTTGCTTACACTTCTGTCCGCTGGCACGATTTCGACTACCAATTATTTAACTTTTTTACTAACTTATCCATATAATTCCAATATCTTCGTATTGGCATTGGAGTTTTACACATATTATTCTCCACAAAATGATAATTTAAAGTCTGCTGGTATCTAGAAACCCTACTGAACTGAAACGATTGCACTGATTCGAATCAAGGGACATGCAAATTCATAAATGATTGCTTACTGACTAGAATTAGTGCAGTCGGATGACTAGATTTCCACTCATGGGACACTATCAAATGCCTGGAACCGTACCGAAAGGACAAGAATCGAGCACAGAGAAGTTAACCGTGAAAAAAAATCGTGAAAAAATATTGGATATTGGAAGGTCGCGTTGCCACTGGCTCTAGGTTGTTGAAAAATTTCAAATGCGGGTCACAGTGTTCCTCAGAATAAAGCCATCATCCCATGTCGACGTAAAAAGACACCTATACTTGGAGGACGATCAGGTAATAAAAGGACTCGTATCGATAACTCTGTTTTTAAACAACTTTTATTGCCCAATATCTCAAATTTGGATAAAATTTAATCAATTTTGTGTACGTTTTGGGTAAAATTTTATAGTAAAATCTGAAGAAATGTAACCGAAATCTTTTGAGATTCTCCAATTATCAGCGGAGTTGCGAGAGTATGAATGGTCTTGGGGAAAACCTCTAAATCTCCAAGAATTTCTCCAAAGTTGGGAGATTGGGTGTCTTCCCTCAAACTAGTAACTTTGGGATAAAATTGAAAATATTTGAGTGAATTTTTGAACGATAAAGTAAGCAGCCCCATATTTTCCCAAGCATCGAATTTCTATCCAGAATCTACCCGAAACCTTTTAGGCTGTAGTTTTTCTCAACATTTTCAAAGGAAATGTACCGAAATTTATCGTTTTTTCTCAAAGTTTGGAGCTTTGGGGTCTCTCATTTCTAGATTTATAGAACAAAGCTATGTCAAAAGCCTCCTGAATAGATTTTTGTAAGCTAAATACAATAAGAAAATGGGTTGAAAATGTGATATATTCAAATGAATCGACTAAAATCCACTGACACTCCCAAAATATCCCATCCATCAGAGACAACTAAATGAATGTTTCAGGCTTTTTTAAATTAATGAAATCGAATAAGGATTTTTGCCTTATAGTTTGCTTAAGTTGAACTCAACTGAATCATAACTTTAGTAATTTAGCGAATGAACACATGTGACTCATTCAGATGCTGAATAAGATAGGCTTCCCAGTTTATACGATATTCAGATAGTAAGTGGTATCATGGTTTTATTTCTCTATCTATTTGGCAAGTCTTCGAACATGTAATAGACAATGGATATTCTTTTTATGAGAAAATGAGTATGTCTAGAAAAAGGACTAAAACGTAAATTTTTTCCTTAAGGAAGCTCGCTTAGTTGCTTAGACGTAAATTATGACCCTTGGAAAGACAAATAAGCCAAGTTATTACACTCATGTGGTTTGATTCTTGATGTAAAAGATCTCTGATTTTGATTCATATATTATTGAGGTGATTTCTGCTTCGCTCAATGCTGTTTCTGTAACTACTTCACTACTACTCATTTCATTTAATTCAGCCACAACCAAGTAGATGTTCTCGATTACTCGTGTAATGGTCAGACAAACAGAATCGCTGCATAGTGACTGGAGTCTATCCCCACCCTATTCAAGCCTGTCCCGCCATAATTAACAGATGTACGGTATATTATTACTCGTCGTCGTGATCTTCGGGCTGAACAATATCTCTCCGTTTGCTGCAGATTATCACAGGTGACCACTTCGCTCCTTTAGAGTTTTTTGGCCTATTTTAGGACCCATATCTCCTTTACTATAGAAACATTATTACATAGGTACTTATTATCTACCAAGACTATGTATCCTTACCTATATACATCCTACTTCTTGAAATACTTGTATCATTTGATCATGCAAAATCAACAGCTTTTGTTGGCGTAGATATTAAGACATATTTCTTCCTTGAAATTCATTTCTAGTGCCTGCTAGTGTCTTCGTATTTTTGTGTAATCATATGTCTTATCTCGTATAGGCATCACCAACTCATTAACATTTGTTTTGTTTCATTTACGACAAGTATTTTAACCGCTATATATTATTCATGCATCTGTAAAACTACTATACTTCAAAATTTTGGGGTTGACAAATTTTGCTGATTAAAAGCCGAAAAAGTCACATTTTGAAAACTGATATCTGGAATGATCTGTTGGTTCTTCATAGAAATATTTTATCAAGTTGAGTCTCTACGGCGAACACAAAACCCCAAACCTATTTGTAGTGGCTGTTGTGATTATGAGGCTGGCACAAATATCAGTGCTCCATTAACTAAAACCATAGAAATTTAGATTAAATTATCTTTTTTTATAGTAGTTTGGTGTTACTGTAGGACTATGGAGTACAGTTACTCATTATTATATTGAAGGGTACCGCAATTGTTGAGTATTGGTCACAAATGTTTTAGCATTTGTTTTCATGTATCATCATTGAAGACATCAAAGTAGTTTATTTGAATAGATTGATACACTTTTCTCATCGTTGCTGTACACTGCTTTCCGTTTCAGTGATATTTCAATGCATGAGAACGAAAAAGTATAGTGGGAGTAGAGCTGCCTGTTGAATTGTAGTTCAAAATGCAGAGAACAATTATAAATTGTGCGAAGGGTTTTAGGAAAAGAAAACCAATTTAACTGTGAACAAACAAAGGTCACGTTTGAAAATACTGACATTTACCTATTTGTTGAGTAGAAACTTGTGAACTTTGCCTTTGTTTCTATTCTTTTATAAGAGTTAGGGATTTGAATAACGGCCTGAATTGGAGTAGTTAGATTAATGCAATCTGTTATTCGAACTTTCACTGCTCTATATTTAACATTCTGACGATTCCCTTATGCAACTGATCGAACTAATTATTTTTTTCAAACAATAGATAATGTAATAAACGCAACCAGAATCAAATCCTGGCCATAACAACCGTTTGTTGTTTGGTAATTTTTTCTTAATTCAGCAAATTCCATAAAACTTGAAAGATAAAATATATTGCTTCAATTATGTACTTTTTGGAAAATCGAAAGGGCACTTATATTCACGTATTTCTATAGTATTTCCGGTATGCTACGCGTCTGGATGTGGTTTTTCGAAGGTTTTGGATACTTAATGATGATTTGATTCTCTTAAAAATGAGCATTATTGTTGTCAGATGCCTAGAAAAGGCTTATAGATAAAACCATCTAACTCATGTTTCATAGCAAGGTATGCTATAACAACTGGCAATGTATAAACACGTAAGTGAAGCAAGCAAAAAGATGAATACTCTCAAAAGTAAACCTTAAATACGAAATGGATGAAAATCGGAAAACAGAACAATTAAACGGCTGACTGAATTGTATTCTCAATAAAGTAAAACTATCAAATTTATACAGAATATTCAACTGGTGTGACTTATTCTCAAATAAATTATTCAATTTGATTTTGACCAATTTAGTTTCTCGTGCTGTTATGGGTATGAGGGCGGTTGTCACTTCCCGGCTGCCCACACCGTGGAAGGGTGCATTTTGTGGAACCTGAAAAGGATGATAGATTAGTGTTGGTCTTGGATACCTGGAAGCGTGACCGCAGAGCCCAAGGGACAACTGCTTGAGGCCGGCCACGCACAGCCAATTTATAAAAGGTTTTTTGAGTGTTAGCTCCTCTCTTAAAAGCACTTAGTGGGCACCCGTACCGCCGGAGACGGAAATCCGTGAGGTAGGGTGAGGCAAGACATTTAAGGGTTAATAACACCCATTTTCTAGCATTCTTATTAATTCTAAGTACTCTTTAATTGTATAAGCATATTCCTTGAATAATGATAATAATTTTAACTAAACATTACACTGTATACTCCTGTATACTGAACAAATCAGTTCGATAGAACAGTTAAACGGAAGTATTATTTTCTATCTCCAGAGGTTAGATATAATTCCATAGATAAAAACCGTGACTGGGTCTCTGGAATGAAGCATTTTTAGTCATTGTACTTGTGGAGTTAGCCGTTTCTCTATTTTATCACGTATTTTACTTACCGTTATAAACGACTATTTGGGCTTGTAGTTGTCCGAACCAAAGTAACGAATAAAATTAACGAAGTTAATGATTATGGAGTTATAAATGTTATACGACCCCCAAAAACCCAGTTTAATTTCACTTGGATCGTATATAAATTCAGTCATAACTGAGCTTTTGCAAAAATTTTACCAGAACTATTTTTATAGATTAGCTTAAGAACAGATTAGATCAGTTCATGGTCTCAATGAAATTCAATGATCAACATAACCCCATACTCAACCATGTGCTTACTAGTGAGTAGCTTCGATATGAAATGTTCGAAACTGTAACGAGAAACCACGATCAATGGATGGTTGCACAATATATGAATTGATTAAAGTTAGACTTGCCAACAACTGAGTTTTGGTACGGTGGTCTAGGGTTAAATCATTTAGTGACGACACTGAGGATCGTGGCACAACCTTCTGTAGAGAGGAAGTGGATGCGCTCTCCTATGGTCTCATACTGAGATAAAATATCTCTTCGATGCTTCTAGGTTTTACATCGTTGAGTGAATTCGATTTGTGATCTCAACAACAAGTGATTATTATCATAGGTATCTTCTCTCTTACTAGTTACAAAATGTCTAGGCGAATCAAAGATTTCAATACTGTTTTACTCTGGTATTCACGAAATAACTGACATTTTCATATTGTAGCTCAGTCTCTTAAATTTTATCATAAATAAGCTTCTCTAGGCGTTAGAATCTCCAATACAATGTTAAACAGAAAAGCCAATACTTATATTTTCTTGAATTAGGATATTTTAAAATGGCAATTTGACATGAAGCATATATTTCCAGAAAAAACTTTTGTCGATCATTTCTAAAATTCAAAAACAGCTTTTAGAAAACTATATTTTTCCGTCATTTTACTGATACACAGAAATTTTTACACAAAAAACCTTTGATCAAGAACTTTATGTCTTAAGAGGAATTTTAAAGCTGGAGATCAAAAAGTAAGGGTTTGGATAGTAGCAAGCAAAAGTGATGAGGACATATTGTTTACATACTGTAAATAAGTTCTGGAGAATTACTATAGATTCTTGTCTAATGTTTGTTAGCTGAAACAAACCTTATAGCACAACTTTAATCATTTTTGTCGAATTTTCTAGAGGACGATCGAAAGAGCGCATTGAACACGTTTTTTTTTAAAATCTTTGGATCACTTAAAATCAGCGTTAACAATTTTAGGCTACTCATGAGTAGTTTAACTTTTAGGATAAATAATCTGTGGTTTTTCTAATGATTGTTCAACCACTGTAAAATGATCGAGACAATCAATTAAAACTGAATTCTGTCAATAGGTTAGTAGCTGATAACGACTGGACAAAGTCTACCGAAACCATTCGTTTTTCAAGCTAAGTAATGATAAAATGACATCCATAAGATGCATATTTGAAAGCGATGGTCATTTCGACAACCGTAATAATTCGAAGCCATTGTAGCTGATCAAATAATCAGATAAAACGGTTTAAATGTTTAAATCCCAGTGTCATCATTAAAGTTATTTGAAAGAAAATCGATAAGATGAGAATAATATCATATCACAATAATAGGCACAAAAATAGGTAGAATAGTAGAGCTTTTATCAAAAAATACTCTAATTATCTCGCATGTTAGTACTAATAAATATACCGCATTACTTTAAACCACCAGTAACCAGTACCTAAATTGAACAAGTACTTCATGTGCTTGTTCACCATGTCATTACAGTACAGATAGTTTTTCTTCAATAATTATTTATGATTTGAGTGTTTAAAAATATAGCTATGAAATATAGCATAATGTAATAGTTTATGCAAATTTTTGATAATTTTCAAATCAAAAACACACTAAATCCAAAAAAGTAAATAAACTGTTTCACTGACTGTAGAAACATGTTGTTTTTCAAATGGATTTATTGTATCTGATGATGGTTACTCAGTGATACTGAATGACTGACATTGAACAATTTCTGATAATGATTCTGAGAATAACAATCGTGGTCATTTTATTCAGTCATGATATATATATATATATATATATATACTCATATATAAAAGTGGTAAATGAAATCAGATTATAAATATGTTCTGCTAATGCAAATAAGAAAGCTTTCATTTCAGGGAGTAGATTTTAGATTGGTTAGCACTAGTTAAATGATATTAACCTTAGTGCATAACATGAGAATCTGATTGTTTTGAAATTTTCGGATGCACGTTTTGGAGTTTTATCAAACATAAGGACAGTCTAACCAGACGTTTCTACTTTTTCACCAATGATCCTAAATTTAAAGAAGACTAGGTGGTTTTTATTACAGATATTTCGAATTGATTAAAATTATACACAAGTGGTATTTCCTTGAATATATTTGACTTCTCACTAACTTTTTAACTTGTAAAATAAAATTACTAGATACACTGATTATTAAAACAACTTATAAACAACTGTTAAGTATCATGAGACATATTAAAAGGGAAATATGTATGAGACTGAATGATTTCTTAGACCAAGACAACAGCTTTTAGACGACGTAGACGGAATCAATGATCAGTTGTTGACTTACTGTCTGTCACAAATCTCCCGATTTTATTCGCCACTAATTGTTTATTTTTAGACAATTATGAAGATGATGAAAAGATCTGCCTTTAAGGAACACAGCTATTGTGATGTTTCTAAATTAGTTTTTCTTTTAAGATTGATTATTTCTTATACATGGATTCTACATCATCTTAAACATTGCAGAAAATTACTGAATTATTGTAGTAAAAAGTTTAAAATAATTTCCATCATCATTTAACTTAGGCCAAAACTGGTAATTCAAAAGTCACTGAATTTACACATACTGCTTTACTAAATAACAAACATTGTCATGACGAATAATCTTTTAAATAATAAGTTAATTGAATTAGCAATAAAAATACGAAACATATCAGCTAAAGGATTTCAGAGTTGAAAAACAATACACTCATGGGTAAACGATTGAAGTTTATTGTGAGATTATCAAAATTGGAGAATATACTTTATTTAGTTTTTTTCGGTATTATTTAATGGCGAAGTATTTACCATAAGGCTTGAAGGTACTGTGCGCTAAATTTCATATCGATCTGCTCATTATCTGCTACTGATAAGTCCTGAAATAGGATGAAACTCCTAATGCTCAACAGTTCTTTGTTTAACATTAATCAATACTTATATGTTAGTCTTTATCTCCTAAACAAATTATTGAATTTAGAGCTAATTGTGTAATCTACTTCAATTTATGATGATACATCATATTTAGTGTATAATTTCAATGTTGTTTTTTTTCAGTAATAAAGAAAACAGATGTACATTCAACTAATCAATTATGTGCTTTTCTATTACCTTTTTTTTCTCTTCACATAATAGACTGTGCGCATTGACAATGATAAACTTAAAACCATTGTACCTGTTAATAATCAAATAATGGCTATGAATTATAAATTTGATAGAATTTTCTATCATAATTCACAAGAAGAAATTTATCATGTGACAGCAAGTAGTTTAATTAAAGATGCTTTGATTGGAATCAATGGTAAATTTATTTCACATGTTACCCTTTTCAATATAGTGATTGTATTTGTTGTTGATATTTACTTATGTGAAAAGTTCTTCACGTCTACAATCCTATATTCATATTCATTATTGATTTTAATTGCAGTGACAACTTGTGTTCTGGTTAGAAAACTATGAAATTTACTTGTTCTTATAACTCCAGTGGTTACTAATGCACAATTATTGTTTTTGAGAGTTATGTCAACAGTGTATAGTTAATAGTGTTGTTTATATGATGATGTTTATGATTTCTATTTAAAGACAAGAAAATCTCTTTTGTAAAGATTTGTTTCCATATTTTCGCTCATTGTTCAATGTCACAACATTATTGTTCATTCGGTATATTTGATTTACATAAACACTTGTATTATTATCATTTCTCAGCCAATATGATATCCAATGCAGATTTTAATAGTCAGCTATATTCATAGTTTGTCAGACAAGGCTTTCTCACAAATTTCAAATGTTAATCCTTCTTTCTTGTTATTACAAGGGTGCAGTACACACTAATTATGCTCACAGGAAATCGGTCTCAAAACCTAAATTTTTCTTGTCTTGTATGATACCATTAAGATACCGGGTAGGAAGCAAATAATTTATATGAACAACTTCACTTAACATGTTGTTGCTGATTGTTTTCAGCCTAATTTCCTACTTAGTCATCTCTACAGATGCTTGACTTTTGTCATGAATTTTGATAGATCCATATTGAAACAGATCATTGCAATGATCAGATATAACTTCCCGAGTCGAAACCACATTTTTTTCGTTCATGTTTATCAATAAAATCGACTATTTTTTATCAGTTCATCTATTATTATCTTTCTAAAGATATCGTGACTGAAATTAAAACATCGTTTTAATAAATTTTAATTAAACTGTATACTACTGTGCTTGAAATGTTTTATTCACAAAATGAAACATTCTTAATATTTTATCTTTAGGAACGATATTCTGTTACGGACAAATAGGAGCTGGTAAAACATATACAATGAATGGTTTATCACAAACTTATAACGATCGTGGAATTATACCACGAAGTCTTGGTCATTTATTTGAAGAAATACAGAAAAGATCAACACTTTCTATTACTGTGAAGTAAATAACTTTTCATCGGTGTTTTTGTTTTATATATAAGCTTGTTCATCTTTCTATTGTAGCAACCGTCTTTACACAATTGACATCGTAAACTGATCTCAGTTAAACAGCTATTGAAAACCAGAGGGCATGGAGTAGGTGTTTAGCTCTGGTGTGAGTATCTTCAGTAGTGAACATCCATAACCCAATCTGTGATCGAATCCAGGATCTTAGGTTCTCATGAATAGCATCTTACCTTTAAGCCATTTGGTCACTGTTGGGGATGTTATATCCTCAAAGCTCGCTTGATAAATGCCTTACTTTGGTTTTCACGTTTGCCAGCATGGGCTGATCAGTTGACCTGGAGATTTCATTTCCCACCAGGAAAATCCGTGGCTGTGATCGGTTGCTGTGTATTTTAGTGTGCTATTTTCATAACTGTCCCAAGGACGTTTCTATGATGTATAAGTAAACGAGAGTTGTATGCTTGATTGTACTGCGATTGCTGGGTGTTTGTAGAATATACTTTCTACGCTTACCAAGACTTCTGTTTTGCAGTTTGAGATTCAAGATAGCCTATCTGGACGCTGGTAATTGTCTCGTTCGCGTTTATCGACTAAGGTAAACTCGTAATAGCCTCAAGCATACTTAGTGACGAACATAACAGTCACCATGTTAAAATTCATTCAGTTAATGATATTGTGCAATCATATTCCAAAGTAATTGGTGGGTAACTGTTTAATACCCTATGATTAACTCTACTGGTCATGATTCCTCTCTATAGATCTTCGAATGACCACTCGAAACAAGTTACTCGTTCACTTCTTTAAGACAGCCTATTTTATTGATTGGCTGACATTTGATCAATCACTTATCAAGAGTACAAGTCTAGTATCTAACTGTTTTTTGTCCATCTTAAAAATTCCTATGCGTAAATTTTTTTATTCCAGTCATCTGGTAATAAGACCGTGACATATAAGATTTCATGCTTTATGACATTTATGTAAATGACTTTTTTCGCAACTTGACATTTTAAGTGCAGTTTAAAAAAAAAAAATATAAACTGTTTATTGCATAAGAATTTTCAAAAAAATAACTTTAATGATGAGAGACTATATAGTAACATCTTCATGTTATTTTATAAACTCTGGTTAGTAGTAGTACATTTGAATACCTGTAGAGTAGAAAGAAAAATGAATTCTATCGAAAAAGGAATAATGTAAGGTAGAAGAGATGGTAGATAGATGTCGACACATATTTAACAGATTTTACATTTTGAAAGTTCAAGTAATTTCAAATTCAGAAAAGAAACTGAAACATTGTTGTTTGTAATTTTTGATTAATATAATTCTTACAATATTTAAATGACATCAGAACATGAACATTTATCTTCTGCTAATTATATGACATCGTACAGCTGCACTTTCACTAACTTGATCAACTTAATATCGCAAATATTCTTTGGAATGTGAACAGAAATATGACTATCACGTGACTAGTAATCTTTCATTTACATCTTGATCGTTATCCATTCATGTTGATAAGAATGAACCAGAATTTTCTGGTGATAACCAGCCGCAGAGAGAATCATTTGAATAATGTGTCTAAAATGCTTACTAATATAACTATTCTACGCTGAAATCACAGCATTAAGTAAGCTTCAAACCTATGTCATGATGTATCAGTTACTCTTATACACATATCAACAAGTTTTGAAGTACAAACATTCTCACTAATCTGTTACTTTATAAATACTTGTCATTCGTCTATGTTATAAACTGACTAAAGTTAAATGTATGGATTATTAGATTTTTGAGTTAGCAACTCACAGTATCATAACTAACAGAAAGCTTAATGGTTTGAAGTTTAAGTTGGGTAATATAGTAAACTTGTAAAAATGCTTAATGAGTGCCCTTTGATTTTTGGTGGTTTATTAAGTGATGTCATTTCTTAAAACCCGATACTTTTGAATTTATAAGAAAACACAATGAAACTGCAAAAATTATTTACTAGTCATAGTGATATATATTTTATTTATTAAAATCTATAATTATTAGTACAAATGGATACTGAAATTTTATGTGCCTCAAAAATCACTGAATTTGTGTATGGGCTGAGATACTACCAAAGTAGGTGTTTTTAGAGAGAACCATATTATTCGTCATTTAAAACTGTGGAGTACTTTAAAACTGTTTTATTGTAGTATATGAATACTCAGGAGTGCTCATCCTAGACTTCAACAGTGATCGAAGCAGGAATTTTCAGATTTCAGTAGGATATAAGTATATGAACTTTCAACTTCATTGGCTTCACCTGCCATCAGTTAGACTGAACTCTACAGAGCCTTTCAAAAAAAACTATAGTCGAGTATTTACCAGCGAATTGCTTTGATTTAAAGTTCTAGTAAGGTGTGGTGAGTAAAGATTGTCCATTCCAAGTGTGAGAGGATAGTACAACTGGATCCTCGTACTAAATTGTAAGTTGGTCAATGCTGAAAATCTACCATCGGAAGCCGACTCAATGATCTAATGATGATGGGCTAACCACCTGATTTGATGGTTTTTAACGACGAGTGCTTAATGCTGAAGAGTTTGCTATTAGTATGCAACAACGGTCTGGCGCCTCCCGGTTTTTGACAGTCCCATGATCAATATCCATACGCGAAGAATATCATTTATAAGTTAAATACCCTACACAAAGCATTTGTAATATATATATATATACACCGGTTTTCTTAAATATTTTCACCATTCAGATTCAAAGTGTAAAGAAGATCTTCATCAATAGATTTCTTGATGAATACTTATAAACCACTTAAATAAAAATTATAGCATATTTTTACACTTAAAATTGAAATGTTATGAAGTTTTTCATTCAGTTTAACAAGCTTATCTTATTTTTGCTTTAGGCTGTCTTATATTGAAATATACAATGAACAAATTATTGATTTATTAACTAACATATCATCGAACAAAACAACAACACTTCAACAACCTTCTTTTGATTCTCTACAAATTGCTGAATCAAATGATCAAGTTTATGTTAAAGGATTAAATTGTTTAACTGTGAATAATTTAGAAAAAGCATTAACTATATTGTTCGAGGTAAGTATTTTTACTAAGCATCGTCTAATCCTTTATTTTCTTAAAACTACAAACACTTCTCATAACTGAAAATGAAAATGATATAGCTTGGGAGCTTGTATTTCGTGTCATAATAATATTTAAATTGCAGTTTGTGAAATTTTTTCGTTAAGTTAATGAATATCTATTATGATTATTTCTGTAATGGCTGTAGTTACAATCGAAATTATTGATGTTTAGTACTTCTTGGATATGAAGTTCATAGGAAATATGATGTGTGCCGAAACTTGGAATATTTCTCACTTTGATCTAAATAATGAATTTCTTAAAACAGTCAGTTGGACATTGTTACTTTGTAGTGACTAGTTTATTTTTAACGCTAAATAATTGATCTTTTTCTCACTTACATCAGAAAATTTTAGGATCGATCATATAAATGAAGAATATTCTTTTCAATATATTCTCATCGGCTTCTACCAATTATATATCCAAAATTAATAATGCGAAAATTGGCCAGGTTTCAGGCAAAATAGATCGTTTCAAATTAAAGTCTACGGGAAGTTAAGATTATTTGTGAAATAAAATGAAATTGTTAATGTTGAGATGAAAGTTAAATAAGTTTATACATTAAATAAAATTATGACATCAATGGTCAGAATAAATTTAGGTCAGATAGTGCGAGAGAAGTAATAATACAATCAGGGGATTCAAATCTTTCAGAAGACCAAGGTCACGAGTAACAATACAAATACCCTGATCTTTCTGTACATAAACTAACCTTGGAATAAAGCGCTGATATTGCTATTCGCACCTTTTCTCTTATGTTTAAGTTGCAGTATAGATTTAGTCTGTGATTATTAGAAGCGGTTAGTGAATTCAGATCTTGCGTTCATTTAGCAGACCGATCAATTTATTTATTGAACTACCTTATTAAATGGTGTTCTTGTCAATTATATTTTGCATACCATAATACTTTATAGAAAGAGAATGCACCAGAAATTAACATAAGCAATAAATTAATAGTTAAAATGAGTTATTCTATTTGATATATAAGTATCATTATAAAAAGTGTGTATACTAATTAACATTACATTTTTAGTATGCAGTTAGACTTTTTCAATGTTTGTTAAATATTGATATTCAATAAATAATGATGTAAATATTATTTTAAACATAATTGTGTATATTTCTCTGCACTTGAGGAATATAATTTCCATCATAAACTAATTTTAGAAGACGAAAAAGTATCATTAATAATCGAAATGCAAAATTAACAAAACATATACCACAAAGAAATATTTCCATATTTTTTAAATCAAGAGCTAATCTTAGGTAGATCACCATTGAAAAAGTAGAAGTATGGGATAGCCGTTTCGTTCTACTACGGGATTCTTCATTAGTGCACATCCGTGATCCCGAATTGAAGAATCGAACCTATGACATTCTGTCTCGTGAACGGACACTTAACTTCTCGACAACTGATCAATCGTCTAATGCTGTACATATTTAACTTCAATGAGTTGACAGTATTACGCATCTCACATCCATTTTCTTCAGTGGGTACTCAACCACAATCATTTCATAATTTTTCCCAATTCATACTAATGTGTAATCAAGATCATTTTCAAACTATAGAAATAATTGAGGCTGCAATTCCTCACTGAATATTTTCTTGAGTGTATTCTAATCATAAAAATTTTCATCTAAGTTCGAATGTATAGTTTTTACATTAGTTGGGTGCCGAAATAGTGTGTACGACATTAAAGCGAAAAATTATATTTGTAAGTTTCAGCGATTGAATTTTAAGTGGATCTACCGTTACGCCTGGCAATCTGGTCCAAGCTTTCTCAAGGAAATACAATCAAACATCCAAATTATTGAATACAAGATAAACCGATTATTTGCAATCTTAGCACACTTTTCACACCAAGTCCATTATACTCACTACAGTCAATACCACGTTCTGCATTGCCTACATGACTGGATGGTTTGTCTAGCTTACAGATAACTGTTTTGAAACTGAATATAAAAACGGCATAATTTACTGTCATTTGTTAAGAAAAAGAAAATATTGATGAGTTTACATTGAGAAAGACAATTGTTATTCTCAAAATTATCACTGTTTACGTGATAGATTTTATCTGCTGAATTATGTGTTTTTTGTAGTAAACATAAATAATCCTTGTGTTTGTGGTTATAGAGAAATTTCTCCTTTGCTTATTTATAATCTCTTTTAGTATGTTGAATTAAAATGTTCATTTCAGCTTTCGTTGAATATCACCATTTTTTATTTACAGGGAGAATTGAATCGTACTGTTGCATCACATTCCTTAAATCGTTTCTCATCACGTGCTCATGCTGTATTCACAATCTATCTGACGATCATTGATCCAATGGACAGTGATCGATGTACCAAATACAGTAAAATTCACTATGTGGATTTAGCCGGGTCAGACAGTTCGAAGGAAACACAGGTCTCATACCATATTCATTTATGTGTGTGTGTGTTAATTTTCGGTTTTATTATGTAAATAAAACGTTAAATGAAGTTTCACAACTGTTTAGCTTGTAAAATTAGGTACAGAGAGAGAGAGCAATAATGCTGTTGATAATTCAGTAGTTTAGAGTACAAACACAAAATATGACTTATGTAACTATTTCATCAATTTTGTCGGTTACCCAACACACTACAAGAGAAAATAGACTTATTCATAAATTTATACCAAAATATTTATTGGCTGAATGTTAAAATAATTCGTTTATTCAGAGCTGCATATACATTCCAAAGACTCCGAATAACAGGAAGTAGAAGTATTTGTTTGTCACGTGAATTGAGATATTTATGTTGTTCAACGGTTTTAAAATACAAACATCAACATCATTTAAAAAATATACTTAAAAGAGTTTACAAAGATTGCGACAATTATAAATACCGCCTTTAGCTCATAGTTTTGTTTGGTTACTAGAACGACTAATATAGAAACCATGAATGATAGTTGTGGATTACTCAGCAGATGATTTTAATAAAGCCTGGCTCATTCTTTCACCGGTAAATACTTCTTAAGACGACGTTATAATGATGTTGTAAGTGTATAACCACGATAAGTTTTATTGACATGACCTCTGCATTTTATGGTGGTGAAATTCATATTTACGCACTTAGGCCTGTTATACTCCATGGTTTTCATATCCGTCACAGTTATAAGGCTCAGAACTTGTTACTAAAGACCTATTTTGATTTCACTGAGCTTGTTCGAATCTTGGAGTAAGACTGTATTAAACTTTTTGTAATATTGCTTGCTCAGTCGGCCAGTACTTCTTTAACTTCAGTTCCATCTCAGCTATCACCAGGTAGGGATCTGAAGCTAAGTCAGAACTTCTCTTTGTTCTTACATCTTTTACGGACCTTCTGAATCTTATGCTTATAAAGATATGATTGGCCTAGCTTTCTGCAATGTAAAACTGATTTAGCTTTTAGTATACGCTCGTAAGGAAAAAGCATGCTGCCTATTAGTAGATTGTCGAAAACGCATAAATTAACCAGTCTCATTATTTGCATTCCTTTCCCCTAGTCCATGTCATCCTATGATATTCTATGATTCATATCCGGTGTTATACATTTCAACTTTGGCATCCAGATCTCCCATCAGGGTGGTTAAACTGCTTCCTTGACATTTATCTACCATTCACTATAGCTTCTCATAGGGCAGATCTTTATAATCTCCTCTTTTATTACTGTTGGGCGCATAGCACCAAGTGATATCTGTTTTAACCTTTTGATTCTTTGTTTTGATCCTGGGTCCATGAGATTCCCTCTCTATAAGTGATTTGAGAGCTAGTTTGGACAGCATTAGTGCAACTTCTTGCGTGTACGGGGCATTTTGTTCTTCCTGATCAGAATACAACAATAACTTATCCAAAGATATTTTTTTCTGTCCAACTTACTTCCAAAGGGTCTTGGTCACTTCAAATACTCCTAGTTTGTATCTTCTCAATTCCACGCTACCTGAATGGTCATCCCGATCTTTCACATTCCGCGGACATTCTATGTACATATACCCATTGTTGTTCTAATTGTCAGAAGAAGGTATCAATCTCTTGGCTTCCGAAAAAAAAATGGTTTTCACTGTTAGGCATCATATTCTTCTGAACGAAGACCCTTCAACATCCAGAGGAGATTTTAAACAGTTATAGCGATTTTTTCTGGTTAAGCATTTTGTTTACTGCGAGGTAACGTTGCTAACCGATCATCCAACTTTCCCGATTCGGACTTTCAGATATTCATAAGAATTTCACTTATATTATAGCTTAATAATCAAATATGTATTTATGTGCTACTTCTTTTATTACACAACTGTTTATAACTGGGCTAGTAATAATTGTTAGGATTTATTGTTTATAGCTTATTAAATGAGTTCTGTGACTCAGCTTCTGTACACTTTATGTGCTTGATTAATCAGGACACGTCGGAAAACTAACTAAGCACCTTGTTACTTGATTGTTACTTAATTTTAAACTCATATGGGCGTAAAATAGATGGTTATGAGGCATTGTGTTATGAGCATAATTTGACACTTTTTTTATTTCATAGTTTGAATATAAAGTTTATAATTAATGAATAATAATTTCACGACGATAAAGGATATGTTAACAATGAGTCGGTAAAAAAGATTCTTAGAATTAGGACAATATCTTAAAATATCATAAATCAATTAACTTAATAAGCACAATCGACATAAATCATTATATTTAGTTAATAAGTGAAAGTTGAACCTATGATTCAATAGATTGAAGTCAAAAATATTTCACTCATAAAATCACTATTGTGAACCAATTCAAGTAATTAAATCTTCTGTTAAAGTAACACTTTCTTTTGATATAATTTTTTAAATGTTTGTTATCTAGTATGTATACTATATTAATGGATTTATGTAGTTTTTTTAGTCACTCAATTTAATGTTGTCCATTATTTATTGATTTGTTCCTAATGCCTAAATTAGATTTACTGGGTTCAGTAGTCAGTTGCGTAGCAACATTTTGTGTAATCTATAGACAACAAAATTTTACAGTTGTCTACTATATATATATATATATATATATATATATATATATATATATATATATATATATCAACAGTTTCATAGTTTGCTAGTTTCTTCAACCAAATAATTAGTTTTTTCTAAATTCTGCTAATTTGATGAGACAATATTCCCGACAGAAATATTAACTATTATAGAAATGATTTCTATTTTTCAAAAAAAATCACATCTATCAGATATTTTAATTGCAAATATATTAATATTTATTTTGATAACAGATTGTATGACGTGGTTTGTCTTGAACAAATAGAAAAATGTCTATGATAGACGTATTTAGATATTGTTTGTCAACATATCAAATAATTCAACTTTCATATCCTTGACTGAGATATGATAGCATAGAAATTAGAATTTTGAACTTTTCAGACATGATATGTCTTGAAATTTCATTGACTCTTCTTCGGTAAACACACAGTCATAAATAAATTTGATTTTTGCTTTACACACTACTTGTTACTAAATTTTGTTTTTTTCTTCTAATTTCTATAAAGGTTACTGATAAACTTTTCAAGGAAGCTGCTTACATTAATCGTTCTTTGGCATTTCTAGAGCAAACAATTTTGGCGTTATCTGATTCAACAAGAGATTATGTACCATATCGACAATCAAAATTAACTCATTTTCTAAAAAATAGCATTGGAGGTCGTTGTCAAACTATTCTCATAGCTAATATATGGAATAAATATACATATCTAAATGAAACTGTACGCTTTTAGTTATTCTCCCTTAATACGTTCATACTTTTCTGATAAATCTTTATTGAGACTTATTACAACCCAAAAGAGCAAACGTGGAAATCTTCAGGTGGTGATATTAGTTCGATATCTTGAGGCACAGTGTTCGAATCTAAAAGTCCCAACTTTAAGTCTGTAATGTGCATTAATGTAGTCGACAAGCGCTTCTAGCTTTGATCTTGATACACTAGATATCAGGGTCATAAAACAAATAACTGAAAAATCAATGACCATTAATAAAATATTGTCTTATCGTTTTGTACATGGAAGGAGGCCACTTGTGTCGTCAAAAATATAAATTTGTAGACTAAAATGTGATAGTTATGTAAGTGCTCTTTTAAAAAACTCAACTTCACTGCTTTATTAGATAGCATTATTTTCATCCAATATCGTTGTTGATTTCACGTCTCAATGAAAGTTACACAAAATGCACTAAACCAATTTGGAGAAAACCTTGTTGGTTCAATTCGTCATTTTAGTAACTGGATTCGTTTTGGGCACTTGTTAAAAATGACAGAAATCGATAAATGCAGCTAGTTGTATTTTGTGAACAGCATATCTTAATGTATCTGTCTATACAAGAAATTTTAGAGTTTTAGCGAAAATTATTTGTCACAGTTTTGCTTTAATTGGAAATATATATATATATATATATATATATATATATATATATATATATATAACTGTTGATCATAATAATCGTTTTATTGATGAAAACTCCGTGCTAAGGATACATAAACTTCTGTTGTTCAACTGCATTGTATTGTCAGATAGTATACAGTGATTTGAACAAGATCAATTTTAATGCATTTTATTTGTAATTCTTTGTAGTTATCCACTTTACGATTTGCGAGTCGAGTTATGTCGATTCCAGGCAAACCTGAAATTAATCAAATGCATGATTCTATGGTATGTTTTAAATTGTTAACTTGAAAATACAGTTACTTCTCATATGTTTTGTAGTAACAAATAAAGTTACTGACAGATTTTTCCAGTTCGTTTAATAAATAAGTGTTTTTTTCATACAATCAGATGTTTGTTTAGTTACCAAGTTCCGAGATTATACATTCAAAAAACGGCTTTTTCAATACATAACACATTTGATTTTGGTAGAATTTTAGTATTTGAAGCCATCTTTCATCATCCGCTGACATTAACTGTGTAGTTACTGAGTACTCTCATGATCCCTCCTACTTAATAATATCGCTTGATTATAGAATCCATTAATAATGTGTTAGCCTTACGACAGTCGTACTAATAGATTTCGCCGAAACAACATAACAACTAATTATGGTGGAGTTTCCTTCTTTGAGCTTGATGTTTTGGTTGTGCAGCTTTCATTCTTCTTCTGAACAACATCATCAGCACAAACTCCACTAGTCATATGTAGAAAAACTCGAATACTTCACTTCTACCTGAACTTTGGGAGGATGATGTTGTTCAGACGAAGAATGAAAGCTCCACAACCAAAACATTCAGCTCAGAGAACGAAACTCCGCTACATTCATCCACATGAGCTACAAATTTTCCTCACCATCTCAATAACACTAATGGCCACCAGATGTCCTTAGTCTCATTAGCCCACACACATTCTTCCTTTTCACAATACCTGATCAGAACACGGGAAGATAAGATGAGTTACCTTCTTTTATTTTAACTCAAAAACTCAGTTGATAATATACATCACTTATAAGACCACAAAACACCATAAATATAAATCGAAATACGTACATAACTATGTGTTGCAAAACTGAGTGGCAGGTGTTTAATTGATAAGTACTAATTTATCAGTGATGAAATGCTTATCAAAACCTGATAAGTTCAATAAAAGCTTACAATCGGGATAGCATGATAGTATCTTGGCTGGAAAATACATAATAAAATCATGTCTAATCATTCACTTTGTTTTCATTTCGTTCACTTATTCCCCATTTCGATCACAGACCAGTGAAGACCGAACATGCACTTACTTTCATGATATCTGTGTTTTGTTTCCCGTATGCTGAGCGTGAACTATACTTTCTCGTTCGTAATAGGCGGTTACGGATAACTTTTAATGCTGAAAATGAAATCTTTTGATGAAAATTACATTCCGATAAACAACACCTACGTACCAAGTATAGAAAGAAACATAGTTGCAAGTTTTGCATAAGATGCGCCTATTGAACACTGAAAACGTTAAGGATAATCTAACCAAGTAAATTAGCGTAAATCTTTCGCCAAACGTCGCTGAAACTCATTTTTGTTAGACTGATTTATTTTCATGAATCATGCCTTCGTTTCGTTCTCTGAACTAGATGGTTCGATCGTGAAGCTTTCATTATTCTTCTGAATAATATCATCAGCACGTCAATTGGATCACCAGAAATAATGCTGTAGGGACGGGAAGTGTTGATTAAACCAGTGATTACTCTAAAAATTTGGGTTTGTTATGTGGACGACACACTCGTCATCATCAAAAAAGACGAGCTGGAAAACACCTACAATACCATCTTTGATGACATAAAATTCACAACGTAAAAGGACTCGAATAACAAATTATCATTCTAGGATTTATTTATAACCAGAAGTGATACAGAAAAACAGAAGATTCAAGTATATCAGAAACTCACCTACAAAGATCCAATGCTCTACTACACTATGAGCAATCCAGGAACTCATAAAATCAAGTGAGTATAAACTTTGTTCAAAAGGGTCATTACACGTGCAGAGCGTAAGAAAAAATATCTAATGACTATCCTTCAAAAGAACTGCTAATTCGGTATTTCATCAAAATATATCACCCAGCTCATTTAAAGAAAGGGAATCAGATATGGAGCCCAACAAATGGATAATCCTATTGTACATAAAATACATCAGAAATTACAGTGAAATTACTGAAGCCGTTTGGTATAACCATAACATACAACATGCAAAATCTTATTTTAATCAAAGGATGAAGTGACAAGAGAAGAAAAACTGACGATCATCTGTTCAAAGTGTGGAAAACAATACATTGGATATGGTAGATCCCACCTTTATCTTCACTTTATGAACACCAATTAGTGGTCAAACATCATGACGTATCTTCGTATATGACAACTGTGGACACGTTCAACTAGAAAAATATTGAAATCTTGGATAGAGGAATTTCCGGAAACATAGCATTCAGGTAAATCAGCAATCAATAAACACATGGCAATGGATCCAGTTTATCGACCAAGAGTCAGATCAATTAGAATACCGAGGGAGATAACGATAATTTAATGGTCGACAGCTGTCAACACATATCAAGATCAATAGGACCAGCTAAGAGTTATATGTCGAGAAATTCGAACAATTCACTTCTACCCAAAGTTTATACTAATGATGTTGTTCAAAAGAACAATCAAAGCTTCACGACCAAATCATCCAGCTCAGAGGACAAAACTCCATGACATATATTTACTTGGTGGATGATTTCGTGAACAACTTTGAGATACTGTTAAATAGAATGTAAGCGTGCAGCAGACATTATTAATGTTTATACAGTTAGACAAGCAATATGTTAATTGAACACTGAGAGCAGTAAGAATCAATCAAAACAAAGAGACGCATTGTATTCACGCTGTCATGATAGAGAGTTGGTTAGGATTACTAAATTTCAAAATCTTATTGGTAGACTGACCTTAATAAAATAATCTATGTAACAAAGGAACTACTTCGTCATAGTATGATACATCTCAGTGATGGTGATTCACGACTCTACCAAGAAGAATCAAACCCAGGACCATCAGGTCTCTGTACATACATTTAACTCTTAGAGAATTTAGCCAGTACTCAATAAGTAGTTAAGATGTTAAGCTTCAGTGATTCCCCAATATTGCGCAACAGTTTTTTAATGCAACTGGTAGTTGTCTGCTTCACACTTGAGATTGTTAAGTAATTGTCTAACCAAAATCAGCCTGTTTTGTGAACTACTCCTACTACAAATGCCTTTGTAAAATTTAACAATATGTATACTTTCTGTTTATGAAAATTGTTAACAGGCCATCATAAAGAAATTGAAAAATTCCAATGCTAATCTACTGCGAGAATTACTTATGTATGATACATTGGTAAGCTCTGCATTTTTGTCTCATAAAAAGAGATATTCACTTGGAATAAAATAAATGTTTTACTATAACTATACAGAATGCATTGCTTAGTATAGATATAGAATAAGAGTAATACATTTTATTCAATTGGTACTTCATATCTACTTCTAAATGATATTTATTTTCACAATCTGATGATATAATTTTCGGCATACTTTGTGTGTGGTCATAGTTATCTTTTAAAAATGGAATTCGATTCGTTTAATTTAACAATGAGGTTTACATTACTTTGCATTAAGGGGTTGTGAAGATTGTTAAGTTACACATTTTTGAAACCATGAATCGATCAATGTTAGAGAACCATTAGAAACCTGGAAGCACTGGACGGCCGTTTCGTCCTGGTATGGGACTCCTCAGCAGTGCGCATCCACGACTCCTGCACCACGCAGGACTCGAACCCAGGACCTTCAGTATTGTGAGCGAACGCCCTAACCGTTAGACCACTGAGCCAGTGTCCAGCGGCTTGACTTTTCTCTACAGTCTGTGGGTATGTAAAGGCTATTCATTTTATCGTAAATAAACAATGTAAATTAGAATAGGTAATGCAATACTTGAAACTATGGTTGACTGATTGAATATAGAGTACTTTGGCTATTCTGAGCCACAGCTCCACTGTAAAATGCATTAGTGATTTATAAAAACCTGTAATGTTTCTCTTCCTTTCAACACTGTTTTTAATTTATTAGGAAATTAGAATAATCTTCTCAGTGAGTGTGGATTTTACGGAAATGATGAAATTAGTAGCAGGGGTGGATAGTGGCTAGCAGTGAAATCCAGGAGGAGAGTTTCGTCGTATCTGGGACTCATCAGCTTAATGTATGTGCATCTCATTGTTGATGTTTACTTACTTAAAGGTCCTTAGATGCAGGTAAATCCATTTGATGAGTCCCAGATAAGGTGAAACGCGCGTCCTGGATTCCACTACTAGCCGCTATCCATTTCTACCAGGATGCACATATGCTATAGAGACTGATCGATTGCAGTCTCAACACATCTATGGGAAAATTCAAGAAACCAGTTCAAATGAATCTTTATTGCAGTTATCATCGTGGCTTCTTTTAAGTTTTAGAGATTCAAAATACATTCTGATAAAGGACAAGTTCGTAGTTGAAGTAAATATACATGTACCGTTTATGTCATCCATTGAAAAATAATTTAAAAGCATTATATCACAGCGAACTAACTCAATGATGCCTAAGTCTTGGATAATGACGGTTACGAGTGTAAATTGAAATATAGTCAGATTGATGAGCGAAAGAATACAAAACCCTTATAATCAATCATATTTCTGTAAAGTCTTTTAAACAAGATTTCGAATAATGAATATTACTAATGCATTAGCTTGTATTTTGATTTATAAGTGTTTGAAAGTATGAGTAGTTCAGCGTAACGCAGGCCACCTTGCCGGACAAAAATCACTTTCATGATCAAATTTAGAGCAAAAATGAAATACAATTTACACTAATACATGCATTGCACATTCGTCTAATAAAAGGAAGCATGGTCGAAAGTGTAGAATGACGAGCTGTTTTGAGTGTAGGATTACGTTGGAAGAAAGCTAGGGGTGGCCAAACCAAAACATGGCACAACCCCATGATTTCAATGACAAGTGGACTGAGTCATGTCGGTAGATGTAGGCTACCTGGTTGGGGTCCGCGAGATGAAAGTCATCAATGGTTAGAGACATGGCTCAGAATCGTTTGCAATGGCGCAGGTGCATCCAGTCTTTGTGTTCTCTCAAAATCTAACCTTCAGAATCCCTCATCATCTCTAACTTTCTCCTTCTAAATTTATCTTACTGAATTATACTTCTTGACTAATATTTTCGAACCCCAATCTACTCCATTACCATCGATAGCACTAAGTGATTTGAACTGACAGTTGCGTCTCTGTGCTAATGCGGTATGGCAACCTTAAGTGATGTACGCATGTACGAAGTTCTGCGTTGCATCTGTCTGTTTGTCTGAGTATAGAACGGTGAAACTTTTGCCTTCGGCTGTGGACTCTGGCTACTTCCAGGCGAGGCTCCGCTGCATACTACTGATAAACAACCTCGTAAATAACATCCACCAAGTCAGGATTCATATTATGTCATATATTTAGTTTTGCTAATATAGAATGTGATCCTTTATTACTATCACCGAAACTTAATACCACTACTCATCCAATATTTATTCAATTACCTAACAATTCACCAAGGAACTAATCATTATGAGCATATATAATTTCTATTTACTAACGTTTTTTCCATTATGTGATCTAAGAACAGTCTATGTTAAAAAAACATTTTACATCATAAACAATTAGAAAATATATGAAAACGGAACAGCTGTTTTATTTTAGTTTTTTAACTTTCTAACAAGCGCATATATATGTAATCTTATGCTAATTGTATTTCTCAATTGTTAACTTTACTTACTTTGTATTAGAAAAACTATTTTTTCCTAAAGAAATTATTTACTATTTTAAACTATTTAAAATTGTCAAATCAAGTTTTTTGTCTGCCTGATAGTTTTCAAAATTTGAAAATCCCATTCATTTTTAATTTTTAAAGAAATGAATTAAGTTAGCAAAATCATTGACACTTATGATTTTCTATAGAGTAATTCTATTTCAATTTTTAAGCCATCATTTTGCCGATACAATATGATGAGCGTTTTATAGTATGCAAATTCATTTGCCAAGAACACATTTAAAAACTTGAACTGCACTCGAAGTGCTTGGACTGGCGACACTATCTAGTTGCCTAAACCGAATTAAGTGGCATGGAGTTCAAACCTACAATTCTGTGACTGAGAATTAAGTGCCTTTATTATGGTGTACGCTACTTATGTTCACATAAGTAGTATATGATATCAAATAGAAATCAAACGTCTGACAGCAAAAGATCGAGAAGGAAAGAATGAGAACAGAAGGCAATTTGTAGGTAACGTAAAGTGAACTGAAGTCTGAACAGTCTAAATGAAAGAACACTGAAATCTGAAACAAATAAGGATTCGTTTGCAAACGATGATTCACGGGAAGGTTTTGTACATATGCTTAACAACTCTGTAGTATTCGCTTAAATATGTATGTTGATGGCCTCACCTGGGTTTTCGTGCACAACATTATTACCGAGTCACAACTCAAAGTAACCCTACACCATTAATTAAGCTAAAAATGAAAAAAACATCCTTAGATAAGACTAGTTAAAACTTTTGAATATATTTGTTTGTTCTTAGTAAAGAGTTTTTTTCCTGAATTACACTGAATATGAATTTAGTGATCATTGTTATATGTTGTACAGTATCAATTATTTTCATTCTGCACTGAAATCACCGCATTCACAGTAGTCAGACAGTATTGACATGATCAGTATGTAATTACATGGCCAACTTGTCATGGTCTTTGACATGATAGCATATTTTGTCATGATTACTGGAATTTTAAATCAAGTTTATCTTCGCATCGTTTTTGACTGTTCCCAATATTTCATATGATTTTGTTTGATCGGTATTTTTAATTCACTTTCACCTGTGAAGTTAATCGGTTTTTTTCCAATAAGTAGTAGATATTTATACGTGCACATGTATTTTTATTTCCGGCCCAAATAACGACATTCTATTATTCTCAATCATGTTCTCGGTTTCTTTGTACACACATGTGTCAGGGCACTGAATCTTTTCCATCTCAATAGCACCACACTCTAGACCTATACTGGTACTCAGAAGAGTCGTGAAGTTTGTAACATGCACGGACGAGACACTTGTCTCAACGTGCATTCACTCGTGTAAGAACCGGTGATTGTACATTTTTTGGGCCGGAAATAAAAATACTGTGCACGTATTAATTATTATCTACTACTTATTGGGAATGCTAATAACGTTGAGTATCTTCACCGAGGTGTAAGCTGTTAAACCTACCGATCAACCAAAATCATATTGAACTAATTGGTGGACGGAGGTCAAAAAACTGATGCGATATATTATTAACTTGATTTCAAATTCCAGTATGCATGACTTAAATTGCTAATCAATTCTGATGTCAAATAGTGACCCCTGATCAGAGTTGGCCATGGTAATTCACATCCTGTGTCTCATGTGTCCATCCTGTTATGCCCCCTTGTGATCTATCCTGTGAACTGGCTGGTGATTTCCAGTGCAGATGCAAATAATCTTGTGCGACTTTGACACTGTGTGTACAGACATATGTAGATCTCCCTGTACTTCACTCTACACATAAATTTCATCACTTCAGTTTGATAGTAGGTCTTGGGATTCAGTTGTAAATTTACAGCTAATACTAATAACCTTACTCTTTACTATATACGACAACAACAAATATATTCAATAATTTTATTTCCACTTAGTCATTAGGTGCTAAGGCCGTGTGTGTGTTTATCTTTTCACTTTTCTAAGCTTAATTCAATATCCTTTGGGTAGTGTATGGCGTTTCTAACCTCTTGCTGACTGTGGTGCTCGTTTTTCGCCATGTTAATTCAATGTGTTTGTGCACGAAAACCCAGGTGAGGCCATCAACATACATATTTAAGCGAATACTACAGAGTTGTTAGGTATATTTACAAAACCCTCCCGTGAATCATCATTTGCAAACGAATCCTTATTTGTTTCAGATTTCAGTGTTCTTTCATTTAGACTGTTCAGACTTCAGTTCACTTTACGTTACCTACAAATCGACTTCTGTTCTCATTCTTTCCTTCTCGATCTTTTGCTGTCAGACATTTGATTTCCATTTGATATCATATACTACTTATGTTCACATAAGTAGCGTACACCATAATAAAGGCACTTAATTCTCAGTCACAGAATTGTAGGTTTGAACTCCATGCCACTTAATTCGGTTTAGGCAACTAGATAGTGTCGCCAGTCCAAGCACTTCGAGTGCAGTTCAAGTTTTTAAATGTGTTCTTGGCAAATGAATTTGCATACTATAAAACGCTCATCATATTGTATCGGCAAAATGATGGCTTAAAAATTGAAATAGAATTACTCTATAGAAAATCATAAGTGTCAATGATTTTGCTAACTTAATTCATTTCTTTAAAAATTAAAAATGAATGGGATTTTCAAATTTTGAAAACTATCAGGCAGACAAAAAACTTGATTTGACAATTTTAAATAGTTTAAAATAGTAAATAATTTCTTTAGGAAAAAATAGTTTTTCTAATACAAAGTAAGTAAAGTTAACAATTGAGAAATACAATTAGCATAAGATTACATATATATGCGCTTGTTAGAAAGTTAAAAAACTAAAATAAAACAGCTGTTCCGTTTTCATATATTTTCTAATTGTTTATGATGTAAAATGTTTTTTTAACATAGACTGTTCTTAGATCACATAATGGAAAAAACGTTAGTAAATAGAAATTATATATGCTCATAATGATTAGTTCCTTGGTGAATTGTTAGGTAATTGAATAAATATTGGATGAGTAGTGGTATTAAGTTTCGGTGATAGTAATAAAGGATCACATTCTATATTAGCAAAACTAAATATATGACATAATATGAATCCTGACTTGGTGGATGTTATTTACGAGGTTGTTTATCAGTAGTATGCAGCGGAGCCTCGCCTGGAAGTAGCCAGAGTCCACAGCCGAAGGCAAAAGTTTCACCGTTCTATACTCAGACAAACAGACAGATGCAACGCAGAACTTCGTACATGCGTACATCACTTAAGGTTGCCATACCGCATTAGCACAGAGACGCAACTGTCAGTTCAAATCACTTAGTGCTATCGATGGTAATGGAGTAGATTGGGGTTCGAAAATATTAGTCAAGAAGTATAATTCAGTAAGATAAATTTAGAAGGAGAAAGTTAGAGATGATGAGGGATTCTGAAGGTTAGATTTTGAGAGAACACAAAGACTGGATGCACCTGCGCCATTGCAAACGATTCTGAGCCATGTCTCTAACCATTGATGACTTTCATCTCGCGGACCCCAACCAGGTAGCCTACATCTACCGACATGACTCAGTCCACTTGTCATTGAAATCATGGGGTTGTGCCATGTTTTGGTTTGGCCACCCCTAGCTTTCTTCCAACGTAATCCTACACTCAAAACAGCTCGTCATTCTACACTTTCGACCATGCTTCCTTTTATTAGACGAATGTGCAATGCATGTATTAGTGTAAATTGTATTTCATTTTTGCTCTAAATTTGATCATGAAAGTGATTTTTGTCCGGCAAGGTGGCCTGCGTTACGCTGAACTACTCATACTTTCAAACACTTATAAATCAAAATACAAGCTAATGCATTAGTAATATTCATTATTCGAAATCTTGTTTAAAAGACTTTACAGAAATATGATTGATTATAAGGGTTTTGTATTCTTTCGCTCATCAATCTGACTATATTTCAATTTACACTCGTAACCGTCATTATCCAAGACCTAGGCATCATTGAGTTAGTTCGCTGTGATATAATGCTTTTAAATTATTTTTCAATGGATGACATAAACGGTACATGTATATTTACTTCAACTACGAACTTGTCCTTTATCAGAATGTATTTTGAATCTCTAAAACTTAAAAGAAGCCACGATGATAACTGCAATAAAGATTCATTTGAACTGGTTTCTTGAATTTTCCCATAGATGTGTTGAGACTGCAATTGATCAGTCTTCTATAGCATATGTCGCATCCTGGTAGAAATGGATAGCAGCAGTAGTGGAATCCAGGACGCGCGTTTCACCTTATTCTGGGACTCATCAAATGGATTTTACCTGCATCTCAAGGACCTTTAGTAAATAAAACGAGTCACAATGAGATGCAACATACATTAAGCTGATGAGTCCCAGATAGGACGAAACTCTCCTCCTGGATTTCATTGCTAGCCACTATCCACCCCTGCTACTAATTTCATCATTTCCATAAAATTCACACTCACTGAGAAGATTATTCTAATTTCCTAATAAATTAATTGCAAACAGAGTTGAAAGGAAGATGATTTAAAACCCAAGAGAAACATTACAGGTTTTTATAAATCACTAATGCATTTTACAGTGGAGCTGTGGCTCAGAATAGCCAAAGTACTCTATATTCAATCAGTCAACCATAGTTTCAAGTATTGCATTACCTATTCTAATTTACATTGTTTATTGACGATAAAATGAATAGCCTTTAAATACCCACAGACTGTAGAGAAAAGTCAAGCCGCTGGACACTGGCTCAGTGGTCTAAAGGTTAGGGCGTTCGCTCACAATACTGAAGGTCCTGGGTTCGAGTCCTGCGTGGTGCAGGAGTCGTGGATGCGCACTGCTGAGGAGTCCCATAGCAGGACGAAACGGCCGTCCAGTGCTTCCAGGTTTCTAATGGTTCTCTAACATTGATCGATTCATGGTTTCAAAAATGTGTAACTTAACAATCTTCACAATCCCATAATGCAAAGTATGTAAACCTCATTGTTAAACTAAACGAATCGAATTCCATTTTTAAAAGATAACTATGACCACACATAAAGTATGCGGAAAATCATATCATCAGATTGTGAAAATAAATATTATTTGTAAGTAGATATGAAGTACCAATTGAATATAATGTATTACTCTTATTCTATATCTATACTAAGCAATGCATTCTGTATAGTTATAGTAAAACATTTATTTTATTCCAAGTGAATATCTATTTTTATGAGAAAAAAAAATGCAGAGCTTACCAATGTATCATACATAAGTAATTCTCGCAGTAGATTAGCATTGGAATTTTTCAATTTCTTTATGATGGCCTGTTAACAATTTTCATAAACAGAAAGTATACATATTGTTAAATTGTACAAAGGGCATTAGTAGTAAGAGTAGTTCACAAAACAGGCTGATTTTGGTTAGACAATTATTTAACAATCTCAAGTGTGAAGCAGACAACTACCAGTTGCATTAAAAAACTGTTGCGCAATATTGTGGACTAACTGAAGCTTAACATCTTAACTACTGGATACTGGCTAGATTCTCTAAGAGTTAAATTTATGTAGAGAGACCTGATGGTCCTGGGTTTGATTCTTGGTAGAGTCGTGAATCACAATCACTGAGATGTATCATACCATGACGAAGTAGTTCCTTTGTTACATAGATTATTTTAATAAGGTCAGTCTGCCAATAAGATTTTGAAATTTAGTAATCCTAACTCTCTATCATGAAAGCGTGAATAGAATGCGTTTCTTTGTTTTGATTGATTCTTACTGCTCTCAATGTTCAATTAACATATTGCTTGTCTAACTGTGTAAACATTATTAATGTCTGCTGCACGCTTACTTTCTATTTAACAGTATCTCAAAAATGTTCACGAAATCATCCACCAAGTAAATATGTGTCATGGAGTTTTGTCCTCTGAGCTGGATGATTTGGTCGTGAAGCTTTGATTGTTCTTTTGAACAACATCATTAGTATAAACTTTGGGTAGAAGTGAATTGTTCGAATTTCTCGACATATAACTCTTAGCTGGTCCTACTTATCTTGATATGTGTTGACAGCTGTCGGCCATTAAATTATCGTTATCTCCCTCGGTATTCTAATTGATCTGACTCTTGGTCGATAAACTGGATCCATTGCCATGTGTTTATTGATTGCTGATTTACCTGAATGCTATGTTTCCGGAAATTCCCTCTATCCAAGAGTTCAATACTTTTCTAGTTGAACGTGTCTACAGTTGTCATATACGAAGATACGTCATGATGTTTGACCACTAATTGGTGTTCATACAGTGAAGATAAAGGTGGGACCTACCATATCCCATGTATTATTTTCACACTTTGAACAGATGATCTTCAGTTTTTCATCTCTTGTCACTTCGTCTTTTGATTTACATAAGAATTTTTCATCCTGTATGTTATAGTTATTCCAAACGGCTTCAGTAATTTCACTGTAATTTCGGATGTATTTTATGTACAGTAGGATTATCCATTTGTTGGCTTCCATATCTGATTCTCTTTCTTTAAATGAGCTGGGTGATAAATATTTTGATGAAATAGCGCATTAGCAGTTCTTTTTAAGGATAGTCATTAGATATTTTTTCTGATGCTCTGCACGTGTAGTGACCCTTTTGAACAAAGTTTATACTTAGTTGATTTTATGAGTTCCTGGATTGCTCATAGTGTAGTAGAGAATTGGATCTGTGTAGGTGAGTTTCTGATATACTTGAATCTTCTGTTTTTCTGTATCATTTCTGGTTATAAATAAATCCTAGAATGATAATTTGTTATTCGAGTCCTTTTACGTTGTGAATTTTATGTCATCAAAGATGGTATTGTAGGTGTTTTCCAGATCGTCTTTTTTTATGATGACGAGTGTGTCGTCCACATAACAAACCCAAATTTTTAGAGTAATCACTGGTTAAATCAACAGTTCCCGTCCCTGCAGCATTATTTCTGGTGATCCGATTGACGTGCTGATGATATTATTCAGAAGAACAATGAAAGCTTCACGATCGAACCATCTAGTTCAGAGAACGAAACGAAGGCATGATTCATGAATATAAATCAGTCTAACAAAAATGAGTTTCAGCGACGTTTGGCGAAAGATTTACGCTAATTTACTTGGTTAGATTATCCTTAACGTTTTCAATGTTCAATAGGCGCATCTTATACAAAACTTGCAACTATGTTTCTTTCTATACTTGGTACATAGGTGTTGTTTATCGGAATGTAATTTTCATCAAAAGATTTCATTTTCAGCATTAAAAGTTATCCGTAACCGCCTTTTACGAACGAGAAAGTATAGTTCACGCTCAACATACGGGAAACAAAACACAGATATCGTGAAAGTGCATGTTCGGTCTTCACTGGTCTGTGATCGAAATGGGGAATAAGTGAACGCAATGAAAACAAGGTGAATGATTACACATGATTTTATTGTGTATTTTCCAGCCAAGATACTATCATGCTATCCCGATTGTAAGCTTTTATTGAACTTATCAGGTTTTGATAAGCATTTCATCACTGATAAATTAGTACTTATCAATTAAACACCTGCCACTCAGTTTTGCAACACATAGTTATGTACGTATTTTGAATTATATTTATGGTGTTTTGTGGTCTTATAAGTGATGTATATTATCAACTGAGTTTTTGAGTTAAAATAAAAGAAGGTAACTCATCTTATCTTCCCGTGTTCTGATCAGGTATTGTGAAAAGGAAGAATCTGTGTGGGCTAATGAGACTAAGGACATCTGGTGGCCATTAGTGTTATTGAGATGGTGAGGAAAATTTGTAGCTCATGTGGATGAATGTAGCGGAGTTTCGTTCTCCGAGCTGAATGTTTTGGTTGTGGAGCTTTCATTCTTCGTCTGAACAACATCATCCTCCCAAAATTCAGGTAGAAGTGAAGTATTCGAGTTTTTCTACATATGACTAGTGGAGTTTGTGCTGATGATGTTGTTCAGAAGAAGAATGAAAGCTGCACAACCAAAACATCAAGCTCAAAGAAGGAAACTCCACCATAATTAGTTGTTATGTTGTTTCGGCGAAATCTATTAGTACGACTGTCGTAAGGCTAACACATTATTAATGGATTCTATAATCAAGCGATATTATTAAGTAGGAGGGATCATGAGAGTAGTCAGTAACTACACAGTTAATGTCAGCGGATGATGAAAGATGGCTTCAAAATACTAAAATTCTACCAAAATCAAATGTGTTATGTATTGAAAAAGCCGTTTTTTGAATGTATAATCTCGGAACTTGGTAACTAAACAAACATCTGATTGTATGAAAAAAACACTTATTTATTAAACGAACTGGAAAAATCTGTCAGTAACTTTATTTGTGACTATAAAACATATGAGAAGTAACTGTATTTTCAAGTTAACAATTTAAAACATACCATAGAATCATGCATTTGATTAATTTCAGGTTTGCCTGGAATCGACATAACTCGACTCGCAAATCGTAAAGTGGATAACTACAAAGAATTACAAATAAAATGCATTAAAATTGATCTTGTTCAAATCATTATATGCTATCTGACAATACAAAGCAGTTGAACAACAGAAGTTTATGTATCCTTAGCACGGAGTTTTCAACAATAAAACGATTATTATGATCAATAAGAACTCATTTTGCTTCTTCTAAATTGACCCCAACAGTTACATATATATTTCCAATTAAAGAATAACTGTGACAAATAATTTTCGCTAAAACTCTAAAATTTGTTGTATAAATGGATACATTAAGACAGGTTATTCACAAAATACTACAACTAGCTGCATTTATCGATTTCTGTCATTTTTAACAAGTTCCCAAAACGAATCCAGTTATTCAAATAACGAATTGAACCAACTAAGTGATTTTCCAAATTGAAACGTGAAATCAGTAGCGATATTGGATGAAAATAATACTATCTAATAAAACATTGCAGAAGTTGAATTTTCAGAGAAGCACTAGCATAACTTTCACATTTTAGTCTACAAAGTTATATTTTTCGCGACACAAGTGGCCTCCTTCCATGTACAAAACGATTAGACAATATTTTATTAATGGTCACTGCTCTTTCAGTTCATTGTTTTATGACCATGTTTTCAAGGCCGTGGTAAATATATGCTCAAGGAGTGTTCATTTACATTCATCCGAATAGAGCTATCTTGTGTATCAGGATCAAAGCTAGAAGCGCTTGTCGACTACTCTATTACACATTACAGACTGCTATATCCGAACACTATGCCTCAAGATATCGAACTAATATCACCACCTGAAGATTTCCACGTTTGCTCTTTTGGGTTGTAGGTAAGTCTCAATAAAGATTTATCGGAAAAGTATGAACATATTAAGGGAGAATAACTAAAAGCGTACAGTTTCATTTAGATATGTATATTTATTCCATATATTAGCTATGAGAATAGTTTGACAACGACCTCCAATGCTATTTTTTAGAAAATGAGTTAATTTTGATTGTCGATATGGTACATAATCTCTTGTTGAATCAGATAACGCCAAAATTGTTTGCTCTAAAAATGCCAAAGAACGATTAATGTAAGCAGCTTCCTTGAAAAGTTTATCAGTAACCTTTATAGAAATTAGAAGAAAAAAAAACAAAATTTAGTAATAAGTAGTGTGTAAAGCAAAAATCAAATTTATTTATGATTGTGTGTTTACCGAAAAAGAGTCAATGAAATTTCAAGACATATCATGTCTGAAAAGTTCAAAATTCCAATTTCTATGCTATCATATCTCAGTCAAGGATATGAAAGTTGAATTATTTGATATGTTGACAAACAATATCTAAATACGTCTATCATAGACATTTTTCTATTTGTTCAAGACAAACCACGTCATACAATCTGTTATCAAAATAAATATTAATATATTTGCAATTAAAATATCTGATAGATGTGATTTTTTTTGAAAAATAGAAATCATTTCTATAATAGTTAATATTTCTGTCGGGAATATTGTCTCATCAAATTAGCAGAATTTAGAAAAACTAATTATTTGGTTGAAGAAACTAGCAAACTATGAAACTGTTGATATATATATATATATATATATATATATATATATATATATATATATATATAGTAGACAACTGTAAAATTTTGTTGTCTATAGATTACACAAAATGTTGCTACGCAACTGACTACTGAACCCAGTAAATCTAATTTAGGCATTAGGAACAAATCAATAAATAATGGACAACATTAAATTGAGTGACTAAAAAAACTACATAAATCCATTAATATAGTATACATACTAGATAATAAACATTTAAAAAATTTTATCAAAAGAAAGTGTTACTTTAACAGAAGATTTAATTACTTGAATTGGTTCATAATAGTGATGAGTGAAATATTTTTGACTTCAATCTTTTGAATCATAGGTTCAACTTTCACTTATTAACTAAATATAATGATTTATGTCGATTGTGCTTATTAAGTTGATTGATTTATGATATTTTAAGATATTGTCCTAATTGTAAGAATCTATTCGACCCACTCATTGTTAACATATCCTTTATCGTCGTGAAATTATTATTCATTAATTATAAACTTTATATTCAAACTTTGAAATAAAAAAAGTGTCAAATTATGCTCATAACACAATGCCTCATAACCATCTATTTTACGCCCATATGAGTTTAAAATTAAGTAACAATCAAGTAACAAGGTGCTTAGTTAGTTTTCCAACGTGTCTTGATGAATCAAGCACATAAAGTGTACAGAAGCTGAGTCACAGAACTCATTTAATAAGCTATAAACAATAAATCCTAACAATTATTACTAGACCTCTTATAAATAATTGTGTAATACAGGAAGTAGCACATAAATCCATATTTGATTATTAAGCTATAATATAAGTGAAATTCTTATGAATATCTGAAAGTCCGAATCGGGAAAGTTGGATGATCGGTTAGCAACGTTACCTCGCAGTAAACAAAATGCTTAACCAGAAAAAATCGCTATAACTGTTTAAAATCTCCTCTGGAAGTTGAAGGGTTTTCGTTCAGAAGAATATGATGCCAAACAGTGAAAACCATTTTTTTTTCGGAAGCCAAGAGATTGATACCTTCTTCTGACAATTAGAACAACAATGGGTATATGTACATAGAATGTCCGCGGAATGTGAAAGATCGGGATGACCATTCAGGTAGCGTGGAATTGAGAAGATACAAACTAGGAGTATTTGAAGTGACCAAGACCCTTTGGAAGTAAGTTGGACAGAAAAAAATATCTTTGGATAAGTTATTGTTGTATTCTGATCAGGAAGAACAAAATGCCCCGTACACGCAAGAAGTTGCACTAATGCTGTCCAAACTAGCTCTCAAATCACTTATAGAGAGGGAATCTCATGGACCCAGGATCAAAACAAAGAATCAAAAGGTTAAAACAGATATCACTTGGTGCTATGCGCCCAACAGTAATAAAAGAGGAGATTATAAAGATCTGCCCTATGAGAAGCTATAGTGAATGGTAGATAAATGTCAAGGAAGCAGTTTAACCACCCTGATGGGAGATCTGGATGCCAAAGTTGAAATGTATAACACCGGATATGAATCATAGAATATCATAGGATGACATGGACTAGGGGAAAGGAATGCAAATAATGAGACTGGTTAATTTATGCGTTTTCGACAATCTACTAATAGGCAGCATGCTTTTTCCTTACGAGCGTATACTAAAAGCTAAATCAGTTTTACATTGCAGAAAGCTAGGCCAATCATATCTTTATCAGCATAAGGTTCAGAAGGTCCGTAGAAGATGTAAGAACAAAGAGAAGTTCTGACTTAGCTTCAGATCCCTGCCTGGTGATAAGCCGAGATGGAACTGAAGTTAAAGAAGTACTGGCCGACTGAGCAAGCAATATTACAAAAAGTTTAATACAGTCTTACTCCAAGATTTGAACAAGCTCAGTGAAATCAAAAAAGGTCTTTAGTAACAAGTTATGAGCCTTACAACTGTGACGGATATGAAAACCATGGAGTATAACAGGCCTAAGTACGTAAATATGAATTTCACCACCATAAAATGCAGAGGTCATGTCAATAAAACTTATCGTGGTTATACACTTACAACACCATTATAACGTCGTCTTAAGAAGAATTTACCCGTGAAAGAATGAACCAGGCTTTATTAAAATCATCTGCTGAGTAATCCACAACGATCATTCATGGTTTCTATATTAGTCGTTCTAGTAACCAAACAAAACTATTAGCTAAAGGCGGTATTTATAATTGTCGCAATCTTTGTAAACTCTTTTAAGTGTATTTTTTAAATGATGTTGATGTTTGTATTTTAAAACCGTTGAACAACATAAATATCTAAATTCACGTGACAAACAAATACTTCTACTTCCTGTTATTCGGAGTCTTTGGAATGTATATTCAACTCTGAATAAACGAATTATTTTAACATTCAGCCAATAAATATTTTGGTATAAATTTATGAATAAGTCTATTTTCTCTTGTAGTGTGTTGGGTAACCGACAAAATTGATGAAATAGTTACATAAGTCATATTTTGTGTTTGTACTCTAAACTACTGAATTATCAACAGTATTACTGCTCTCTCTCTGTACCTAATTTTACAAGCTAAACAGTTGTGAAACTTCATTTAACGTTTTATTTACATAATAAAACCGAAATTTAATACACACACACACATAAATGAATACGGTATGAGACCTGTGTTTCCTTCGAACTGTCTGACCCGGCTAAATCCACATAGTGAATTTTACTGTATTTGGTACATCGATCACTGTCCATTGGATCAATAATCGTCAGATAGATTGTGAATACAGCATGAGCACGTGATGAGAAACGATTTAAGGAGTGTGATGCAACAGTACGATTCAATTCTCCCTGTAAATAAAAAATGATGATACTCAACGAAAGTTGAAATGAACATTTTAATTCAACATACTAAAAGAGATTATAAATAAGCAAAGGAGAAATTTCTCTATAACCACAAACACAAGGATTATTTATGTTTACTACAAAAAACACATAATTCAGCAGATAAAATCTATCACGTAAACAGTGATAATTTTGAGAATAAACAATTGTCTTTCTCAATGTAAACTCATCAATATTTTCTTTTTCTTAACAAATGACAGTAAATTATGCCGTTTTTATATTCAGTTTCAAAATAGTTATCTGTACTAGACAAACCATCCAGTCATGTAGGCAATGCAGAACGTGGTATTGACTGTAGTGAGTATAATGGACTTGGTGTGAAAAGTGTGCTAAGATTGCAAATAATCGGTTTATCTTGTATTCAATAATTTGGATGTTTGATTGTATTTCCTTGAGAAAGCTTGGACCAGATTGCCAGGCGTAACGGTAGATCCACTTAAAATTCAATCGCTGAAACTTACAAATATAATTTTTCGCTTTAATGTCGTACACACTATTTCGGCACCCAACTAATGTAAAAACTATACAGTCGAACTTAGATGAAAATTTTTATGATTAGAATACACTCAAGAAAATATTCAGTGAGGAATTGCAGCCTCAATTATTTCTATAGTTTGAAAATGATCTTGATTACACATTAGTATGAATTGGGAAAAATTATGAAATGATTGTGGTTGAGTACCCACTGAAGAAAATGGATGTGAGATGCGTAATACTGTCAACTCATTGAAGTTAAATATGTACAGCATTAGACGATTGATCAGTTGTCGAGAAGTTAAGTGTCCGTTCACGAGACAGAATGTCATAGGTTCGATTCTTCAATTCGGGATCACGGATGTGCACTAATGAAGAATCCCGTAGTAGAACGAAACGGCTATCCCATACTTCTACTTTTTCAATGGTGATCTACCTAAGATTAGCTCTTGATTTAAAAAATATGGAAATATTTCTTTGTGGTATATGTTTTGTTAATTTTGCATTTCGATTATTAATGATACTTTTTCGTCTTCTAAAATTAGTTTATGATGGAAATTATATTCCTCAAGTGTAGAGAAATATACACAATTATGTTTAAAATAATATTTACATTATTATTTATTGAATATCAATATTTAACAAACATTGAAAAAGTCTAACTGCATACTAAAAATGTAATGTTAAATAGTATACACACTTTTTATAATGATACGTATATATCAAATAGAATAACTCATTTTAACTATTAATTTATTGCTTATGTTAATTTCTGGTGCATTCTCTTTCTATAAAGTATTATGGTATGCAAAATATAATTGACAAGAACACCATTTAATAAGGTAGTTCAATAAATAAATTGATCGGTCTGCTAAATGAACGCAAGATCTGAATTCACTAACCGCTTCTAATAATCACAGACTAAATCTATACTGCAACTTAAACATAAGAGAAAAGGTGCGAATAGCAATATCAGCGCTTTATTCCAAGGTTAGTTTATGTACAGAAAGATCAGGGTATTTGTATTGTTACTCGTGACCTTGGTCTTCTGAAAGATTTGAATCCCCTGATTGTATTATTACTTCACTCACACTATCTGACATAAATTTATTCTGACCATTGATGTCACAATTTTATTTAATGTATAAACTTATTTAACTTTCATCTCAACATTAACAATTTCATTTTATTTCACAAATAATCGTAACTTCCCGTAGACTTTAATTTGAAACGATCTATTTTGCCTGAAACCTGGCCAATTTTCGCATTATTAATTTTGGATATATAATTGGTAGAAGCCGATGAGAATATATAGAAAAGAATATTCTTCACTTATATGATCGATCCTAAAATTTTCTGATGTAAGTGAGAAAAAGATCAATTATTTAGCGTTAAAAATAAACTAGTCACTACAAAGTAACAATGTCCAACTGACTGTTTTAAGAAATTCATTATTTAGATCAAAGTGAGAAATATTCCAAGTTTCGGCACACATCATATTTCCTATGAACTTCATATCCAAGAAGTACTAAACATCAATAATTTCGATTGTAACTACAGCCATTACAGAAATAATCATAATAGATATTCATTAACTTAACGAAAAAATTTCACAAACTGCAATTTAAATATTATTATGACACGAAATACAAGCTCCCAAGCTATATCATTTTCATTTTCAGTTATGAGAAGTGTTTGTAGTTTTAAGAAAATAAAGGATTAGACGATGCTTAGTAAAAATACTTACCTCGAACAATATAGTTAATGCTTTTTCTAAATTATTCACAGTTAAACAATTTAATCCTTTAACATAAACTTGATCATTTGATTCAGCAATTTGTAGAGAATCAAAAGAAGGTTGTTGAAGTGTTGTTGTTTTGTTCGATGATATGTTAGTTAATAAATCAATAATTTGTTCATTGTATATTTCAATATAAGACAGCCTAAAGCAAAAATAAGATAAGCTTGTTAAACTGAATGAAAAACTTCATAACATTTCAATTTTAAGTGTAAAAATATGCTATAATTTTTATTTAAGTGGTTTATAAGTATTCATCAAGAAATCTATTGATGAAGATCTTCTTTACACTTTGAATCTGAATGGTGAAAATATTTAAGAAAACCGGTGTATATATATATATATATTACAAATGCTTTGTGTAGGGTATTTAACTTATAAATGATATTCTTCGCGTATGGATATTGATCATGGGACTGTCAAAAACCGGGAGGCGCCAGACCGTTGTTGCATACTAATAGCAAACTCTTCAGCATTAAGCACTCGTCGTTAAAAACCATCAAATCAGGTGGTTAGCCCATCATCATTAGATCATTGAGTCGGCTTCCGATGGTAGATTTTCAGCATTGACCAACTTACAATTTAGTACGAGGATCCAGTTGTACTATCCTCTCACACTTGGAATGGACAATCTTTACTCACCACACCTTACTAGAACTTTAAATCAAAGCAATTCGCTGGTAAATACTCGACTATAGTTTTTTTTGAAAGGCTCTGTAGAGTTCAGTCTAACTGATGGCAGGTGAAGCCAATGAAGTTGAAA
>OX103979.1:20751792-20915478 GCA_944470395.2 Schistosoma turkestanicum
AATTTTTAACATACTACAACACGGCGACTATACGATAAGTCTTTACTCTCGACGTTAGGCCTATATTGTTGTATATAAGGATTAGGGATTGTTCGTGAAATCTGAATTTTTCTCCCATGCTTATTATGAATCCGTCAGCTTTCAGCTACTGGGAACGAAAAGCGGTTGACTTCTCATAGAGACGTTTGTTCATCTATTTCGAATCTCCTAATGAGGATAGTAGCTATCCACCTGAATATACTGTTTTATTATTAGATTTAAAATTCAACTGAATAAATTGTTATGCTCTTCAATTGACATGCTTGAAACTATTACGAGTATCACCTTAGTGGGTAAACGAGAGCTAAGACAATGATCCAGTGACACGATAGGCTACTCTGATCCGTTTCCCTGTCTAACTCAAAAAAGAAATCTTGATATGGCACCCAGAGAAATAAGGTCAACAAGCAGACAAATCGATTTTATTCATACATGATACGAACGTCATTGAGAGAGACACAAAAATAGCATACTAAAATAACACATCAACCAATGACAGTCAAGGAGTTTCCAGGTGGGAAACGTAATTCCAAGGTCAACCGATGAGCCCATGAAAAAAATCCAGAATTACGACCTTTATCAAGTGAGTTCAAGGGATCTAACATCCCCAACATGTAGTAAAAAGTCCATAACATATCGTAAATAATGAATCACAATTTATTCAGTAACAATCTTTTTCCGATGATGTTTAAATATCAGATTTTTGAATGATTAACGATAATTTTGGAATAGAATAAAATAATATTAACGATCAATAGTTCAAGTTGAAGGTTAGATTTGGCACAATTTAAAAATACATAATTTGACAATAATGCACATTGAAAATATATATTTGAATTTATCAGACAATGCTTTCTATCGTTTCCCTTTCCAATCGATTACTCGATTCATACCACATACAAAACTCAATTATTCGGTGGTGGGTAAAGTAAGTATCAAGACAGCATGACTTGTTTCAAAAATCGTGTAATTTTAAACTGCAGACGCTTACATTTTAGCTTAGTTACTGATAATTTCGAGCAGATAAGTCATAATTCTAACAAAAAAATTCTTCATTATTTAACAACCGTAAACATGTGATTTATCCTAAATCATCTGACTGCTTGGATTTATTGAAATAGATAACTTTAATTGTATTTAGAACATTGTATCACTAAAAAATTACATTTCCTGTTTGAACAAGCTTTTTTTTGGTTTAAATGACTAATTTTAAGCTAATTATTTATGTGAAATATTTCTCAGAGTCACCGGTAAATGAATTCTCAGTAGAACGAAAATTTCTTCTGCATTAGTTTTGTGTAATTAATCAATAAGAAAATATGATTTTCGTTAACATTAAGTGACTCGGGATCTGACTACAACTCGGACGAACAATTGAATATGCTCTGCAATAAATCTCTTTGATTTTCTGTATATTACATTTTAGCTAACTCTGTTTGTACGACTGCGGTAATTAAAATACCAATGTAGTTTTGTGGATGAATTCATTCTATACATACATGTAAGCTGACAGATAAGGAATGCGAAGTAAAGGGAAACACAGATGCCAAGTGGTCCAAGTCCATGTGATGAGCCTTGAAAAACTATTTATGGCCACACAAAAAATAAGCTAGACATGTGATATGTCAAGTAGTTAATGCATACTAACACACACATATACTCAAATAAAAACAACCAAGGTTATGAGCGAATAATAGACAAGGTCGTAAGACGTATGAATAACATGGATTCCTGTTGATTGGCTTCGTTTATCAAACATCGACTAAAATTTCCCTTCATATGCAGTTGTTTAGTAGCCTTATGAACTCACTGGAAACTAGATCGATAAAAGTCGATCTGATTGTCATGACATTTTTTACTGCTCAAAGATCGATTGTTGCAAACAGATAATGTATGTAGATTGATCTGCTAAACTGCATCCTGATGAAATATATGTACCTTTGATTAGGTCAAATCAGATAGACCTGGTTAAAATACTGAAATGAAGTGAATAGTGATTGAAACCGGAAGTGAATCTATTTTAACAATGTTGAATAAAATCAGTTATCTTGATATTTACTGATTCGTAGTACTATTCTACTAGCTAATAAGATTAGAAACAATCTAGCTAATTCAAGGAAGGATGCCCTTGTCAACTGATTTATTTTCAAAGCTAAAGCAGTTAAAAATATTGTTATTTTTCCTCTATTGCCTGTATTATATCACATGTTGATGATAAATCCATGGAATGTATGTTTTGATCAACATGAGAAAACTGTTAGTAGAAGAATTTTTGATCACTGAAGAAACTGGGTACGGTTTTCATAACATACTGACTTTATATTAAAAAACTAATCAAAAAATATGAACAGTGAATAGTTGTTTCCTCTCTGCTTTCAACTCATCATTAATGTGCATACTTACGTACTTGAATGCAGTCGAAAATAAAGACGCAAGAATCGCTATTTTCGAGGTTGATTACATGAGTTCACAATCTATTATAGAATTACTAGTAATAATTATACTTTGTCAGATACAGCAGTGTATCTTTACTAACCAGTAAAATATCTTATCGCAGTTTTCCCCCTACTTAAGAATTCGTACTAGTATGTGATGTTTGTTATTAGTAGAGAAGAGGCTCAGTGAGTGATTAGGGCAGTTGGATTGCAGCCATTGTCACACGTTTGAACCATGCTTCAATTACTTTTAATCAGGCAACCAGTCAGTATTACCATCCTTTACAGTTGGAGCATGACTGAATGTTAAGTAAATGGATTCTTGACTAGGAAATTAGATTTCTGTCATTTATTACTGATCAAATGAATTTTTTTGGCTAAACAATTAGTTACTGAACACAACACTTCTTAACAAAATTAATTATATTTTTTCATTTAACAACAATATAAATTAGTTGATAAAACAAGAACAATTTAACCGAGAACATGATGAGATGTACTCTGTTTTTTTTCAAATTCAGTCAACATGAAGTTCAAAAGTTTAATTTTATTCACCGTCTAATAACATTTAGCTGCAAGGTCTTTTCGTTAGCAAACAAATTTTTTCTCTTATTTTATGTGATATGATTTTGCTTTTATTAATGGCAAATATTTCTGTTTCATAGACGGTAATTCTGACAACTGTTTGTTCTACTAAAACTAAATTCGATCTGTATTCATTCTTTCATTGTTAGTCATCAGTAGCTTTGTAATAATGCTACACTTCAGTAGCTAATATTAATTTTCAATCGTCTAAATTCAAGATTCATTGAAATCTACACTTTCATGAAGAGAAATAAATATGAACGCTAAACAAAAATGTATTGAATGAAAATATTAATAATAACAACAACAGAACTAGACTAAAAATATTATTGCTTCAAAAGGCTTCAAAATCTCAACTGATTCAGTGTTATTATTCTCATGGCAGGTTTTATTGTATTTTTCCTATTGATGAATATAGCCGATTAACAACAGACAGTTAAACAAATATGCTGATTGCATTATTATTATGGAACATACATATTCCCTAGTGTATTCAGACAAAGCAGTGCTGAATAATGGTTTTCATTGTTAACATTACATTTAAACTGTAGCTTTTGATGTAATAACTGGTTTGTTTTGTTATATTATGACAACAAATATCTGCCACGAATATGAATATTTGCTTGGATTGTTGAGTTTTTCATAATCAATATTACAGATTAACCTTATGTAAAGAAAATAACTGTAAAGTAGGAGGCACTGAAAAGCTGTTTTGTTATGATAAACTATTGAGTAGCAGTAACCTATAGGTCAACTGCTCACCCTGGAGTCAGAGGTACTGAGCTCGGTCCCAGATGTGGTTGTGGATTTTAACTACTGATGCGTTCCATAATGGGGCACACTAGATGTTCAATGCCTTCTGGTTTTGAATCCTTGCCAAACAAACATCACCACGTAGTGTAGACTTCTAAAAGTTTGTCAGCTAGCAAGGAAATCTGATGTAGTGATAAAATACTGAAAAGCTGTTTCACGTTTAGTTCAATGCTACTCATAAGTAGCTACTGCATCCAGAAATAAACTAATTATTTACAAAAAAAATGTTTTTTCCTGCTTATATTAGTTTCAAACAAAATAAGATTTTACACCATTATCTTCGTTCAAACAATCCATATTATATCTGGTGGGATAGTGACAGTAATTCCTTGTTGCTTGATACTAAATTTTTGATTATAGGGAATATTCCTGTGAATCAAATGCATTGAATATATGATTCATGCATAGATTTCAAGTAGTCCTCTTTTTTAGCCTAACAAATACCAAACAAAAGCGAGGTATGTCTATTATCGTTGTATTTTTGCTGGAGTGTCACAACAGTTAACATGGAATTTTCCAAAATTTTGCTAAGTATATAACGTAGATAATGTTCATAGCTGATTAATTGAAACGAAATGTTCGGCAGATGAAATAGGTTCAATAACTAGTTAATCAGAAAATAAGTTTTCTAAAGATCTGAGCAGATTTCCTACAGAAGTTCCACTAAGGGATTACTTTATAACCATCAAACTGGTAAATACCACTTTCGTAAATAAATACACTTTCTACAAAACATTTGCATGCTGGCTAGACGTTCGGATTGCTCGATATTGCCTATGTATATAAGCCGATTTTATTTTGAACAGGGGGCCAGAATCGCAAGCAAGTATTTACATTTTTTTATTTCATTTGAGGACTCATTAATTCATATGTCACTGTTATCCTATAGTTGTTTAGAATAAAATGAACTGAGAACCTGTCAATTTAAATTTAATATAGACTACTAAGTCATGGTAGACTTAAAATAATATGTTCAGAGAGTTCAATATTTTGATATTATGTGTTTGAAAACAGGGTATGCTTGAGTAATTTAGCATTTTTGTATGATAAAAATTAATCACACTAACTTGCCTAGATAAATTAATCTACATTCAAATAAACTATGAATATATGAAAACAAATATTTGAACTATCTATGATACTGAAATAAATTTTTTAAACAAAGCAAAATCTATGTGTTTATATTTCTCATTTTTATAAGAAAACAGACTTTCAACTAATTTGACCGTGTTGAACAAAATCAATTCTAGACATGTAAATGATTCACCAAATCGGACAAAAATGAATGCAAAGAACAATGTTGAAGATTTGTATGTTCGGCCAGATTTTCGTCTCCGAGAAAGATGTGATGCTTGTTCCGTCACATTCTACCGTGCCGACCAGGTTAATTGAAGACCAGTAAGACTAAAAGCAGCACACCCATAATCGGACTGAAAAGTTTTGTTTCTGACTGCACAGATCTGTAGCCGTAATAACATATATTCTTCTGATAATCAGCATTTGCAGCTATGCTTCCTCTCAACAAGGGAAGGATGGGGTTAGAAAACGTTAGTTCTAGAAATAATATATACTTTATTTCACCCTACAGATTTCTGTCATGAGCGGTAAAGTTAAAAATGTACGGAACTTCGACGTCTGAAACAATCCACAACTAAGCTGTTTATGACCAATAACAGACATAAAACAAATGTTATCATATTTTATTATTCTTACTAATATCTGTACACCTGTCTTCCTACTATCAACTTGTACTTTTACATATTATTTGTAGCTGACTCATGAATTGTCTTGATTTAGTTTAACATTTTCATATATACATGTTACAGTAAAGCCTGATGACGATACAATTCAAAACAATATTGTTCGCTTATATATGTTGTTCATAAATAAATTGCAAATGTTTTCTAATATCTGTTTAATGAAATATTTAAAACACTCAAATTCCAGGTACTAGTTTACACATTTAAATTTCACTCTGAGAACTACAGCATAACTAGTCTGCTAGTTTCTCAAGTCCTAACAAAAAGCAGGTTTGATTCCTAATAATACTTTGTGTGATATACTTACGAAATTACCACTGAACTGGAAACATTACTTGCTGTTTCAGTACAAATTTAAGTCACCATTTATTCTCTCTCTCTCTCTCTCTCTCTCTCTATATATATATATATATATATATATATATATATATATATATATATATATATATATATATAAAACTTTGTAGTAATGAGCTTTGATAGTAATTGCAACCGATTTAAAATAATTAGCTTTTAATAAGTGATGGTAGCGTTCCGGATATTATTTTACTTATTTAGTCATAAGCATAGGGTTGTGGAGATTGTTGGATTTCATTGCAGTTCTAAATCGATCCAAATCAAGCCACCATTGAAAACCTGGAAGCATTGAACGGCCATTTCATTATAGCAAACAACACCTCCACAGTGAGCACTCAGGTTTTCACTGGTGTTCTGACACAAACAGGTTCAGAGTTTCAATAAAATCCCACAATCCTAACACCACTTCTTGTAATTATCATGTTATCAGTAGTGACCAGCTTTGAGAAGGAATTTCCGAAGCCCTAGTAAGAAGTCGTAGCCAATTTAGTCCAACTGTGTCGGGTTCGAGACAGTTATCCAACGAAGACAGTGGATGAGTTCACGCACTATCGTGGATTGATCGAAGTTATACATTTTGCATTGAATATCAAGATGATAACAATTCGTGAAGAAAATGTTAATCAACCTGATTTCAACGAAATTCCAGAATTTAAATGTTTTTTTTCTAGTCGATAAGCTTTTGAAATTGTTTTAGGATTTTTGAGAAGTAAAGAAATTTTAAGATTTATTGTGTTCTACATAGATTGTATTTATCACTAAATATTTAGATAATAATTTCAGTAAAAACAAAAACGAATTATTAATTATGCTAAACTCCTTTTTGTTTGAAAACATGTTATTATAAATTTATTGACCTTTAATTATGTGGATTTTGATATTTTATCAGAATTCGATTGATTTATTGATTTTTTGAGAATGAACTTATCATTGTTTCACAGAGTCTTATGGAAAAGTTTTAAGAAAATGAAACATTGAATAGTTTCACATTTTTTTTGAAATATTTCATGTTAGGTCACTTCAAGTTCAATTGGATGAAACAAAAGAACAATTAAGTAGACAAAGTGATTATACCAGTAGTCGTTCACCGACAACTGTGGCAGTTTCAACTATATCTAGCAGTTCACGTAGTGGAGCAACTGTTCAAGGTTCCAAAATTGCAAGTGGTAATTCAAACATTAGCACAACAAAGCGTCAAACAACCAATCCTGCCACTAATGAAATAAATTTAGCAAAATCTGCACAGAATGTTAATTTCAAAGACAAGGCATTAGTAGTTAATCCGGTTGGAGAATTAGATGCTTCATCTGGTCGAGGCTTTTTACCGCCCATCGATCGAAATGTTGGAGATAAAATTTCATTAATGACAGATGGAGCTGTTTTACAAGTATGTATATTCTGTTCGATTTAGAAATGATTTTCCATCTTTATGCTTTACTAAAGTGTCTGTTAAATGAGATTTAGTTGAAGATGAATATAATTTTCAAATTATATCTTAAACAATATTAACTGACTTTATGATCTTGTCTATTGAAGATCCAATCAAGGCTAAAATTACCATAATTTCTTCTGAATACATGAGTTTATTGACTGTTATCGAAGTCAGTTTACAACATGAATGCAAAAAACCACGATTACTGCTGTTAAAACAAGCAAGTTCAAAGTGATGCTCACACAATAACACTTTCAAAATGAATTCCCATTAGTTTATTCAAGTAACAAAATTTCAACCAATTACTTCCAACTATTAGGAACTCTCATTCATTTGTTAGTTAGTCATAACATTTGATGTATATTACAAATAATTATAACAGGAAACTGTTATCCATAAAATCGATCAAATAGGGAACAAAGAAATTGGATAATATTCAAATTATCTAGTGAATGAGATTAACGACCTAAAATTCTGTTCTATAAATTGGACATTACTGCGAATAGTTAAATCGATTGAAGTTAAAATAATGATATAAGTGTAAAGCTTTGTCTGTGATCCTTGATAGTTCTTGTAACGAAAACTGTTTTCGAAGCCGATATAATTCTTAAAAAATATTATCACTCGTTTAAAATTGAACAATGATGGAATGTTTATCGACTACATTGCCTCTTCATTAAATTTCATGATTTAAAAATCTTCACTGCTACTTACTGGATGGCTTAATTACCGTTCACATTTTTTAACAAATTCCCTTTTTTACTTTTCGCTTTATAACCATTTTTACTTTCAATTTCTTACTTACTTACTTACGCTTGTTACCCCTCATGGATCATAGACCGCTGAGCAGCCTTCTCCAACCCACTCTGTCCTGGACCTTCTTTTCCAGTTCTGTCCAATCACTATTTATTCTTTTCACGTCTGTCTCTCATTCTTTGGCCTTGCCCTTTTCTTTAGACCTTGTATATCGTACATCCCCCCAGATGTTGACGTCTTCATAATCCTGTCGATAACCAGGAGAAAGAGGAAAGGTGAGAGTAACTAATCTTGCCTGACACCGATCTACACTTGGAACGAATCTGTGGACTGTCCTCTACGCAAGTTCTTGCTGTTTAATCCATCATAAGAATCCCGCTTGATGTCGAATATCTTCTCGGGCACGCTGCAGTGTCGAAGAAGCCTCTATAGTGTTGTCCTATCTACGTTGCCAAATGTTTGCTCGAAGTCAAGGAAGTAGATGTAGAGTGGTGAATTCAATTCGATTGACTGCTCTAAAATGACCCGTAATGTCGCGATCTGATCGGTACACGATCGACCCTAACGTAATCCAGCCTGTTGATCTGGAAGTCAAGTGTCTACTGGATCTTTCGTCTGGTTTAACAGCATTCTGTTGAAGACATTTCCTGGTACAGATATTAGAGTGATGATTCTGTGGTTTTCACACTTGCTGAGATCGGCGTCCTACTTTCCAGTCTATTTGTACCTGTTCTTCATCCCAAATCTTGCTGAAGAGAGCGTGGGGTATCTTTTCATTTACTGTTATGTCTGATGTGAATGTCTCACCCTTTATGTTATCTGGTCCTGTTGCTTTGCGGTTCTCTATTTGACTGATTTCCATGGTAATCTGTTCAGTTGCTAGTGGGCCAACATTGATTGGGTGCACAACACTGAATGACGTTCATTGTAATCCCCTGTTTCCTTGTCCCGAAGGATACTCTGATGATACTGAGTGGATGAGATTCCCATCTTACAAGTGCTTTGTGTGCTACTTTGGACAGCATTAGCGCCACTCCTTGTGTATATGAGGTATTTTCTCCTTGTTGGCCGTAGTACAACGCCACCCCCAGAAGCTAATCTTTTCTGTCTAATTCTCATTCAATTGGTTTCACTTATTCCAAGTACAATCAAGTTCTAATTTTTCAGTTCTTCAGCTAACTGAATAGTTCTCTTGGTCTCTCTGATTGTGCGGAGTTTTTAATTTCACTCCGTTCTTTATATTAAATTCACTTTTAACACACAAACTTCACTTAGCATTTATTAACTTTTGTATTAGTTCTTTTTGTTTCTAATTTTTTTTTGTGTTGGTTCAAATTAAACTTGACTTGTTACGGTATGCTAAACTTCGTTTATACTGATGTTATTTATGTAACCTTCTACTGTTTGCAGTTGATGAGAAGCCTTGAAACATAATGAATTCCTGTTATCCAGTAAATCTCGTTCTCCTTTCTTTATTTAAATTTATCTTGGTATCAGGATGCATGAAATATAAAAGGGTATTTCAATGAATTGCCAGAAAACAAAGAACTGCCAATAAAAATAGTGATTTTCTTCATTTAATCATACGATACTTGTGTTTTTCTTCATTCGGTTATACAGTTCAGTGATACAATCTGAACACAGTCAGACCCTAACACCAAAGAGTTTATAGAAAAGATGGTTATATGGAAGCAATCTGCTCATATTTAAACTAGAATACTAACAGAGATATATGGTTACCTTACCTCAATTGTTTAGTGGCAATAAACACTTAATCAGAGTCCCGCTGTTAGTCATAATCCATTTATTCTAATAAATTAACTATTCTTGCAGACAGCCGAATAGTGTTCTAGTATCATTCTTTATTCAGTGTTGAGCTTTTACGATAAAGCATACTTTTTTCTAAATTTGATTTATTTTAGTGTAAATAGTTTAATTACTTAATCCATTTTGATTTGAAATCATTCAAGAAGAATCAAAAATTATCTTTAATTGGCAAAAAGATTTGTTTTACCTACTAAGGTAACAACATTGAAACACGTTTCCAAATGAAAAATTTAAAATTTTAAAGGTCATTCTAGTCAACTAGTACAAACTTATTGATCGAAATGATGTCTAAGCTCTTCAAATAGTTATATTTTAAGAAGTTATGATATTTACATATTTCAATTATGAAATAATGAATTCATTAACTGTTTGATTTTCCGTTGATTATTTATTCTTGATGATAAATTAGAAATTTTCTCTGCCTATTTCACATCCGCTACATATCGAATCTATTTAGTTTACACTTTTTAAACGTTTCACTATTGATCGATGAACAGTAATAAAAGTATTCTTTCAAATAGATTTACACAAGCTATATAATTAACAAGACCTAAAGAGAATAAGACTCTTCTCATTAGTCTCACTGTCAGTAATAATCCAGATTTACGATCAACTTTAGTAAATTTGTATTACAATCTCTGTCAGTTTGGCGTAGTAAATATGAAAACGGGATAAGCGTTTTAGAGGTAACTGCTTAGGTAATATCAATATCGGTTTGTAACACTTGTGTAGTTCAGTTCATAATCATTGGGAAACATAAACTTATCAAACCAATATTAGTATTCATCATTTTCATACAAATCACTGTATCCTTTTAAATAGTTAACATATAGGCATTATTCTTTTGTTCATAACTTTACTTTAATCTAAACAGTGAGACAAATATCTAATCGATTAAAAAAACTCGGTTATTTAAACAACGATAAGGTTGTAGAAAATTTCGAATTTTTTCTTAGTTTCCCAACAATCTGTATACTTTTTTCTTTCTCATGTACCAGCCAATTTCCGTTTACGTGATCGTAGAAATCCTTATTATGTACTGATATTTAAAATGTTTGGAAATTTTTTTTCAATAGATAAACCATATATATTATCATGTTTATCTGAAACACAGATTACTGAGATAGATTATGAAAAAGTTAGTCATAATGACACGCACAAACATACCATGGATAATCTTACTTAAGAAGATTATGTTTAATAGTAGAGTTAGTCATAATAAAAGTATTAGCAATCATTTACAATGAATAATGGGGGATAATTCGTCAGTATTAGAAATAATCTAAAAATTGACTTCAAATTTTTCAATTATGTTATCGTGTAAGAGTTAAAAATTGTGATCTATAAAGCAGGTATCGATTAGTACAAAACGGTTTTCCGGTGCTTGTTTTAAATAACTTTTGTGAAGTATTAAGTAAGTCACAATGGTAGTTTTTGAATAAAAATTTTATAAAATTCAATTAATTTAATGGTTTTGTGATGGATTCTTGAAGTTTTTTAATGAGAGATTTTAATTAGTTCAGCTTAGTACTATCTTTAGTTAAGTAGTAGTTATATTAACTGCTAATGCTTGATTATCATCATATCATATCACGCCACAAGATCTGAATATCCAGGGTTCATTCTCATACCTGATCATGAGCCAACACTTCTGAGGAGTCGCACAATAGGAAAGTGTAGATGTCTAACGAATAAGTTGAATGAGTTCAGAGAGATTACACTGAGTTCAAATGTCAAATAGATTAAATTCTATGGTAGGAGAAAAATACAGTTGTAGTAAAGATATTTCAAGTTATTCAGCTGACCAAAGTAACGAATTGGATAACCGTATCTTGGATACACATAAATGTGTATGCATGAACTTGATGGATCTTGATTTTAGTTGATGATTCAAGTTTCCTATTCTGGTTAGGGTTATGCATTAGAAAGCATATTTTGTGGTTGAATCACACTGGGAAATTATAACACTAGTGTTGCCTAATTTTTACTAATTCTTCAAGTCATGTCAATCGCTGACTTAAATGTAGTATAACTACGAATAAAGGTATACAATATTTAGTAAAAGCATAAATGTCATTTTCTAAAATTACAAACTACCATGTATAAATACATCTTAATTATGAAGTTTATATGATGTTAATCTATGTTCCAATTGTGCGAATGGTCTAAATTTTTTGTAGGCTAAATTTTAACTGAAGTATTAAGTATTATTTTTTTATTCATATTTCATCACTAAGTGGTATTTTAGATAAATTTTATTCAACAACTATGAAGAACTGTCATAGTATAGGACTTCTTATCATCGTCTATGCATAACCCTAATCGATGATTGAGCTTCGAATTTTCAGGTCTCACGGTGAATGCGTAACCTCGTAACCAGTCAGCCATCATCCATCGGTTTATATTAGTTGATTTCAATTAATTCCCCATAATCCATAATTTATAGAAGAATCTCACTTTGAATCAATATATCGAAGAGAAACCTTTTTAAAAAATTCATCAACTTGAAAAGTATATTTTCTTTTATCTTTCATATAACTATTTTAATTTACATACTAAATTTTTTTTTATAGGGAATGACAAACATTGAATATTGAAATTTCGTTCTATTATCAATAGATTGGAATTTTCGTTTTCTTTCTTTTTCTAATCCAAAACTACTAAGAGTATATGATTCGATTATCGTTTTCTTCTCTAACCAATCTAAATATGTAGCAATTAAATTATCTTTTAACATAATATCTTTATTTGTTTTCCATAACTATGAAAGGCTAAACGTAAGGAACAAAAACAGTCAGTGGAAAATGAGAAAACAGGAAATCTTGCAACGTACGAACCAATGAATATAGAGAATTCAAGGTCAGTAACATCCATTACAATGAAACAATCATGTTTATTGTCGATAAGTTTCGTTAGTGAGATTATGAATAATTTCGCCATCTATATAATTAGAAGGTTATAAATAAATTTTAAAAAAATAGTAAGCCATTTTTATTTGTACAACAAATCAATTCATATTTGAGTGCTTGCACGTCTGCGGGACAATTCGTCCGAATCTGCTTCATATCTTTATTGTTGAATATAATTTCATATCGTCTTTGTTTATTTCCTCTATCACTATCAACACTGCTTACTTACTGATGTCATATTCTTAACATAAACGAACAATGAATCAATCACTACAGACATTTTGTTTCACTGTGTATTGTCAACAATTTTTTATTCTTTTTTGTATGGTAATGATGAAAAACTTATTCAGAGATTTAAGATAACATTTTCTTCTCATTCCCATCACTCAAAAGAATTCCATGCTTGAATCCAAGGTCAAATGTATCATTTAAAAACTTAAGTCAATGAAATTATCGAAAATACTGTAGCTTACCGAATGGGATGTACTTTTTTAAATTTTTGAATATCTTTTAGTGTCGAAATTAAACTTTCTCATCAAGATATTTCCTCCCGGAGTCCGTCAGCGGTTATTACTATTCACAAACCTAGGTGAAGAACAGTTGAAAATAAGATTAACCATTACACTTCATAAAGACACAGTACCGGAAGAGGAGTAATGTGAGGCTCATATAAATTAGTAATTTCCCATCGAAATAGTGTATGACCTTCTGGCTGATTCAGCCATATAATTCAAATCTTTCATGTTGACATTCGAGTTGAAGATGACATAATCTTCCTAAAACATACAGGCAAACAAAACGAAACGTAAAATGTAAACACAACTATTGACTTTTGATTTTTTTTTAAGAAACTCTTAAATTACAAGCTTGCATTCACTAGTATATAATGTGTAAAATAAACAAACAAGAATATCTGCCTCAACCAACTAAACATGCATGTTACCATTCAAACTGTAAACAATCATAAACATCTTCTACCGGTTCAGCGAGAACTCGTGTCTCTTTTAATAATAATAAATAGCTCATCGATAAATGTAGTGTAAGAATTTTTGCCACTCTCTTCAAATAAGTGTGAAACAATAGTGTTTGATTACAATTTTTTTACACATTTGAAATCATCAATCAATCATTGTTAGACCACCATTAGAAACCTGGAAGCACTGGACGGCCGTTTCGTCCTGGTATAGGACTCATCAGCAGTGCGCATCCACGACTCCTGCTCCTCGCACGATTCGAACCCGGGACCTTCGGCATTGTAGGCGAACGCCTTACCATCGGACCACTGGGCCGGCTCCAACGGTGTTAATGTCTAACTCTGATTGATCTAGGGATTTTGCGCGACAATTTTCTTGTTAGCAGCTGGAAAAATAGGTGATCTAAGCAGTTGAGCAGGCCTCTGATGTGATACTTATCCAGTTCTTGTCAAAATAAAAACATGAAAACAAAGCGGTAAAAGATAAATCTGTTATTGATCGTTTAAATCTCATAGTTCATTCTACAGATTAATGATTCGAAACATGGAATTTGAACTGACAATTGCATCTGTGTGCTAATGTGGTATGGCAACTTGAACCTGATGTACTTATGTGCAAAGTTCTACGTTACTGTTGATGATGATGACTCGAAACAAATTATCAATATAGATGATTTCATTTGTGTTCTTATTTTGCAATAAATGAAAACTATAAGTAAATGATGATTTGTACTAGCTACATATTTACATTTGTTTCAATTATTCTTTCCTCTTTCTTCTTCTTTCAATTTGAACACTTTTAAAAGTTTATTGTGAATGGTTTTTTTTTTTTGAGAAATTCATCAAAGTTTGACCTTATAGAGCAAACAAAGCATATGATAATTACTTAACTGGAAAAAGTAATTGTCTTTCTTTTTTATATATGCTCATGTATCCATGACCACGCATTAAAAGTTAAAAACAATCTGATATTTCAGCTTGTGTTGACAATTTCAGATGAAAATTTCAATAAATTAAAATTACTGTAATCCTTTAGGCTAATAATTGAAAGTTAATGTAGCATTAAAAAGTTACAGGGTTTGAGAAATCATTGATAATGCCATTTCAGAAATTATCATTTTTCGACCAAAGGTGTGATAGAAATTATCAATCGTGTAGTATCATGAATTGGCTGAAATTCAAAATGTGGTTTATCTGGTAGGATTACAGTATCGATAATTCCTGAAGGTATTTAATCGGATCCTCGAAGGCATCATAAATGAGTACTGTTTATGTCTCTCATTCTAGAATGAAATTACTGTATAGTTTTAACAATGATTTAGCTAAAAGCACACTGTAATGCGAAGCCTACAGGACTATGTCAGCTAAAACACTCATTTCCTTAGGTCCTACTCTATTATGCAGTTTAGTTAAAGAACGTTAAGACCGAAAGCAACATTCTCATAATGCAAGGGCGGAGTCATACTACTGACTTTACAGGAGTGTGACTGTAGTGAAATGTTTTCATTAGGCAAACAGCACCTGTGAGGATGCTGCCTTTTTCTAGCAGCGGGAGGGAATTAAAAAAATGTCGACACTAAAAATGGTATATTTCTATTAAACATGGAGCTAAAACATCCAGAACTTCTTACCGAAGGGCTGTGTGAGACCGAACTAACTCATTCAAGGCATGCGGTTATTCTTCTAGATTTTCGTCTTCAGAATGAGCAGTCGGGAATTAAGAACTATTCTCATATCAATAACGACACTCAAAACTAAAATGCAGTGATAAAATTCTCCAAACGCTTTTTGCTGTGAAGAACAGTTGCAGTAGATTCAGCATGGAATTACAGGGTACTAGTGATAAAAATATCGGTTGAATAAAGCAATGGCACTGATTCCTCTCTTGTTGTTATTGAATCTGTCGGTCAAATTATTATATAGTTAGGTAATTAATTATTTGTTTCTTCTGGCTAAAACACTTGAGATTGAATAACTTATCAAAGTATAGGTTACAAAAATATGCCTAATATTCAAAGCCAACTAACATATATTTTCCCTTGAAAATTTGTAGTTCGTAATTAACAGTATCATAATTATATTGATTATCTGAATAAAACTAGTTATCATTATATTTGTGTAGGCGCTGAATGGAATAGACATTTCATGGCTATTAAAGCACAACACCACAATTCTATGTCTATCAAATATTTTCCATATTAATATACAAAAAAAACAAACGATTTGAACCAAAAAAGGATAGAAATCAAATTAATTAAAAATACAGTAGACGTTGTGATTAGCATCATTCCACAGTAATAGATAGATAGATTTTTTTATGACTTAAATATTATTTGAACTAGTGCTACTCTGTAGGTTTTATAATGCCTTGGATGATGAGGGTGAATGGAGTAGCTGCGGTAAAATTTACATAAATGAATCACGTGAATAATACAATTAATTTTGATGATAAACAACAATGCTTATTAGAAATACCTCGATGACTTGTAAACTATAACCAAAATCATGACAATAAAATAATTCCAAATCATATAATATAATTTATTATTTGGATGACTTTTGTAGAGACACACCATCACATATTGTTTCCGTTGGATTTCATCTGTCTATCATTAGTTGATTAAGTAAACTGATCTATGTGGTTGATGAAGTTCTACATTTGCTTCGCAAGATAGGAATAGGTTGGAAGAAAACTAGGGTCGACCAAGCCAAAGCATACCACAAGTCACAAACAACTGGACCGAGCTATGTTGATAGGTATCGACTGCCTGGTTGGGGCCAGCGACATGATAGTAATCAATGGTTAGAGACCTTGAACGACATGGCGCAAAACCGTTTGCAATGGCTCAGGTGCATGCATTCTTTGTGTTCTTTCAAATCCTAACCTTCTGAATTTCTCATCACCTTTATCTTTTTAAGTTTATTTCACTGTGTCTACTTCTTGAATAATATTGTCGAACACCAATTTCTCGATTACTGCTAGCTAATACATTTACTACCTCTACTACTATTGGATTTGAAGTGACGATTGCATCTCTTTGCTAGTGTGGTATGGCAAAATGGACTGATGTAGGTACGTACGACGTTCTATGTTGTTGTTGACTGACTGACTGATTGACTATGACAATAATCATTGTTCGTCAGTGAGTTTACTGCTAGCAGGTTCAACAAATTATTTTATTAAGCTTAAAATTGGCGCTTACTAGGAATAAACAAAATCATCTGATCAGTGTGACAATAGTCAGTTTCTTCTGTAAATGTTAGTTTGGGTAAAAATCTAACAATGACCTCCCAACTTACTTGCTCCACATACTTTAGTATAGTTCTCACATTTGAAGAACCATTACTATTCACTAAACTTTTTAATATTTCCAAACGAAATAATTATTTTAATCTACCTATATTGCTAATCAAGATCAAATCAGTATGTCAAGCCATTTGGAGAGGAGGCTAATTCTTTTTTTTAAAACTTACTAACTATTTCATCCAGTCTGAGATTACAAACTATTAAAACCATGTGATAATTTGCTTTCCGATTGCTTACATTCCTCTGTATTCGGATAAAGCAAAAAATGACTATCGATTTTGATTCAACCCTTCAATATTCATCCTTCTTTCTGAAAAAAAAAATCAGAAGCAACAACCATCAAGTGTGTCTATATACATACATAAAAGCTAAACTTTGAATATATTTTTTTGCACATACAATGTGTACAATTCTGGCGTATATATATATATATATATATATATATATATATATATATATATATGTAATACACAAAACAAGTGTCTGTGACTAATAAGTACGCATAGATAAACAAATGCTAAACGAATACAGATAAGGAGCAGACTGAACTTTTCGATTAAACATAAAAGGTTTAATTCCTACTTTTTTTTATACTTTGTGAGTGTTTACATCAATTTGTGTATATGTTGGATGTGCATTTTTTTTTATCTACGTATGGTAAATTGATGATGAATGGTCGAGTTCATAAAATGCTTAATCTTTAAATGTTTTTTTTTTTTTGTGATTCCTGTTAATTGAACACTAACAAATAGATAAACGGAAATACATTTATAATTAGAATCACTGTGAGATCATTATGTTGTAAAAAAAGATAGTAATAATAATGATAATTATTAAGTCTTTGTATAAGGATATCCACTCTTTTTTTAACTCATTAATTTCAAGGTTAATTATTCTTGTTAAAGATGAAAGATAATATAATTAATTTTTTTTGTTTTAACTTGCTTTCAATAATTTAATTACTATTAATTAATGTCTATTTCAATTCATTTGATTTTATCTACATAATTTATATTTTGATTTCTAGATATTGTAATAAAAAATAATTTGAGTTTTTTTTTTTAATTGAACCATCATTGATAAATAAGTAATAAAATATGTCTGTAAAAATATTTGTTTATTTACATGTCAGTTAACATGAGAGTGCATGGATTTTGTTCATGAATGTTCAATTACATTGTGATTAACAAAATGATTAGAAATTTGTTCAAAACCATTCAATAGAGTTTGAATTTCACGCTACTACATTAAATCTTTATGGAATTGATACTTTCCCCGGGATTTTAACTTGATTGATTGATAATCGATTTCAGAGGCATTGTCAGTGATCCATTATTTGTAAATTCATCGACTTTGTAACTGAACTTTTTGGTGTAGATTACCCGATTTGAGAATGCATAATAATTATCGAGATCATTGGTAGGTATGGTGTTATACAGCTCAGAAATGGCATCAGTTAAGCGAATCCATTCACTAATTTTTTAAGTTGAAATAGTAAGTTCTAAAAGTAGTTTGCGTTTTTCGTCGGTTCTTCACAAATTATACCTTATAGGCCTAATATTTTTTTATACTACTGATACTGATACTACTCATAGAGGATTTGTCTTGATAATTAAATCTTTCTCTGGCAATCGGAACGAATATACATGTGAATTAGGATTTTGTCACATAACGTGGCTCAAAACAATATAAGTGCCCAACCAAAATCTCTATTATTATTATTATTATTATTATTATTATTATTATTATTATTATTATTCACGAAATAACTGAGCACAGTTGGCCATAAACTGATTAACTCTAAACTTATTGCCTGATTAACAGTTCCAGTAGATCACAGACCGAGAATATGCACGGCATGTGTTTCCTTTTATTTAAAAACATCATTTTCATGATACTTTAGAGTGCATCTTACTGAATTTTATACCAACACGCAAAGAAAATCCAGGTTATATAATTTTTAATTTAGTCACTATATTTTTTAACCGAAAAAATTCATTTTTTCAGTAATGTTTTTTGAGGAAGAATAGACAATTTTACTGTTTAGCAAGAGTCATGCAATTAGACAAATAATGGTCGAGTTTCATTCGCTGGGCTAGATAGATAGTTTAGTTGTGAAGCGTTCCTTCTTTTCATGAACAACATCATCAGAACAAGCTTCAAGCTTAACGACCAAACCATTCAGATCAGAGAACGAAACTCCACCATAATCATCTACCTGAGCTACGAATTTTCCTCACCATCTCAGTATCAGACAACTTGTTATACTCATTTCGTTACTGAAATAATATTTGATCCTTACATTGTGTTAATTTATACTGTTTTAAACAAAATCAACAGTTTTTTTTAGAAAATAAATTGTAAATGCCACTTAACTAACTATGTAGCCGAATACTTAGATACGTGTTTATTTTTATCAGTTTTCTTTGGATTACAATTAAGTGAATAGTTTATAGGCAATCAAATGTTTCACATTTTTGAGACCATGAATCGATCACTGTTAGACCACCATTAGAAACCTGGAAGTATTGTACGGCCGTTTCGTCCTGGAATGGGATTCATCAGAGATGTGCACCAACGACTCCTGCAACTCGCAGAATTAGAACCCAGGAGTTTCTGTCTTGCACGCGAACACCTAACATCTGGACCACTGAGACGGAACCTAACAGTGTTAATGTCTAACTTCGATCGATTCACGGAGTTGCGCAACCTCATACAATGTCTTTGGTAGTTACTGTCTACACCCGAACAAGTTGAACTTCACTGGTAACTGATCATCAGCACTGCTGATTAGTCCCATACCTGGATGAAACGGCCGTCCAGTGCTTCCAGGTTTCTAATGGTGGTCTAGCATTGATCGATTCATGGTTTCAAAAATGTATAACTTAACATTCTTCACAACCCCGTATTTATCTACTTCATATTCACATGGTAATTAGTATTTTCCTTACATTATTTTGAGTTGAACACTAACTAACAAATCATATTTTGTTGACATGTCAAAATAGTTGTATTTCTTTACTACATAATAACAATAATTATTAGATTCTACGGATCAATGTATTCAATAATTATACAACTTCTATTTCAATAAAAGTTTTTTTGGAACATCTCAACTTCACTAGATTGTGGTAAACCTTAAGTTTTACATATAATTGAAAAACATTTGCATTTCTATTCAAAGATTAGTACATATGACGGTAGTTTTCATGTTTCGCTTCAGAAGTGAATGAAGCTCAAAGAATATCGATTACTTTAAAGTTTATGAAGTTCGTTGTTTTTTTTCACTAATGATTTAGTCCACGGAATAAATATGATGCATTTGAAGAATTTAAACGTGAACCTGGTTCAGAATTATTCCATATTTATCAAGAAAATAAAAGTAAGATTCATTGTCAATTTAATGCATATACCTTATTGGGTTTTTTTAATTTATTCAAAAAATCATATTTTGAATAAACAAATATTTATTCTTGGAAAACTGAGAATGTGTTAGAATTCAATAATGGACATGTGTATATCTGCACGAGTCAATACATTTTTTATTTTACACTGTATGTAATAAAATCCAATGAAAATCAATACCGCAATCGATTTAAAATCAAGCAAACTAATTAATTCTTGATTATTATTATTATTATTGGTCGCGACTTCCCACTAGAACTCAAAGAAGATTCCCCGCGGAGCTAGTGAGCAAACGTAATTGCATTACGAGGTCGTGAAGAATGTTAAGTTATACATTTTTGAAACCATGAATCGATCAATGCTAGACCACCATTAGAAACCTGGAAGCACTGGACGGCCGTTTCATCCAGGTATGGGACTAATCAGCAGTGCTGATGATCAGTTACCAGTGAAGTTCAACTTGTTCGGGTGTAGACAGTAACTACCAAAGACATTGTATGAGGTTGCGCAACTCCGTGAATCGATCGAAGTTAGACATTAACACTGTTAGGTTCCGTCTCAGTGGTCCAGATGTTAGGTGTTCACGTGCAAGACAGAAACTCCTGGGTTCTAATTCTGCGAGTTGCAGGAGTCGTTGGTGCACACCTCTGATGAATCCCATTCCAGGACGAAACGGCCGTACAATACTTCCAGGTTTTTAATGGTGGTCTAACACTGATCGATTACTGATTTCAAATGTGTAACTTGACAATCTTCACAACATCGTAATGCTATTATTACTACTATTATTTTGAATTTCCTGAATAAAAGTATTAGCTGAATTCGATTCAACATTTTACATTTAAAAGTAAATCTACGCTTTGTGTTTATGTCGATCTCATGACCTGTCGCTAATGAATGGATTGTCTGTTCATTGAAATCATAAAATGATCTAAAACCTGTTATCACTAGATATCCATTTCGTCTTAGTATAGTTTTCCTTAGCTGTACTCACCCACAACCCCGTGAGCAGAAATCGAACATCCTATTTATCATTAATACATCTTATTAATAATAGTTTAACATTTACAGTAAGATCAACCCGAAATCAGTTATATTGATAAAAATAGGATTGGTTGATGAAACAAAGCAATGAAATACACATCACAACAACTGGAAGTAAAGTCTAACAATTACAAACACTTCATGATTAAATAGATCTTATCATGTAATCCCTTATTTCATTCTTACCATTTTTTGACAACTGATCTAATCAATTGTACTTAACAGTCTTTATTGATTGACTGCTTTTAGGGAAAATGAAAAAGTTATGTGAAATAAATTATTCAATTTTGACATAAACTAAATTTAATTAAAAATAGCGTTTATTTTATTTACTAATCCAAATTTTCTAGGTGAAGTCATATTTCAAATTCAATTGCTTTTAATGACAAGTATGAGAGAGGTGAAGCAAAAATTAGAAACGTCGATATAGTGATAGGTGAAAATTAAAAATTAACGACTTTTAAACTAAGCATTACTATTAAGTTGACCTGTTATCAGGGATTAAAAGCAATAAGTCCATGGTAAAAAAGAGACCTTCCACCGGTTGCTTTTGCACATAAGGTTTAGATCTCAGACAATGAATTACCAGGGTCTCTATGATACACAATTTTATTGATTTTCACTCTCTCTTGTGACCCAAACTGATTGGTCATTGTACTAGTTTCATGGGATATTTCTGCTGATAAAGTATGACTGAAATTAATTAGAGTTCATTGTTGAGCCATTGCACTCTTTTGAGATTCATGCAGATTGTTGCTTGAAAAGCTGCTTTACAAGGAATACTATTAAAATCAAAACAATCATCTTTTTAGACGTGTTAACTAATTAAATATGAGACACTTGAGAATTTTTAAGTCATTCATTATGCAAGAGTTCATTTGTTTTGTACAGTTTAGAAAATTATCGATACTATAAGATATGTATTTGAACGTAAATAATTATGTTAATGACTATCAAAATCACTTTCATTAAATAAACTTTGATGAGGTGGTTATAAAGCTTTAAACTGGAGTACTAAATAGTTTTTCGACAGCAGTTGAGTGTTTGAAGGTTGCTAGGAGTATTGTTATTTCTGAGCTTGGTGGCTGTAGCCATAAACTTTGCATTGTTCTTCTGACCAACATCGCATGCACATATTTCATCATATTTGACGAACAGCTTATAGGCTACACTTATTCTTGGTGGAAAAATGATTTCTCCGTGGTCTCAGAGAAGTTCACTGAATGTAAAACTCTGTTCTTTGATTTTTCGTCTTCCAGTCAATTTCATCAGCAATTCCCGATGAAGGTTTGTGGATAACCGTTTCCCCGTTAAACATCTTTGACCTAGTTTGTTTCTTTTCTCCGCATGATACTAGTGCTGCTATATGTCTTAACTTTTTTAAATAGTGTTAATATACAGAGTATCTGGTGAGCCATTAGGTTGATTTTTCTTGCGTAACTAACCATTTGATCAATAGGGTCTGGTTTTTTGATATACATATATCTCCAATTTCCACTTATTAGTCGTCGAAGACTGAACTGTCAGTAGTTTTCAATTGATTATTTTAGATAATGACAAATATGTAGTCTACAGAGCATATTCAAATTCTTAATTTGATTCAGCCTATTCATAAATATTTCTGCGATTAATCCGAATACCACTGATCTCACTTGTTTGCATACTTTGCTGTTGAATGGGCAGCATGTTGTTGGACATAAGTGGATGAAATCTATCATACTTTAACTTCGCAGGTTAGTGTGTTCCAAAAGATTCGTACCATTTACGTTTGACGAGAATAAACAAAGCTCTGCCATCGAAGGTACCATCCGTTTGTTATGGCTAATCAATTAAATCGCAATTACAATCAACATTGTTTCCGTTGAAATCTCGGATAATTTAACTGAAAATGTAAACTTACAATTCAACAAATCAATAAAATATTTACTTTTAGCTAAATGAAATATAATAGGCAGTTTCTAAAGATTTTCTTTGTATTTACAGACTAATAGTCAGTTGGATAAATAATTAAGACCAAATTCCAGTTAGATTTTCTAAGGGGTAATTAAAAGACTGTGACTTGTTAAGTTAATCAACCCGGAAATAATATAACAAGTGTCCAGAGATACTGAGTGTGTGCATCGTGTTTTTTTCACAAGTCGATCAAGATCGGAAAACTTCGAAACACACACACTAGCCTAAAGATGTTTTTTCATTAAAAATCCACTAAATCCTTGATTTCCACCTCTCATGTTTTAATTTCTGATTTTCTGATTTTACAGCTGTGTAAAACATTCTAATACATTTGCTTACTTTGAATTTATTTTAAATGCATACCTAATATACGTTAACTAAATGTGGTTAGGCAGCTTCTAGTTACAGTTAAATACTGTGAAATTCGTTTGAAACACCAATTTGATACGTTCAATTTTCCTTTATATCTCTTCCGTACAAATGAACTATGATAACATTGAAATTCTAATAATAAATATAACTCCAAGTAAGATTATTATCAAAAGAGTAAAACTTGTCGTAAATATTTTACGTTTATTATTGAATCACAACCAATCATTTCTTATCTATCATTTTTTTTTCAAATCTAAATTTACAATAAAATAGTACAAGAATGGATCTTATTTTCATGCTGAGAAATTGTGTTTTTAACTAAACATGTAGTTTTGAAGAAGGCAATCATTGCTGCTATTATTATTATTATTATTACTACTATTAAACGAAGGTCAAATTATTGTCGTACTTTCTAACTTGTTCAATAGTTCTTCAGTTGAATTCAGTTCATGATTAAAGTGAATTTCTGATCACCTTATGTGAACAATTTTTAGAAAAATGTTAACATGAAGTTAGATGTTTAATTGTCACTTCCCATCTGTCTTATTATTAATGTTGTTTAAAAATTCTCAGATTTACTAGAAGAAAAACGAGAACAAGGTTTGAAATTGGCTACAGAAATCAATCAGATCAAATCAAATGTGCATGAATTACAAATTCATTTGAATAAGTCAAAAGCAGAACGTGAAGCACAAGGTAAAATATTTGCGGTTATTTTTTTTTCTGTTTTTTATCCTTTGAATTTACAACAAATTGACATGCATTAACAATTGAACATTTAGTCAGGAGCCAAAAATACTATCGATCCTTTCTCAAGGTTGGATTCAGTACAACTCATTATTTAGCAACCACTATCCCGAACTATCGATTCGTCATTCTATATTGATGTCAAGGTTTTATATTTATTTCATTCGTTTATCAAGCTTGTGTTTACGCTCACTGACTTGCACCTGACTGTTTATAGAAGTCATTGATATTGGCTGCCACAGTTTGAATCAGGTACTTTAACCAGCATGCTACTATTTAAATCTTCTTTCCCAATTTATTGACGATATATTTAGTCACGTCTATGTATTACATAGCTTAATGATAAGTTTTCGAGAATAAAAAAACAGTTGATGCATATTGCCCTACATTTTTTTAAGTAGTATAAACTAAGTTTTAAGAAAAGCGCTTTCAATCTGTCATTCTTGTCTATTATTGATTGCAATGCTTTAACGGAATATTTAGAGTAGTTAAATATTCTTCATAAAAAATTTAGAGTTTTTGTAGATTGAATTTCAAATTTATAATCTAAAACATTTCTGTAAAAATGCTAAAAAGTGTTTTTTCTTATAGAGATTTCTCGGATTCATTAAAGCTACAGTGGTACTGATGAAAATGAATCACTTTTAACTTGTTTCCTGCAGTACGGTTAGTTGGATATTCAGAAAACCATTCAAAATAATCTTAGATTATTATACGACTAACAGAGGAATATGAGACTTATCAGATGGATGTACATTGAAGTTCAAACTCAGTATTCATTGCTTCAAATGTTTTCGCATTATCCACTAAGCCGAAATACCTACTAACTCGTTGAAATTGACTGAAATAATGCGTTAAAACGCTAATTTCTTGTTACTGATATTCACCTACCGTTGTAGTTATAGTCCTAAATACCATGACTAAAAAATAACTTCCCTTCTTAATGATTAGAGTTTTGTTTGTATGTCATTGAGATTATCAATGGTATTTAAGCATTGCCAGGATTATGTTATACCGGATAATTCAAACTTTTAAAATACAAGCTGTGTTCTATACGTCAAGAAATGTTTATTTTATATAAAAACAATTTTGTGTTCATTAAATAAATATCCAAAATAAATAACCAAACATTCCGCTTAAATTTCGTTCAGAAACATTTTGTAGGAAGTTCAATAACTTCAAATCATCAACATTTGTTGAAAGAAAATTATGTATGTTACTTTGTGTGGATATCAATTTAGTTTTTGGCTAAATTGTCAATTAAATTTGTCTCTCAACAAATTCGTCTTTACCTTAACACAAACATTTTCGGTTCTATCAACACACGATAATTTAAATATATCTATAAACTCAGATTAATAGCTTTTGTATAGGTTATTTTATTTCATAGTTGCTGTTGATCAGGAATAGCTCTCAGTCTGAATATCAGCTAATCAATATTAATTGATTGAACTTTCAGACTATTTTACAAGTAAATGTTCTTTTTACAAGGACAGAACTCTTGAAAACCTGAGGTCACTGAACAGTTGTTTCATGCTGTTCGTGAACACATACACACACATGTGACTGCAGCTTAATCACCTGGTTATTGCAAAATTAATGATCTATCTGTAATTAGTTTTATTTAGTTTGAGACTATCAACAAATCCCAGCATTCACAGATATCTCAAAAAAATCCCCCATTCAAATGATATTTTGATATAAGAAATTTCTAACTAGGCAAAGTACATTAAATGTCAGTGAAAAAAAGCCAAATACTTTCCATTTTTGTTGATATTTGTCTAGATTGATTTTTCTAACTTCCAATACAAAGATTGTGATAATTTTTATTGTAATAAATTCTGTCTAATTAATTGATTTCTCGTGATAAATATCTACAATGTAAACATACATAAATGTCACAAGTTTAAATTCCAGTGAAAATCGAAATCAGCGTAATATTAATTTTGTCTCGTTCAAAACTAATAAATCATCATATTTGTTCCTCTATATTAATTGCACACAACTGTTTCTAGTAGTTAGACATAATTAGACAATATCTTAAGCTTATGCTTTATTTCATTTGGAACTTGTAACCACAAAAACTATCTTGACTCTTAAATCGGTTGATATTTCTTATGTAATTCGGTTATTTATGTCACTTTGTGTGTTGCAGTCACAGATGCTATCATTGAATTGTTTTGGAAGTATGATGTTTGTGCTTTTCTAAAAGAAATAGTAAAAAATTAGAACGAAGCTACACTGAATAGAAAAGTTTTGTGCAGATAAAACTATAACAATTGAGAATTTTTCTCGCATCTATGAATAACTATCAAAAAACCATTGAATTCATTTTTTTTTCCATACAATGACCTTAAAATTGAACAATTGCTTTTCAGTTCAACAGTTTAATAAATTTGCCCTATTCAAAATTACTGCCAAGATTGACATAATGCTTTTACATTATTCAAATATAAATTTTAATATGGCATGAAAACATTGAACACTTGATTTGTTCATTTAACTGGAACGGTTACATTCCTAATTTAGTACTAAAATTTAATGAATATCACCTTTTATCATACGCAGGACTGTTTGTTGAATGGAAAAATTAGTCTTTATTTCAGATTGTTTTATAGATGTTTCAACAGTATACGATGTATAACAATAAAATGTAAACCTTTGTATTCCACAATAACTAGGCAATCAATGGAGTACTAATCAAAACCAATATTTACTTAGAGTAAATCAAACACTCATCTTCTAATCAAAAAATGAGTTTCTATCATTTTAAAATAAACTTATTCTATCGAAAACACTATACTAAATCCACAATTAAACTGAGTTTTTTTTCATACTAAGATATTGAGTAAGATATATTCAGAAAATATCTGACTGCTCTTTTTTATGGTCGATTTATGCCCCTTTAGATGATTGACTGTTACGCTCGTCTCTAGGTATGCTTAAACTATTACGGGTTCACCTTAGTCGAATAACGAGAACAAAACAATGAACCAGCGTCGAGGTAGGCTACTATGATCCCTTAACTAAAACGTATCAGCAAGAAGTCTTGATATAGTGTAGAAATTGTATTCTACAAACACCCAACCAGCACACAATGAAACCAAGGACTAAAATCGCGTTTATTTATACTCAATAGAGACGTCCTTGAGACAGTCACAAAAATAGCACACTAAAATGACACAGTAACCAATCACAGCCAAGGATTTTTCTGGTGAGAAATGTGATCTCAAGGTCAACTGATTGGTCCATGAAAAAAATCCAAAATAAAGATATTTATCAAGCGAGTTCTAGGGATCTTACATCCCCAACATTTTAACCAAATAAAACTTTCGGCTGAGTGAATCGAATGATTTAACTCTTAGTTTTAATCACCTTTTGTAGCTTTTATGTAAACATAAAACACAAATATGAACAATGAATATCATCAAATAATCAGGTTGCAGTCTAGTACAACCTCAATATTTATCATCATTATCATTATTTCTGTTTGAAATTCATTCGAAAATTTGAATCGATGCAATTAAAATTCTACCACTGTTGTTTGCACCGTAAAAAACGTTCTCCTTTTTTTTTAAACCTGCTTAACAACATTCAAGTTATTTTTACTTTGGTTTTTATGAGAAAAATTGCATGTTGATTCTCTGTATGATTTTTATCGCTATATACATAGACTTTTATGTGTTTCATATTTACGAAGATCAATATTGCTTCGTTAAATTCGGTTTTTCTTTAAATCTGTAAGGAATTATTGATATTGCGTGTAAAAAAAACAATTTTTGTCAGAAGAAAATGTCAACTAAAAAAGCATCAAACAAATAATCATACACCGGATATCCGTTCTGTACAATTTTCAACCTTTTTATCAACATATACTTTCACAACTTTAAATTCGAGAGAAAGTTGAAGGTTTTCTGTCTTGCGGCAAGATTGTTGCACTTGAATTATTGAATAAAATCTTACTGGCCTACATTTTGTGAGATAACAAACACTATTCTCGTTGATTACTGCTTCGCATTTAACAGATGAAATATTTATTTTTCACGCTTAATAATATACAGAATATATTCTGTTTATTTTAATTAAATCGAACTTGATGATAGGATAATAAAGTTGTAATTTAATTCAGAAATTTTCGACATTTTGTTCACGTAAGAAAGCCTAACGTTCTTCTATTTAATTCAATTTAACATGGAAAGAGAAGTGTTGTTGAGAAAAAGTAGTGCATTTTGTATTTTACTTGATAATTCTTAGAAAGAAAACATGATTTATCGCGTGATTTTACTCTTATCATGTTGATATGATCATGACAATATGAAGACAACATAAAAACGATTAGTAAAAAAATTTAAATTAGGAATAGGCAGTATAGGTATATAATTGATGAAACAATGATAACTATGTCTAGTTTTCATTAAGAATTAGTTTATTCTATACAAGTTTCACACTTTATATTTATTCAGTAAGTAAAACCATATTACACCAATGAATCTATCAGACAGAGGTTCCTGGATTTTCGCGCTAAATTCAAGAAGATGGGCTACATGTGTTTCGTTAAGAGCTAGGCAAAACTTTCAGTATTTAGTGAAAGAAACGCCTAAAATAGATAATTATAACAAAAGTAGAGAATCGAAGGGAAATCTCGTTATCTTAATATGATTTTTAGACAGTGATCCATTTGTCATGAGAACGCAGTAATGAAATACAAAAAACGTATTTTACAATGATTTATAGGCTTTCTACAGTAGATAAGTGTAAAACTACTTATCTACGTATATTATACCAACTTAAGCTCAACACTGACCTCAGTACCCCATTCAAAATATTTTCTTCTTATATTTTATAAGTCTTTATTTTTATTGCTGGTTGGTTATTCACTGGGTAAACTTTAGAATTATACCTTGTTTATCGTGTATATCTACTGGACAATTGAAAATTACAACAGAATAGATATTTAAAGGTACATAATTTCCAAAGACTCGTCAGTTGATATCAATTCATACAGAAATTATTAAACGGTAGGTCCATAATATAGTAAAGACCGTAAGAAATGGAGTTTTCTAAAGTTTAGTGTCGAACACTTGCTAACTAATTTACTTGGAGCATAAACCGTCTGCTAGCGATCTTCATCTTACTCTGTCTTCTAATCGCCTTTCCAGTTATTATCAAGTGCTAATATTTCTTTTAACCGAATACCTTTCACTTCAAGTTCTAGCAAACTGGATATTGAACTGATTTCTTATAGCCACCAACTTGTGAAAAAAGGTGAATTTTAATTTATTTGATCTGGTTTTTTAGGCTTTGAACTCGTTAACTAAATAAAAAGAGCGTTAGGTATTGAAAACAAAATGGTAGTGCTTGTTTGAACTCAAATGGTTAACATTTGTAATTCTCTGGTCAATATCTGATGTGTGCCTCCAAATACCGATGCAATACGTTCTTTGGTCTTTCTCTCTGCCAACTACTTTGAGGATTCTGGTAAACTTGTGGTGCACCCAGGTTAGGTTCACAATGGGGATCAAATCTGCCTCCGGTGTTTTTTCCTAATTGTCCCCTTAGCTGTGAGTTAGTTTATTCTTTGTTACAGTTGGGTATCGTAATGATATCTGGCCATGTCTTGACATCATCAGACCAATGATGGTACTCAGGTTTGTTAAAATTTCCATATGTTCCAAAGCTTTTCTTTCAAATCTGATTTGGTTGGTGATTGCTGTGTTGTATCTAAGGACCATGCAAACAAACGACAATTAAAAAGATTACTCAAATTTATATGGTTCATATTTTTAATTCTTTAGTCTCTGTTTAATGCACGACACTCTTCATTAAATTATTGACATTCGGTAAAATTAAATCTCCGCATGTAAATGAAAATATTCATTGAACAGAAACAGTTTTCTAAATAGAAGGAACTAACAGAATATATATAAGTCATGCTGACAGATGTAGGCTACTTGGTTGGGGTCCGCGAGACGAAAGTCACCAATGGTTAGAGACCTTGAACGACATGGCTCAGAATCGTTGGCAATGGCGCAGATGCATCCACTTTTTGTGTTCTCTCTAATTCTGACCTTCTAAATACCTCATAATCTCTACCTTTCTCCTTCTAATTTTATCTCACTGAATTATACTTTTCGAATCCTATCTACGCTCCCTAATCTTCTCCATTACTGCTAATTAATCTACTATCGCTATCACTCTTGGATTCGAACTTACAGTTGCGTCTCTGTGCTGATGTGGTATGGCAACCTGAAGTGATGTACTTACGTACGAAGTTCTGCATTGTGTCTATCATCATATATATATTAATTTTATAAATAACTTACGAAATTTTGTTCTAACGGAAAATGACCTTTGTATGAGGATTCATCTGTTCAGTGTTCACTGACTTACTTCAGGAATCACTGTCAACTGTTATAGAAGTAGATTTGAAGAAAGTTAAGAGACAGACAAATATACTTTAATTACAACTGATCAGCAACTGATTTTCAATGGCTTTTCTTTGATCTTAACATTTGCCACGGTAATTCTTCACAAATGATCTAATTCTGTATAATTTTTAATTTGGTCATAGTTGATTTTTATTCCATTTTACTACTATGAACTTAAAACTTCTCTACCATCTCATTTAAAACGATGTTTAAAATAGACCACATGTAAATATTTCATATGTGATTTTTCACTAATGATTTTCATCAAGACTTATCAAAAACAATGAATCGTTTTTAGTAAAAAAAAAAAACAGTTGATATTTCGAGTTGGTTAATGCAAAGAATTTTATCTTTTGTTTGTTTTCTGTTTTGAATGTCATTTTCGAAATATTTTTTTTGTTGATTTCTTTCAGTAAAACAATATGCGATAACAATTGTCACATTCAATGAATGTTGAAATAATGTCCGTTTAATTTAATAACAAAATAGATTTATCCATGATTTCGAATAAAATAAAATTTTAACAGATTGAGAGGGATATTATTATTATTATTATTATTACCAAATGATTAGTAAATAATGCAAGATATTAAAATAAATACATAGAATTTCATGCAAAACAATAAGTATGTTTTTTATTTGTTCAACAAATAGACATTTAAGATTATAATAATTTATTCCATGTTTGTTTTTAACTCAATGTAAAATGGATGAAACATGGGAAGGACCATGTGATAGATCAATCTACACTTGAAATATAAAACATCATTTGAAATATGATAAAAAATCTTGTTTGTTTTATCTTTTTAAGTTGGTTTGATAGAGAAAAATCTGAATATTTGACAAACGAAACTTAGCGGTTCATCAATAAAATAGCATCATTTTAGAAGTTCAGATTTATTCACCATTGTTTGTATGGATGGTAGATTTGTGACGGACAACTGGAAGCATTTGATCACTTGAGAATTATTTAAAGTTAGTTTTTACTTCGTCAGTAGTTTAACTTTCGCGGTACCACCCTCTGATAATACTTATTTTAATTGTGAATTCAACAAAAGTTAATAGAACAAAATGACTGACATTTATTTTACAGGCCCTGAGATATATCAGTTTTAGTTTTGATCCTATGTAGGGTCAAAGAAGTGAATAGTTAAAAGCGCTTCAGACGGCAGATCAATCTTTTTTTTCACAGTTTACGTAATGAACTAACCTTAGTTATGCAACTATTGAAAATCAGGAACTACTGAGTGGCTCCTTCTTTCTAGCATAAACTCTTCAGTAGCGCGAATTAGCTGACCAATGCTTCTTGATTTCCACCGATATTCTAACTAAGGTCAATTTAAGATGTAAATTAGAAAATGCAACTATCTCTACAAATCAATCATATCATTTTTGTAATCGAAACTGATTTCCATTTGCTATTCTAAATCAATCTGTTACTTTTTCCTGGAAATAGCTGTAAATTTGTTTAATTATTTAAATTTCCTGTAATTAATGTTGAAAGTAACGGTTAAATTTCATTCTTACTAATGATTAAAAATCCAATTTTTTTTAGTTTCATTTTTTTTAAATAAATTCCAAATTTAACTTAATTAAAATTGTTTGATAGTCTTTTCAAATTCTCAGAATATTTTCATCGATCAACTAATTTTAAACAAATAATGAAATATTCTTTTGATATTTTACTTATTTACTTACGCCTGTTACCCCCAAACGGAGCATAAGACGCCCAACAGTTTTTGTTCAGTCATCTCATGTCTTTCTCTATTTCTCCGCGTAATGTGTTCTTTGGCCTTCCGCTTTTCCTTTGACCTTGAGGGTTCCATGTGACGGCTTGTCTTGTGACGCGGTTAGGTGCTTTTCGTAGTGTGTGTCCTATCCACTTCCACCACTTCTTCCTGATTTCCTCCTCCTCTGGAATCTGGTTTGTTCTCTCCCACAGTACGATGCTGCTGATGGTGTCTGGCCAACGAATCCGAAGTATTTTGCGTAGAGAACTGTTAATAAACACTTGTATCTTTTGATATTTACCTACTCATAATTATATGTACAGCTGAGCATTATTCAACTTGATTGAACGAATTTTGAATCATTTTGATGTCTTCACATACTTCTGCCTGTGATTTCCTTTTTTTCACATTAGGATGATTTCATGAATACACCAAAATAGGAGAATGGAAATTGAGTAAAAAGGTACTATGTTTCAAGCAGATAGCTTTGTATTTCATTAAATTAAATTCTAATAGAAAATCAATATCAAACAAAATTGTTCAAATTTTAATGGATACTGAACAAAAATTCCAATTCAATTTAGTCTATGAAAAATAATAATTAAATCAAACAAGTTACGCAAAATGGAGACGAGACAGATTGTTTTCAGAATTTAATCACACAACCTCTTCTATTCTTGGCTTAATTGTCAGATGGTTTATTTATTAGTGTGATGATAATCTTCTTTTGCATTCAATGAAACCGGCTCATAAAGTTCACTGGGCTACTAAAGTTAAAAAAAATCATACGAAAAATTCAATGGATATTGTATGTCACTTGAAGAACCGCTTTAAACTAATCTTCTTTCATAATACTTACGAGATTTAGAGTACTGATTAACTTTATCGATAGCACCATAGAATGCATTATGTTAGAAGACCATTATAAATCAGGGGTCACCAGGTAACGTTTTTGTCCTGATGTGGAACTCCTCAGCCGTGCTGATCTGTTTATGACCAAAATCAGAATGTTCAGGTTCAACGGTCAACGTCTCACCTTTATACCATTAAGTCATGCATGAGTGGATGGTTTTTTATTCCCAAATCTAGTCTATTCATGTTATAGTGTAACTATCTTTCTGTCATTCATGAGTAACTGTCTGGAACCTAACTTATGTAGATGCAGTGCTGAGATGCCGTATATTTAGAAGTAACGGCCGCCTAAAGCTTCATCGTTTTCCATAGTTTTATAACTCAGATCATTCTTTGATGTAAACTATCAAAGTTGTACAACTGATAATAGTCTCTACTATAAATATGATATTTACGTATATCCTGTCAAGTTTCCTAATTCATTACTAAGTTTTCAAACGTTGCTTTATATAATCAAGTGGCTTATGCAATATCAAGTAGAAACCGGGTAAACTACATTTATGTAGAACCTAAGAATTTTTCAATAATACACATTCTTTCACAACCACCATTGTTTCAAAACCTTTTTCATAATTTGATCGTAAATTTTTTAAATTATAATAAGCTATAATGATATTTTTACCAATATGAATAACTCATTATTAGGGTATATAGACTTTAGTGCTAGAACCATTGAGTATTTTATGCAGTTGGATAAAATCCATTGGAATTCCTGGTTGATACAACTTAACAGCTAGTTGAAACCTGACTATTTATTACACATTTATTCACACTAACTGACTATGAGTTAGAAGTCAGTATCATAAATGGTGATAAAGTGTTATATACTACTTATCTATTTTTTTCACACCTCATAATTCCATCAATATTCATTTTCACATATAATGAATAATTCATTTCTATTTTTGAAAATGAGATGATAACAAGGATTATTTACGCTATCATATTGTAACAATTTAAATACTGTAAAATATAAAGTTCAAATTAAAATAAAAACGAAAATTATTCTCATTACCTATGAAGAAAAATGTAATTAAACTATGGTGTCCTCATAAGGAGACTTTCTTTTGGTACATCACAAGACAAAAGTCAATAAAAACGTTTCAAGCCAATTAGTGAAAATTTATATGATTTAAGCGAAATATGGACTTTTATAGAACAGGATTGATAAACGATTAATAAATGTTGACTGATCAATGACTCAATATTAGTTATTTCTCAATACGATTTCGTACACAAGGAAATAGTAACATGCTGTACAGTGAACCATAGTTTCATCAATACCCCTTCATCAAATATTGAACAGTGTTACATTTCAATGATGAATAGTTTTTCGCTTTATGATTCATTGTTCAAATAATCAAAAATTATGCCAAGTGTTATGGAGAGTGTTGAATTTAAAGTTTCACATCAACAACTGACCTTAGTTTGGTTATGTAATCAAGGTTAATTCGTGTAGTGAAATTGATGAAAAATGCTTCTAGAATAATAAGGTTGAAGCATGTATCAGTTATCACGTTATTAATAAATGTTGTTTTTATTAATAAATGCTGCTTCATACAATCCAGAGTTATTATTTCGATTTTCGAAAACTATTCTAAATACAGACTTTATTATTATTATTATTATTATTATTATTATTATTGTATAGGATTGATTCAAACTTCTGAACACGAATCAATTATCACTGAAGATGAATATAATTTAATCAAACAAATTCAAACTTTAAAGGATGATTACAAAATAAAATATTCAGAATGGTTGAAACTTAAAGAAACTATTCAATATTGTAAATATATGTTAGATGAATCACAAAAACGTTTATTACAAGGTAATGTTGTAATTTTTAATCATTTAGTTTTTTTTGAGAAATTATTTTATTGAATTTTAGTGTTTTAATGTGATAAATATTGTAAAAATTGATGCCTTGAGGATAAATTATCTATTTCTAAAATCTAATTTCTTAGAAAATGTATACCTGTTAAGATTCATGGCGAAAAGAAGGAGAAACGATCTTCACAAATAAAATACACTGTGAAATGACAGAAAATTCGTAACTCGGATGAATGTTGTAGTAGTGTTAAATTCCCCAGGCTGTTTGTACGAATGCTCTGTTCTCGAATATTCACTTAAAGATATCATATTCTTGCTGGGATGCTGAAAAGATGTATTCTAGAAACGTTTAATTCAACGGATATTTGTATAATCTACTATATTCATATATACTTCAATGTGAAAAACATTTTTTCATGGCTGAACCATTCACTCTACTACTGTGCAGTAAGATAAATAGGGTATTCAGTGAGAGCAGTTATCTGTTACACTCGGAAACAACTACCAGTATAGGTTAGCAAGAGAAAACATCTATCAAGAAGTCATATATGAAGGACATTCAACCACGCATTCATTTTTTAACGTCAGTCACAAAACCTAGTCAAGTATGTATTGCAATAAGTCTATCGGTCTACAATCTAAAATGAGAATTTACCATATAAAAATAATTTATTCACACATTCTGCTTACAATGATCTTAGTTGATAGCGTTATTTTATTTATTTAGCTGCCGTTTTTTTTCTATATATTTTAATTATACGTCTATAAAAAGTGGTTTTAATTTACTTTGTCTTAAAATTATCCTTTTTTTTAAAATAAAACTTGTTTCCACCCGAATTTATTGATTACAACTGATTTATATTTTTATCATCTCAACTTCGTAGCAATCACAGTTATGCCATCCATCCCATCAATTATATGCTTCTCATGTTTGCCAAATGTTTACTTTTCAATAACTATTGGTTTAAAATTAAAATCACGCAAGCAAATTTCAAATAACAGCTAATCAAATTATCACACACACACACCATCATTTGTTGACCTAGAATTTATTATGAATATATACAATTTTATAGCTTAGTAGCTTCGATGAATAAATTTGTTTTCAAATAATTGTATTCAGAAATTCCTGTTTTTTTTTTTAAAAAAGTAGTTTAATTACACTTAATATACCTAATTATTAATTAATTTAAACATGCGTAGTATTTATTAGAACAAAAAGAGATAAATTGAGCGTGAACAAGTATTATGATGCTATAAATCACAGGGTTCTGTAGGCTTACTAGTCAACATATTTGATAAAAGTACACATGTCATGTAATTTGTTGGAAAATCGATTAAGTTAGTACAGACCTAGTTGAATAATGAGTTAGATTATTCAAGGGTTTTTAAATGTGTCCATAATCTAGTATGACCAAGCCATAGTTTCATTCAGTGTCTTATCGTATATATTGATATATTAACACTTTATTCGCCCCATATAATTTATCTTTAACGCCCTCATACTACTCATATTGGTTATTGCAATAACGAGTTGTCTGTTGTCAATGAGAACACTTAGAACTAGTTTAATACTGGCAATAATGTCAATGAACGCCCATTGTTCATGAGTGACTTGATAATCTTGAATAACTAACCAGAATATTGATCTTTAAATAACAATTTGAATGTCACACTGTGTACATAATTTATTAATTTATTTAAATAGATTGAGCAAAGCTAGGGGCAGCCAAACCGAAACCTGACACAAATCCATGAAGTCACTGAGTCAGGTTGATAGGCATAGATTACTTGGATGGGATCTGCAAGATAATAGTAACCGGTTGTTAGAGACTTTGGATGACATAGCTGAAAACTGCCAAGAAAAAAACGTGTATTAAAATGTAATTTATCGTTTTACTAACAGCGATTTATGAAATATTTTTTAGTTCGTTTGACCTACCTTAGACAACAATTAAAATCTAAGGAGCACTGGGTGTCGTCCTGGTACAGGATTCCTGATACGTTCCCACACTGAGGTTGGAACCTAGAATCTTCAGGTCCCATAGTGAAAGTTAAAATTTAGACTTCTCTGTTCGAATCCAATAATCATTCATTTTCAACTTCAATCAATTCATTATATCGTGCTAACCATCTTCTATCATTTGTGAGCATCTGTCTCACACTCGACTCAAGTGGGGTTGTGGATGGTTAGATGTTTAAGTAAAACATAGAGTGCTGCCTGCGAAGTCTGGAGGTTAGATGCGTTCTCGATCCTAGGTGGGACTATGGATTCGGATTCCTGAAGTGTTTGAGGAGAGAGAGAAACAGATGATCAGTTACTTCTGGTTTATAATGGTTATCATTGTTACAGCTTTTTGATCAGTCTGTCATAATCTTTCATGATAACATAAAATCACTCACTTATATGACTCATTCTTCCTGGGTGTAAACTATTTTATTACAACGATAAAAATACAACTTCATATCGTTTAACATAAATTGACTTCTTCAATTAGTAAATTTATATCCTGATTATTTTAGACAAATAAACTGATTATTGGCGAAATTTATCAAGGATTATCTTTCGTTGTGATACTATCAAACACCTGAAAGCAGTGAAGAGCGCTTTTGTTGTAAAATAAGACTGTTGTGAAGAGCACACATATAACACCTGCCAGCAGCGTACGCTTGACTAGTAGACCTCTGGATTAGTACTTAATGATACCAGTTGTATAAAACAAGCTAACCAGCTGAAACTTGAATAATTCTACCATGATGAAATAAACAACATTTTATGAATCCCTCTGTCAACTGGCTCCTAGTATATTCGATGTCAGCATCCACAGTATTTTTCATGTGAAAGAAGTAACTAATTTTATACAGATTTAGTGAGGTATTTTACCCGTTGTTCACTGACTAATACTAGAACCATTACAAATATTATAAAGTTTATGTTGCAACAGTTACTGAAATCTTTAGTTGACCACTAGTAGCATTTAGTTATACAATCTTAATTTTATTTTATTAATGACAGGTGAAAATTCCCTGATATACATCCATATACTGAATTAGTTTGTATAAGTATCCCAAATTTCGTATGACTAGTTAAAACACAAATATTACTCTGATTTAGAGATCAATATTTCAGTCATTTCAATTATTTCTGTGCCTTGTAAAATAAACCGGTTAGAATATCACATTGAGTTTTAACGAAGAAATAAGTTTTCATATAAATTAAATAAAATATTTATCATATGTCAGTAATGGGAGAATGGAACTTTCCTGTTTGTATTTCTCATTTGGAATAACTGTTTAATACTTTCAAATATTTATTAATAACAATATGAATTTCATACATATTGAACATTCTATAGTTATTCAGTACAATTTAATGAAGCAATATACAATAAGTTCTAATGTAGAGTGAATTTCCCTTCCAGACAAAACTCCACAATTATGCTTGATCAATTGTTACAAAGATTATTCCCATAAGCATACTGATATATAATTAATTAGCGCCATATTAATAAGGTAAATATGTATCCATCTGTACAAATTAACGAAAATATCCTTTAACAGATATTGATTTTATCCTACTAAAAGTATCTGTGTTTGGTATTTGGCAATGTTTGTTCGTGTAAAATGTGCAAATTTATTTTGTACTCTCACTTCATGTATTATAAATGACTATTGACGTTCGAAACAATACTTGGAGGTCCTAGGGTCAATTTCTAGTTGGTTCATGAGTCCCGTACTAGAACTAAATATCTATTCAGTGCCCGTTAGTTTTCAAAGTCATTTCATGTAAGATCAATCGGTGATGAATGCGACCTATAAATTTAAGTCTAAGTTACTAGCTATTGTAATAATTGTGTACTTTTCATGGAAAAAATAAAACTTAGATAATCAGTAACTGTTAGCTCTGCACAAATATTTGTTAACGTATTTCATTCGGTTGTTGACTTTGTTTGAAATGTTTTAATTTTTTTTCTGACTTATGTTTATTTAAGATCGTTTATAGAAAATGGTAAAAAGTTAAATTCAATATCAGATTGTAAATGTACTTTGGTCATTTCTTTCACTTTGGACATTAACTGAAGGTCAACCGAACTTTGATGATAAGTAGTTAGGAGTGATCATCAAGAATCTCTGACACATAGCTTCAATGTTATTTGAGTTTCTTAAACAATGTGTTTCTCTTATTTTTAGTTAATCGAAACTCTTTCTGAAATCCCGATCTGCATCATCTAACTTCACAGTCTGAGATGTTATTACTAAGAAGATATACGAGTCGTTACTGACCTACGCCTAACTGATAAGTACCAGGTTCCGGTTACCGCGGCAACTGTTTACAACCACTTGGGATCAAAACTGAGTGGAACATTAAAAATTATTTGATTTGTTTTATGCTTCAGTGATAAATCATAGATAAGAAGAGTAATACGTTTACCAAACATTTTAGAAATTATCAAATCTAAAATCTAGACAATTCTTAGATAGCTTAGAAATGTATTTACAAGGTACACCAATTTTTATTCAAATTATTCAAAACTTCACATTCACCAACAACAATTTGTTGTATTATTTCAGTTGGTCGATGAGTTGAAAGTCGGTATGACCGGTAAACATTAGGTTATAAGCAATTTTGTGTGAAATTTTTATGCTTCACAATGTTATACTGCATGTGTAATGGATATTTCCGTTTTGAGAAAAAGAAAATAGCAGTTGACTAACAGTAATATTCATGTATACTACTTTAAATCACTTACCTACCACACAATCGAAACATGAATCATTCAAATTTATGTTATTATGAACTTTCTGTTGTACTTTTATACTGACACATAGTATTCGTTAGTTATCTGCAGTATTTATTCTTTTATTAAAATTACGCAATAAAACTTTAAAAAAATGTTATCTCATTGTATCTAAATTCATTTTATCATAACTTGTAAACTCTTATTTTATTTTAATTGATAATTAACGACTATCTTTAGACTTTTCAACTACTACGTAGGATCGTAATCAAATGGCCTTTTGCAACTGATGAAAAGTTTTATGTTATGAAACTTATTCTTTTCCCTGTATTTAAGCTTCCTTAACCAGTTAGGATTTTCAAAATTAACATCCAGTTGAGTGTATATCTGTAAACTAAACAATTTTTCAAAATGTATTCTTCCTATTTTACAAAAATACTAAGCTGAACTGTCAAAGTATATTTTAATGATTAAAAAAAAGTAGGCGTTTTCTTTCCCACTAAAAAAATATTTCAAATTTCCCTCTATTATAATAAATGTATTCATTAGGTGTAATGAATGGATGAAGTTATTATTCGCTATTTGTTTATTTCCCATCATGTTTGTCTGGGTTAACGTAACATATTCACAATATAGTCATATAGTAAGAAACTTCGAACGCTTGAATTGAGATTTTCGGTGGCAAAAAAAACACTCACCGACAGACTAAAAACGAACCATAACTGAAAATTTGTAGATCTCTCTAATATACCCATTAAATACTGTACATTTCTTTACATCTAATTGAAAAATGTTATATACTATATAAATTACTTTTTTATCTGCTTGTCTATCTCACTATCAGTGTGTTTTACCATTTCAAAAAAGGAAATCGATTCTTCTTTCGCGAAAAAAAAGCTTTTATTATAAGCATTGTAGTGTTCAACCTATTTTATTTTTTTAATAATTAATGCTGGTTAAAAGATTCGATTCATTTGAAAATGGAATTTTTTTCTCAACTGTGATTGCTTGTGTTTTTTTTTCCTAAATTCATTACAGTTGAATTTAGTTCCATTTTCATTGTGACACTATCGAAACTACATCTTTTCTTTTTTTTTAATGATTATTGTTTAACAAAATAATCATTTCACTATTCATTATTTTATTTGAATTTGTTTAAATGGAAGTTCGACTAGAATGAGATGTGTTTATTTTGAATATGTAAACAAAACAGTCTACTCAAGTGAGTTTTCATGAAAATATCACATCTCATGATTGTAACTCATCTTGTTATAGTAGCTTATGCATCAAAATTAGCAAAATCATACTTTAAAATGAATGCTGAGACATAGATAACTGCTAAAGGCAAAATGAAAAAATTTCCTAGATAAGTATTTTCATTGACATATCATGTTAAGTTTCCGAAATATAGCGATAGAAATTATCAACTATAATCAAATCATAGACACATGTCGAGATAACTGTGTACATAACTATTTTTTAGACATACAGATCATTTGCATAGATTGAAATGTCATTTCCAAATCTTTTCCCATTAATGGTGATTTGTTAAACCATCAAATGACTGTAGAATGTCTATTGATAAACTCTCCGTAAACATGTAAACGAACGAAAGAAAAATATGGTCTGGTGCAACAGCAAGAAACTTCTTTACTAAATATGTTTAAGTTTAAAAGCAAAACAACTGATTACAAATCTTGAAAAATTCATTATTCGTACGAAAATCATCTACAGTCTGTTATTATATGATTACTTTGTCGTAAAATAATTTCACTCAAGCTTATCTTTGAGTAAATTTTCACATCTTAGCTAGATCACCACAAAAAACCTGGGGACAGTAGACAGCCGTTTCGTCCCAGTATGAGACTCCGCGACACTGAACGTGTAAATCGAACCTAGAACTTTGGTTCTGAATCTCCAAACCACCATTCAACAGCGTTAACAAGCAACTTCCATGATGTTGACTTAAAATATGCCGATGACATAGGCCTAATTGGTGAAGACGCTAAACAAATGCAGATTCTTCTGACCACCCTAAGTAACATTACAAGCATGTCCGGGATTTGGTTCTCACCCTCGAAATGCAAAATGTCGCTTACGGATTGGCTTGCGACTTCACGGGAACTAGTGATAGGGAGTGAAGTAGTCGATCGTGTAGACCGCTTCATGTATCTGGAGAGTCTCATCAGTGCTGATGGACTGGTGACTGACGAAATTCCAGCACAGATACAGTAGGCTCGATTGGCTTTCGCCAACTGCGTCACCTATAGCGCAGGCGAGATATCCGCTTGTTAACCAAAGGACGAGTGTACTGTGCAGCAGTTTGCTCCATCCTACTATATGGATGCGAAACATGGCCGTTAAGAGTAGAGGACTTTTGTAGGTTACTAGTCTTTGAGCACCGGTGTCTCCGAAGCATTGCTCGTGTATCCTGGGACAACCGAGTAAGCAATGCTGTCGTCAGAAAACGAGTACTAGGTAAGGATGGCTCATAAATTGATGGAGTAGTGAAACTTCATCAGCTGAGGTGGTTGTGACATGTGTTGCGCATGGCTAACCACTGACTGCCTCGTCGAGCTATGTTTTGTGGTGTAGGAGTAGATTGGAAGAAAGTTAGGGGCGGCCAGACCAAAACATGGCAGAAATCCATGAAGTCACTGACAAGTGGACTCAGTCATGTGGATAGTTGTCGACTACCTGTTTGGGGTCCGCGAGACGAAAGTTACCAATGGTTAGAGACCTTGAACGACATGGCTCAGAATCGTTTGCAATGGCGCAGGTGCATCCACTCTTTGTGTTCTCTCTAACTCTAACATTCTGAATTCCTCATAATCTCTACCTTTCTCCTTCTAATTTTATCTTGCTGGATTATACTTCTAGGATCATATCTTCCCTCTCTAATCTTCTCCATTACTGCCTATACTTCTTCTATCGCTATCACTCTTAGATTTGAACTGACAGTTGCGTCTGTGTGCTGATGTGATATGGCAACCTGAAGTGATGTACTTACGTACGAAGTTCTGTGTTGTATCTGTCTGTCCATCATGTTGTGCAACCTAATTCATGTCATTCAATGTCTTTATTCACAGGCCTGTTTACTTGTGAGCATCCAAAGGGAAAAAAGGGATATCATTTTTAACACAGTACGACTGATGCTGAGAAAGCTTTGTGTAACGAAACAAATAGTATTCAGTAAATCTACTACTATTAACAGATCATATTCAGTACTGTTACAATTATGTGTTCAATAGTTCTCATTTTCTACTAATGATAAATTCAAACAAAATATAAACATGATAAATATGAAATTTCCTTATTGCTTAAATATTATACACATCCTAATTAAAATCGTTTTTTTTTAAAAAAAAGAAATTAAGACATAACTGCTTTTTTATCATTTAGTGTAAACAAGATTTAATGCAATCGCACAACGCGTAGTGAGATGAGAAAATTTTCACTTGATTATGAAACATTTACAAGAATTTTCAAATTCCGAGTTAAATATAGACGATAAATAATTAAAACAACAGTTGAATAGATATTGTAAATTATATTTTGTATAGAAAAACCACTTAAGTAGATAGAAATAGTTCAATGTTTGTGTGCTAAAAATAATTGACCTAATTTACTGAATTCTAGAGAGAAAAAAAAGTGAAACGCTACATATTTAAATTTATAGTTGGTAAATTAAGAAAATGAACTTATTTATTGGAAAATAATTTTTGTTATCAACAATCCTAATTCAATATCCATGATTTATTATTGAATCGAATCAATGCATTGTAACGAAATCACAAGGTGTACAGGCAAAGATTTGGTCAAATTTTTAATCTATAAGTGTGTTAGGTGAGTGGGTTTTTTTCAAAAAAAAAAAACGAAATTATAATCTTACTAACCTTATTATTGACATCATAAGTAAAAATTAGCTTACATATAAATAAATGATCTCATCGAATTTTGAAATTTGACACGATCCACAGGTAATTAATTATAAATATAATGAAATATGGTTTTCATGAGAAATTAACACTAGCCTGATGAAGCGACGAATAGTGTACAATCGGTTTATTGAAGTTTTTGAAATTTTATAATAGTTTGTCTTTTGAGAATTCTCAGATGCTCAATGCATAAATTCTCCATGTTCCACATTAATAGCGATCGATAGAATGGTCTTCACTTATTCTATATTCTATAGAAAATTCTAATTAATCTTATTTAATAATACCTAAAGTACAGTTGATACTGTCGACAAGAAATGTTGATTTATGATAAAGTTAAATATTCTAACAATTATAAACAACTTTTTCTTGAAAAAAGATCTCTTATTTGGCTTTCTAAGGCCCTACGTGTTTTGGAAAAACAGTAGATATATTGATGGATTGAGATCGATTTGACACTACAGTATATCATGCAAATTGAACGGATAAACATTGGAATTTTATCGATTTTGTTTGCTGTCATTAAATGTGAATATTTGATTGATACAAATTAATCACAATAAACATTCAACTTAGTGCTGTGACTTTGAATGTCTAAGGAAAGATATGTCTCGGTGATTGATGAACACTAGTCAGAAAAAAGACATTAAAGTTTAGAGTATCCTATCAACTGCCTCCAATCAGCTCATCAGACAAACTCGATGGCTAATATGTTTTGGTAGACTTCTATAATAATTTATTTTAAATTGAAGACAATAATAATATTAGTATTTTTGAGCAAACCCATCTGAATATTACAATCCTTGAAAACATATAGTCTAAATATCATATGGAATCTACATCCTTTGCTACTACTGCATATTAAACAAATTAAGAAAATCAGATTCCCAGTGGTTGGCACTTGTCAACTGAGAGTACTTACAATCTAAATGGAGCTAATACTCCCTGTGTAATTCTCATGACAGCATTGCTTAACTTTACGGTTTGTAACAACATCACTAAAATACTTGGGCTGTGATTGAATTCTTATAAGACTGAGTCCATTTACCATTGACTGTTTATTGATTTTTAATCAGTGTCATATTTTTCCAATCTTTTACTGATAATCCAATCCTACCGATTCAGTATTGTATACCTTAGATTTTAATCAAAATATTACTGTCATGGATTAATTTTCACTTCATTTTATTTAATCAGAATTTGAAAATTGGTATCAACAATGTTTCATGGAACCGCTGAATCCAAATGATCCAGCATTACATAATAATCAAATTCATCTGAATACTTCGAGTAAAACAATAAACAATCATAACAAAGTAACAAGTAGTATAAATCAGAATACTAATGAAAATGATTATTTAATGGAATTTAAACAAGCTCAAGAAAACTGTTTCTCCAATCATGCTGACTTATTATCATATCAACGTGCTAAAGAAATGGTTACATATAAAGTAAGATGTTATGATTATTTTTTATTGATGAAGACAAAAATGTTTGAAAATCAATTATCTACCAAGAATACATAGCTAAATAGCAAGTATATTAAAACTGTCGACGTATACTGTTGAATTACAACTAATGTGACTCACTATGACGCCCATAGCAGCTACCTGGGCTTTGTTCTGTGTGTGCGTGTGTGTGATTGTGAGTGTATACTGTTGGATTTTCCGAAACTAATATTCAGTCACTCTGTCATGAATATGCTACATATGTACAAGGGTTCAAGTCAGTCAGTCAGTCAAATGCAACGTAGAACTTCGTACGTAAGTACATCAGTTCATGTTACCATACCACATTAGCGCAGATATGTCATTGTCAATTCAAATACAATAGTAGTAGAGGTAGTAAAGGTATTAGAAGTAATCGGAGAGGTTAGGATTAAAAGATATTATTCAAGAAGTATGATTCAGTGAGATAAGTTTAGAAAGACAAAACTAGGTGTTGAAGAATCCAAAAGATTAGGATTTGAGAGAACGCAAAAAATGAATGCACCTGCGCCATTGCAAAAGGGTTTTGAGCCATGTCATTCAGGATCTCTAACCGTCGATTATTATCATCTCGCGGACCCCAATCAGGTAGTCGACAGTAACCGACATGGCTAAGTCCACTCGTCAATGACTTCATGGATTTCTGCCATGTTTTGGTTTGGCCGCCCCTAGCTTTCTTCCAACCTATTCCTACACTACAAAACAAAGCTCGTCAAGGCAGTCGGTGGTTAGGCATACGCAGCACATGTCCCAAAAGGTTCAAATCCCCTTATAGTATCAGTAGAAACGATTAGGCATAGACAGTATGATTTGAGAAGTAAGAATCAGTTTATGGAAATAAAGTATGAAGTAATTTTTAAACTCATGATTTTGGGAAAGATAAAGGTTGAATAGAACTGCACCAATGTGTCCAATCATTAGTCACGATAATCATGTGAACGCCAACTAGACAGCTAACATTTCTCAGTCCAGCTGTTTATTATTTTAGGGACCGATACAACTTCTTAGTTCAGTTATCTCTAGTATTTTTTCCAACCTACACATGTAAACATTGCGTATTAGGGTAGGCTAATATTGGACTTAATTAATAATTTCCTAGTTTATAACTGTGCTCTATTCGAAATCTATCTCGTGATGAGAACTGTCATTATATAAAAAGTAACTCATACACTGGAGTCACTGATAGTTTAAGAATAAGGTTGTGCTTTCTGAGGGTCTATTGTGATCACAAACTGTTGAAAGATTAAAAAATCTGGGGAATTATTTTTTCCGCTCATTTTGTCGAACTGTTGAGAAGTAACTATGATAGGAAATTCACATACAATGAACACTGGAAACCCGAAAGAGCTGGATATACAAATCATTTTAGGACAGGACTCCTAAGTAGTAAGCGCTCAAGACCTCTCGTCTGGAAGTCAAACGCAGAACCTTCGGTCTCGTGTGCAAAAACGCTTATCCTCTAGACCATTGAGCTAGTATCCCACAATGTTTGTGTTTAACCGCACTTAACTCGCATTCGAACACAAGACCGATGATTCTGAGTTCGTTTTCTGGATTCAATGTCGCATGTACACACTGCTAAGGAGTCCTTATACCAAGACGATATGAGTGTTCAATGCTTTCAAGTTTTCAATGGTGGTTCAACTAAGGTCGATTCGTATTTTAAAATCTATGAGAATTCTACCATTTCTACAAAACCCTAATATTGTTAAATAATTAGTTTGTTTAATCACATGTCCTATACATATATTCTATTACGAAGATAATCAATGATAATGATTGGATTTATAGAATGAATTATACATTAGGTTGAGTGAATAAAAAGAAAGATAGTGATAATAACAGTATGAGATAATTTTATGTTCATCAAGTCTGGTGGTATATACTTTAGTTGTCTATATTAGTAAATCACATAAATAATAGACTAAGACAAAATAAATCAATAATAAATTTACTATTGTCAAATCTAAATGTGAAATCAGTCCATGATATAATTGACTGTTAGTTTAGGTTATATTGGCAGGTTCCCGATTATCTAGTTGAGAGGTACGCAATCATTGGTTAGAGACATTGTGTTACATGGCTTGATAATCGATGACAGCAAGACTTTGCATATTCTTCTGGATCTTCAATTCCAACATTCCTGTATCATCTTCCTGAAACCTGTACTCGATGTTCAATATTTTCCATTATCACTGGTAGTAAATTATTTCTATTCACCTGGTTAATATCATCATGTCATCTTAATAAGGTATGAAAACGTGTACTAACCCACATCTGTGTCAGAATCTATATTGTTTATGACTAGCCTATACTCTAACTCGTTAGCCAGTTAGAAGATCAGCACAGTAAGCAAAGTAAAGCAAGATGTTTGTCCTCAACTAATTCCATTCTACTAATGATTACTTAAAACCCATGTATAAAGCATCTGATAAAACAATAAACTGAATAAGAAATTGCAGCGTGTACATTACTACACCAAAATGTGAAGTATAACTAATCCATACGTCACCAACCAATTAACAATAATTTAAAAAAGTCAAAATGTAGAATAACAATTTATTAGTCAACCATATGGTTATTATATTACATATATAAAAGTAAAGTAATCCAAGTGTTTAATCAGTATAGATTCGAAATATCAAAAATAATTCCTCATAAGACAATTATGAAGGTGTAACTTTTCTCAAATACGCTCCAATATCATGACAGTTGCAGTTAGTATTTCTTTCGATAGATGATTATAATTCTTGTCTTTCGTTTTACTATTCTCACTCTATCAATCAGTAAATTTTCTAACGAAAGATTTGACGAAACTGTTTCTTGACACAAGAGATATACATTGAACATGGTGACTTGTTATATCTTATGTCTAGGATTTACGTCAGTAGGTTTAGAAAATCTAGTAAGAAGATTTGACGGAACAGCCAAATTTGATTGTCAGAATAGAATACGATGAGGATTACAAATGTGTAACATAGCATTTCCTATAATATCCCAGAATCAATATCACATTATCTTCTGAAAATGTTAAATTATTGCTTAGTTAGAACCTCGAATTTCTTATTATGGTTACATTATGTGATTTTTGACTGTACTAATAAATAAAACCGGCTTAGTGGTTCAGAGGTAGGCGTTCGCGCGCAAGACTAAAGCTCCTGGGTTTGAATCCTGTGAGGTGCAAGAGTCATGGATGCGCACCGCTTATCAGTCTCATACCAGGACCAAACAGCAGTCCAGTGATTCCAGGTTTCTAATGGTGGTCTAACATTGATCGATTCATGATTTCAATGAATAATCAAATAAACGTATCACAGGTAATCATAAGTAAGATTTCTGTAATCTCTTTCACTCATATGTACACTATAACAATAACAAGATTATCTATCGAATGATAAACAGTTGTCAGCATATAATTCTACAGATATAGTATTTGTTCTCTTAATATTTCATCTTCATACAGTAGGAATGGCTAATTGATTGTTCACTAATTATGAATTACTATTATTTGCTCTATTCATCACATTCATCAATTGTCCTTTTGATTCTAGCAAGCTTATCAAAGAAAACAACAAAATTTGAGAAAATCTCATCGTACCTCGAAATTTGGATCGATTATCACGCCTTATGCATTGAATAATTCAATATTCAAAAAGCAGAAATTTACTGTGGATAATATCTCAGCCTAATTGAATGCTGAACAACTAATAACCTGTTAGATTTAAAATATGCTAACATTAGCGTCATTTTCTACACGAAAATTAATCATGAGTTCTTTTTTCCAGGAAGAAAAAAACTTGTTAGTATTATTTAAATTTTTTCTACCGATTAAGCTTATGATGATGCATAGGATATTTTGAGAACAGGTTTGAGTAAAAGTGTGATCATTTTAAGTTGACTATGTAACAAGAATGAAAGTTGATACTGGTTTTCGTATCATCCAAGTATGAAAACTGGTTTAGATGATTAGCCTAATTGAGGCGGATATCAATTACTACTGAAGTTAGTGTAAGAATACATATTTACTTAATATAAACCTCGTAACCTAACTTTAATCCTTACTCTGAATAAATTTTAATCATAAACCGAAACCCTTAAACTCTAACGTCTATGAACCACAAATCAACTTGGGACAATTGATTAACTATGTAAAAATAAAATACACTTCATAATCTGTTTCCCTTTAGCTATAAATCATTCAAATATATACACTATTTCTTTACTGGCTCAGTCGGGGCAAGAATTTTTCAGTGGTTGAGCAAGTTCATCAGTATTCTTTTAAGCTTTACCAGATTCGTGTTCTCTCGTTGTTCGTATTAACAGATGTAAATCATCAGTTTCTGTTGGCATACATGCCTGTTTAGCTAAATGCTTCTATAGTGGTATTTAAGTTATTTGGAATGGTGAACACAGAAATAGAGGTTTATCAATGGAAAACATCGAAAAGTAATTACATTTCTTAGATTCATTGTGTTATTACATTCAAGAAATTAGTAGGTACCCAGAAAATATTTTACAGTCGGACTGAATGGGTATAATAAAATGAAGTTCACGGGTAGTTAAACAAATCTTTGACTTCACCTGTGTTATATGACAATAATTTGGTCCCAAAACTTCATAGTCTAGAAATATGAACAATCGACATCAATTCAATGAACTAATAAATAAGTCACATGTTTTTCAAATTACAAAGTATGTTATGTAACAAACATGGACAAATGCTTAATTTATTGATAATTTTATTTGCATAGAAATATAACACATATGACAGACAGTATTTATACATGTTCAACCTACACATCTTGTTAAACATCATGTATCGATTTTTATTGGGCAAATAATCCACGTGATATGGATACACAGGCAATTTATTAAGGTCAATAACAAGATTATTTGGCCATCTTAGTAGAAGGCAAGCAACAAAGTTGTAGGGAAAATACATAATAAAACAACGGAAATATGTAATGAAAATCTTTCTACTATTATTGGGGAAAACCAAGTTTGAAAAAAATCGATCTGCGGTAAGTACATTAAAAATTCAGACATTTTATATTCAGTTGTTAATTAGAATTCAATGAAGATTTTAATAATGAAGTCAGACTTCCCTTCAACAGACTAGTATTCTCTCCAGAATTCAAGTAAACTCAAGTTACAAATCTACACATACCTTATTGCATATAGGATTCTAATTTACTACTAATAATATCGACAACTAATTATATTTTGAGGACCTCATGACGGTAGTCAACTTTTGATTTTCTAAAACTAACACCATTTTCAAGCAATCTGATTAGCGAACCGATATTAGTCCCGTAATTCTTAATGAGGTTGAAAAGGCTATAGGCAGTCTAAAGCGAGGAAGGACAGCAGGTCCTGACGGATTAAAGCCTAAGATTTTTAATGATGGTGGTCCAGTTCTAGCAGTTAAATTAACTGAAATCTTAGCTAGAATCTGGGAGCTGGACGTGATTCCATATGACTGGTGTCAAACACGGATTGTCTCTGTTCATAAGAAAGGACAAAATTCCTCTTATGACAGTCACAGAGGAATCAGTTTAACTAATATGGTGTCTAAAATATTAGCTTCAATAATAATTCAATACCTAATCAGAGCTCGAGAAAACCAGGTTGGTTTTCGACCAAGACGTGGATGTATAAACCGGATATTCATACTTCGTCAGGTCCTAGAACACAGACACATATCCCAACAATAGTTGTATTCCTTGACCTCAAGGTTCCGTGGCAGTCTGTCATTGAAAGGCATACCGAAAAAGTGTATTGACCTTGTTCAGGCTCTCTATTCGAATACTAGCAAGCAAGCAAGTTTCACATGCAATTCTCTCTCCAAATGTGAAATATTTTGGGATCGGTTTCCGTTGACACTGAACGAGTGATAGGGAGTGAAGTAACTAAGCGTGTCAGTCGCTTCATTTATCTTGGGAGTCTCACCATCCTGATATCCTGGTGTGTGACTAAATCTCGGCACAGATACAGAAGGCTTGATTGACCCTTACCAACTCGTCACTTTCTATTACTAGATTAACATTATCAACTATTTTCAAACCAAATATGTTTTCAGGGAGAAAGCTGTCAAAAATGATAAACGTTATGGATCATATATTTCTAATGATGCTAAGACTTTTCATGAAACAAGAATTTTATTACTTTGGTACTACATTGCATACATCCTGAAAACTCAAACAGGTAAAACCTTGATTGATTGAAGTAGTAATGGAACAAGAGAATGAAGGACAGATGTATCGAGTTAGGATTTTGTGAGGAACCCTAGAGACAATGAGACAATATCACAATTTATTTGGTTAAATTAAATTTTTATTTTAAAGGAACACCTGAATATTTATGCGTCTCTAGTGGCTGCGTTAAATCTGAAGTTCACGGATGGCCGAGTATGCGGAGAAATAAATTTCCCCTTCAGTTTCCATATATCATACTTAGCCGAAACACGTTTGTGCGACAGCGGTAATAAGAGGCCAAATACGGATTCGGTTGGATGAGTTTATTTGAAGCAATCGTTCATGCAAACAGACAGAAAAATACATAGCTTGAAAGCAAATTAAAGTGAAGGCTGACGAGCCAACTCCGTGTGATGAAGCATGACAAAGCAAAAGTAAGCCAGACATGTAATAAGCGAAGTAAGCGGTGCACACACATACTTGAACGGAAACAACCTGGATAAAGGCAAATGGTTGACATGGTCAAAGAATGAGTGAATAGTAGGTAACTCTAGAAGAATGGATTAGTTAATTTGTTCGAGGGCTTAGGACAGGCCTTTGGGCTTGACATAAGAGTACACGCACCACACGCCACACAAGTCACTGAATTTGTGGGTGATGGGACACTGCCCAAACCGAAGCAGGTAGTTTTCTTGAGGAGCCGTCGTTCTCCAAGCCGGACACGCTTCCCGTCCCCTCGATTTCGTGAACGACACCCTCTACTGCAGCAGGGCAGTAAGTATGACTTTCTTGACAGTGGATATATACGTGTGGCCGTATGAGAGCATTTCGACAGGGAGAGTTGAATCTTTCCGTCTTCGTCTGTACCAGAACATTTGGTTCCAGAAATTATTCAATGAATCTATAGGTTTATATAACTCTTTTACGGTTGAAATTAAACTGGGAGTACTTGAAATAAACGACAAACACAACTTATTAAAAAAGAATTATGGTAATAGAACAACAGATTTTTATTCAATACCTTCACATCACAAACCAATAAATATATATCGTAGCAAAGGATAATATTAAACTGTTGGATGATAACGAAAATTTAAAACTTTCTAGAGTAGACAAAACAATCACTTATGTATTCATGATTAAAAGGTTATGGAGAATGTTGAGTTTCCTTCAAATTATGAGCTGACCAATATTAGACCGCTACTGAAAACCAGGAAGGAGAAGACGGACATCTGGTACTAGTAAGAGACTTTTCAGTAATGCGCATTTACGACCCTGTATATGAGAGTCGAATTTAGGACCTTCGGTGTCGCGCACAAATGCTTGAACTCTAGAGGTTAGGGAGGAAAGTCATCCAGTGCATTCAGGTTTTTAATCGTGATCTAACGTTGATCGCTTCATGATTGAATGAAACTTATGTATTCATCCTAATAAAGTGAACCACTTACAAATGAATATATATATATAGTTCGTCTGAACTTCACTATCTTGTACGATTTTTAAGCTAATATATTTTCGACTATTCATTTGTAAGTGGTTCACTTTATTAGGATGAATACATATATATATATATATGTAAATCAGTAGACAATGATGATGTATACATATAAATATATTTTATTCCATTCTTATTACTCTTTAATATTGTTATTTAATTTAGTAACAGATATTAGAAACAAAATAGCTACATCGGTACATCATAAATTTATATATAATATACCAAGGTAGCAAAAAAATGTTCACGAAACACAGACATTAATACAAAGAAAGAAAGGAAACAACAACAACAACAGAAAAAAAATACTCTAAAAACGAATGAAAAAAGAAAGAAAGAAAAAAAAACATACACACTAAGAAATGCTTAATATTGTTGGTAAAATATGATAAACCAAAAAGTAGACTATTTTTATCAATCATTACTTGTTTTGTGTTTGTTTTGCTGTTTTTTCTTCATTTAAACTGATCTAACCTACGAATTTTATGTTGCAACATATAAGAAAGGGTAAAGTGAATTTCAAAAAAACGATTCAAATAATAATGACCATTACAAAAAAGAAGAAAAAAAGAAAGAACCATAAGGTGGAGAAAAGTTAGAAAGAAGACAGAAAGTCATAATACCATTTCACTAGTGATTGATAGTCACATTGTCATAGTACATACACTATTTATTACTTGACCGTGACTTACAGTAAATAAATGGTAATTTTAAAAATTCCACTTGACTTGATACTTGTTTATTTTTCAAGCATTCGAATTTTGACAAGAAAAATAAATAAATAAATAAATTACTGCGTACATCTAAAGGAGATATAGAATTAGAAAGCTGAGCATATGACGAAAATTCAATAAGCAAAATTAAAGGGGGACTAAAAGAAATTACGCAAACTAAACGATTAAATGCGTTTACACCAATAATAATGACCCATTTATTCAAGACAACAACAAGGATGGAAGTGATTACGAGGGAAAGAGTGACGGCAAGAGAAAGAATACCGATTTGTCTTGAAAGTCAATATTGATAAGAATAAATAAATAAAGCGCAATGTGAAAATATATCATTCATTTAAAATGGTGATGAACTACTTTGTGTATTGTTAACTTCGAAATGAATGATATAAGCTAGACATTACTACTGAAAAATGTATTTTCAAAAAAGAAATATTTTATATGGGAGGGAGGGCAAATTGACAAAAGAAACAGGTACAATTAACTGGAAACGTAATGAGAAAATCTAAGACCAAGTGGAATTTCATGAACACAAGTAACGTTTATGATTATCATTGGACTACGGTTAATCTTTATACAATTATTCGTGTAACTATTCGAATGAGATAGCACACAACATGTATGGCGGCTATATATATATATATATATATATATATATATATATATATATATATATATCACCTCACTCGGAAATTATCATCACAGGAGTTTCAAAAGGAAATAAAATCGAAATGTATTTTTCACTGAAATGACAATTAGATAAACAGAAATAATAAACAAATATAACATATCACAATACAATTATGAGAAAGTTGTAAACAACAAACTCTGTTTAGAGTATCAATCAACTCCAATTCAAAATATTTGCATATGAAAGCTGAGAAAAAATGTTGTCTTACAAGACATTTTAGTAAACGGAAACTCAGTAATTTTGTGGTAAATTAACCAATACCACAGCTAGAGATACATTCGTTGAGCCATTTCAGACATTCTGCCCGGAATATGAACCATATGTTCCATGTACGAAGCTAACTCATCTACCGATACATCTGAAACTAATTGAGGCTTATTATTACTACTGACATGATGATTCATATCAGAAGCCGTTAAATAATTCATCTCGTTAGAACACTGGACAATATTTCCTTTTAATTTTGGATCCGATTCCATAAAAGGCTGTTTTAGTGAAGTGTTAGCATTATCACTTAAGCCAGTCCAAATAAAGGGTTGACAAACTAAACCAGATTGGTTGTGAATTTCCGTCTGTGACCTGCACAATGATATATCTGATGTATTCATAGTAGTCGATTTGTTAGAATGCAGTGAGAAGCACGTATCTGATGTATGCATAACTGACGATACAGGCCGCTCAGAACGTTCAGCTGATGATAAAAATGAAGGTCGAAAGTGAAATTGTTGCTGTTGTTGTGAACTTGGATTCGAAGTAGAATCATGTGAAACAGTTGAATTTTTAGGCTGTGACAAGGTATCAATACTTTGTGAAAATTTCAATTGACAAAAACTAGAATTTTCACTAGCCAATGGAATAAAAACAGAGTTCGAAACGTTAAATGCAGGAAGATTAGTAGTGGTCTTTGGAATCGGATTCTGACCGAATTCTGAACTTCTGTCCGGTAAAGCATATTCATAATCGATATTGCTCCTATCGCCATTACTATCTATAATTGGGTTACTGAGTTTGGTAACATATTGATAGTCAGCTCCATGAAAGTTAGGCCTGAATAAATAAAATAATGTTTCGAAACATCAGTAATTTACACTATTTATTAAGTATAATTGAAAATTCAACAAAACCATCTACTACATTTTAGCAGTTAGAAGTATGTAGGGAGTGTTCTCACTTCTCAGTTGTCTACACTATGGAAGAATTTTTTGGAGGCACCTGTAAATTAAACTGAGTTCGTAGTCTTGGAAGGGTATCTGCAGCAGCCGAAGAACTACTGACGCTGGTTACGCACGGCCACTTGATATATCAGTTTTGTTGTTTAAATGCCTTACAACCAACACCGGATAACTTTGGAGTAGGTGACTTTTCTTAACCCCTTTATTTCGTTGTAGAAAGTCAGCATCGTTAGAAATGATGGTTGAATAAGGGAAACACTTTACTAATTTCACACCTGTGCAGTCCGTATCACGTTTTCACAATTAGAACTCATAGTCTTGTTGTTTGCCAAACGGCCGATCTGGTATGTGACGACATAAAGGAGTATGTTTATCAAAATGTTCCGATGAGGCCATAGAGACGCACTTATTCTTTTCAAATTAAAGTTTCAGGATTCTTATTAATTCTATATATTAAAATTCAGAGAAAAGACTATACTTTTCCAGGCTCAATCAGAACAGCAGTCACCTTGATGCTTTTTGTTAACTAGCCAGAGAAACGTTTATTAAATGATCTAGTCTTTTAACTCAACATGGAGAAACTTTTCCCATAGATGCTCGTTGTGATAATCCAACCATAAATATACGAAAAAAACCAGTGAATGATCATTAGCCCATTCAGTTTTCTTAGAAACCTACAAATAGGATCGTAATTTATGTTCATCATTGGGATGGTGTCTGCAGCGTTTGCAATTACCGTCACCAAAAAATTTATCAGTTGCAGGACCACAGCTGTAGATCATCGTTATCAGTTTGTCAAAACTGGATTCAAAAGGTTACCATTAAGATTATTACGCCTCAAATAATCTTTCTGCTTATCCCTTTAGTTCGTTCACTAATGTCTACACCTGTAAGCTGAATCTTTTGAAGCGACCGATAAATTTTAACAAAATTCATCCTTTTTCCCATCCAAATTGCATCAACAGTTGTATGAGCGTACTAGCAAGTGTCATCGTTTCACATTCCCTTTGAGATCCAGTTAGAGTGGATCCCAATCTTATCATAACATGTGAACGATGAAAACTGAGCAAAAAGTTGATAGCTTGATCCGAGTTTAAGAGAGCTGATATTTTTTAAACACTTCAACTGCAGAGGTGATGATATCAACCAAAGGTTGCTTTACTCTCGAAAGTAGATAGCTTAATCGCGAAGCTTTCATTACCATGCATACCATCCATACTTATTTCATGTACACGTAAGCTTTCCAGTTATTCCAAATGTTCTGATGATCTTGAACAAACTGAAAATCACATCCTTATATAAAGTAGTTCTGATGTTTTCCAGAAGTACAACAAAACCAAGATTAAACTGCCGAGCTTTAAAAACACAATACCAAAACCATTCACTTGAGTTACAAATATTCTCCATCGTCAATAAGAGGAAAGCATGATGAAGATGAAGAGAAAGGATTCTTGTGTTGTTGGAAGTGTACAAACATATAATACATCACGGTTGTCGATCAGACTCTAATAATCGATAGCGTTACTCAGGACCGAAGCTGCTAACTTGACGTGGTGGTCGGGCTTGCCTATCGTGATGACCCAACCGAGCTAAATTGGCTGGAACATATGTTCCTGCAGGTCTTACTATGCCAGGCAGGTCGATTGGAGAACGATGAGACTAAAAGCAGCTACCCAAGGTCTGAGTGCGAAGTCGTAATGCTGACTGCAGAGGGGTGTGACAGCAGTAAGGTGTTTCCCTCGAACAACCAGCATCTGCTGCCTTCTCACAAGGAAGGAAGGGTTAGAAAGGGTCGACCCTAAAGATGTCACACCTCACCCTACCTCACAGATTTCCGTCTCCTTGGGTAAGGGTGCCCACTAAGGGCTTTCAAGAGCGGAGCTAACACTCAAAAAACTTCTCATAAAAGGCCGTGCGTGACCGGCCTCAAGCAGTTGTCCCTTGGGCTCTGCGGTCACGCTCCCAGGTCTCTAAGACCAACACTAATCTATCTTCTTTTTCAGGTCCCTCAAGAAGCAACCTTCCATGGTGTGGGCAGCCGGGAAGTGACAACCGCCCTCATACCCGTAACAGCACGCGAGACCAAATTGGTCGAAATCAAATCCTTCCTACGCTCACACGTACCTCTCTTCTCTCCACAACTAAATCAACTCAAATTCCCTTTTCTTACTGCACCTCTGCTGCAAACGATTCGAATTCGCGAAATGTTATTCCTGGTCTCTTTAAACCCCGTTCTAAACTACATGTTGGAGCTATTAATGTACGGACATTGTGTCAAATAGGGCAAAAGGCATCTTAGCTAGGACTTTAGAATCTCGTGCCATCGATGTGTGCTGTGTCTCGGAAACGCGCATACGGGATCCGAGTAGCATCATTCACTTGACCTCGCCATGTAAAGATAAAGCAACTCGATTTACCCTTAGTGTATCCGATAGTCCTGATGCTGCTTCCCGGGGTCTCGCTGGTGTAGGTATAGAATTGAGTCGTAGGGCAGAACAATCTCTCCTTGAGTGGATACCAGTAGATAGTCGCTTGTGCGTTGTCCGACTAAACGGGACAGTAAGGATTCGAAAGGATAGGGACACTCGTCGTTGCCTCTTCCTCATATCAGCCTACGCCCCCACTGACTGCAGTCCAGACGATGTGAAAGATGAGTTTTACAGAAAGCTTTCGGACCTCCTCCAAAAAGCTAGGCGCTCTGATATAGTATTAATGGCTGGTGACTTTAATGCTCAAGTAGGCCGACTAAGTGAGCAGGAGAGACACCTAGGTGGATGTTATAGTGTCGCGACTCAGAAAACAGACAATGGCGGCCGTCTGTTGTAACTGTGCTCAGATAACCGCCTATTTCTAGCAAACACTAATTTTAAGCATAAGGAAAAGCATCTGTTGACCTGGCGACCTCCAAAGTCGTCTCAACGTTGGACCCAACTAGATCACATCGCCATCAGCCACCGATGGAGGTTCGATATAGGACTGCAGCTCGTTCTGGAGCACATGCCTAGATTCAGATCATGCCCTAGTGCGAGCGCGTATTTGTTTGAGGCTTACTGGACGTAGGAAAGACACCGTAAGAAAGCCTCTTAGGGCTTTACTTAATGATAATAAAGCGAAAAATATATATATCAGGAACAACTAGAAAGACAGTTAGGCGACCATTTAAGCGATTCCCATCCGGAAGCAGGATGGAATGATATCAAAAAGACTGTGGAAACAGAAGTGATACCTTCTAGTAAAGTTGACCATAAGGCTAGAATGAAGCCGTGGATCTCTGTAGCATCCACCGATCTGATGGATGCCCGAAAACCCATCCCGCCTGGCTCTGAACATGATGAAGAACGAAGTCAACTTAGGCGCAGACTGATAAAAAGTCTACGCAATGATCGAGAACAGTGGTGGGTGGAGAAAGCTAGGGAGATGGGAAAGGCAGCGGTGATAGGCAACTATTTAAACTCATCGAGGAAACTGGTATTAGGAACCCAAGTGTGAGTGAGACTATTCCGGAAAAGGATGGTCTTCTTATTTATTCTCAATCCAGGAGACTGGATCGATGGGCAGAACACTTTAGGGATCAGTTCAACTGGCCTCGAGCCACTCTTCGGTTACCCACGATCCCCAGTCATCCTGAATGGCTAATCGACGTAAGTCCCCCCAGTCTTTATGAAGTTGAGAAAGCTATAGGAAATCTGAAGCGAGGGAGGGCAGCGGGTCCTGATAGATTGACACCTGAGATATTTAAGGATGGTGGTCCAGCTTCAGCAGCTAGGTTGACTGAGATCCTAGGTAGAATCTGGGAACTGGACGTAATTCCATCTGACTGGTCTCAGTCGATAATTGTCCCAATCTATAAGAAAGGACAGAAGTCCTCTTGTGACAATCACAGGGGAATAAGTTTAACTAATATAGTTTCTAAATTGTTAGCCTCCACTATACTTAGACGTCTAACTAGTGCTCGTGAAGAGCAGACTCAACAAAACCAGGCTGGTTTTCGACCTGGACGTGGTTGCATAGACCACATCTTCACACTACGACAGGTCCTGGAACACAGACACACATTGAAGCGTCCTACAATAGTTGTGTTCCTGGACCTGAAATCGGCATTTGACTCAGTGGTTCGTGAGGTTCTGTAGCAGTGTCTGTCATTGAGAGGTGTACCAAATAAGTACATTAACCTCATACAAGCTCTCTACTCGAACACCGCTGGTCGAGTGAGAGCTTATGGCGAACTGTCACTGGAATGCTTTACTTCAAGTGGTGTCCGTCAGGGATTTCCACTCTGTCCATTCTTGTTTAATTTTATCATAGACATGCTCCTAGACATAACCTTATCCTCGTCTGAATTTTCAGGAGTAGACCTTCTGCCGGGTGGCTCGCTTATTGACTTAGAATATGCCGATGACACAGTCCTACTTGATGAATACGCCGACAAAATGCAGAGTCTTCTGACTACCCTAAGCAACAATGCAAGCATGTTCGGGATGCCGTTTTTCTCCCTCGAAATGCAAAATGTTGCTTCAAGATTGGGTTGCATCGGCACCTGTACTAGTGATAAGGAGTGAAGTAGTCGAGCGTGTTGATCACTTCACTTATCTGGGGAGTCTCAACAGTGCCGATAGCCTGGTGACTTACGGAATCTCATCTCGGATACAGAAGGCTCGATTGGCTTTTGCCAACCTGCGTCACTTATGGCGTAGACGAGATATCCGTTCGCTAACCAAAGGATGAGTGTACTGCGCAGCAGTTCGCTCCGTTCTCGTGTATGGCTGTCAAACATCGCCGTTAAGGGTAGATGTTCGTAGGTTACTAGTATTCGATCATAGGTGTCTTCGAAGCATTGCTCGTATATCGTGGAACAACCGAGTAAGCAATGCTGTTGTTAAGAAACGAGTACTAGGTAAGGATGGCAGATCAATCGATGAAGTGGTGAAACTTCATCAGTTGAGGTGGTTGGGACATGTGTTACGTATGCCCAACCACCGACTGCCTCAACGAGCTTTGTTTTGTGGTGTAGAAGCAGGTTGGAAGAGAGCTAGGAGCGGCCAAAACAAAACATGGCAAAAATCCATGAAGTCACTGACAAGTGGTCTGCGTCATTTTGATAGGTGTAGGCTGCTACCTGGTTGGGGTCCGCGAGACGAAAGTCATCAATGGTTAGAGACCTTGAACGACATGGCTCAAAATCGTTTGCAATGGCGCAAGTGCATCCATTCTTTGAGCTCTCTCAAATCTTAATCTTCTGGATTCGTCAGCACCTCTACCTTTGTCTTTCTAACCTAATCTCAATGAATTATACTTCTTGAATAATATCTGCGGACCCTAGTCTTCTTCATTACCATTAATACCTCTACTATCTTTATCACTATACGATTTGATTTGACATTTGCGTCTCTGTGCTAATGTGGTATGGCAACATGAACTTATGTACATACGTACGAAGTTCTACGTTGCAACCGATTGACTGACTGATAGCGTTACTGACAAATTATGATACTGTTAACATGACTTACATAGAGATCTCTCGATTTGAAGATCGTTAATATCATGGACTGATTTTGGTTAGACGACCACTAAAACTATGAAGAACTAGAAAGCATAGTAGTAATTGTCCGTCAGCTACAATCTAGAACTTTATTTGTACGTAAAACAATCCAAGATACCATAAAAAATTAGCACAGAAATTGGATTGTCAGTTCGAACTCCATAGCCTACCTCTAAATTACTAAACACTGATCATCGAGGCAGTTGGTGGTTAGGCATATGTAAGGCATGTCCTAACCATCTCAATTGTTGATAATTCACTACTACACTAACTGATCTGCCATCTTTCCCTTTTCCTAACACCAACATTGGTTACTTGATGGTACTAAGATATTCGAACAATGCTTCGAAGACGTCTATGGTCGAAAACCAGGAACCTACCAGTATCCCCTACTCTTACTAGCCATGTCCCGACCGTAAATGCTACCTTGACGTGTTGGTCGGGCTTGCCTATCGTGATGACCCTACCAGGCTATATTGGCTGGAACATATGTTCCTGAAAGTTCTACCATGCCAGGCAGGTCGACTGGAGAGCGATGAGACTAGAAGCAGCTACAGAAGGTCTGAGTGCGAAGTCGCACCGCTGACTGCAGAGGGGTGTGACAGCAGTAAGGTGTTTCCCTCGGACAACCAGCATCTGCAGAGACACTGCCTCCTCACAAGGAAGGGTTAGAAAAAGTTGACCCTAAAAATGTTACACCTAGGCGAGATATCCGTTTGCTGACTAAAGGATGAGTGTACTGCACAGCAGTTCATTCCGTTCTCCTATATGGTAGTGAAACATGGCCGGTAAGAATAGAAGATATTCGTACGCTACTAGTATTTGGTCATCGATGTCTTAGAAGCATTGGTCGTGTATCCTGGGTAAACGGAGTAAGCATGCTGTCGTTAGGAAACGGGTCCTAGGTAAGGATGTCAGGTCAATAGATGAAGTAATGAAACTTCACCAGTTGAGGTGGTTGTGACATGTGTTTCGTAAGCCTAACCACCAACTGCCTCGTCGAGCTGTTTTGCGATATAGGAATAGTTTGGACGAAAGCTAGGGGCGGCCAGACTAAAACACGGCACAAATCCATGAAGTCACTTACAAGTGGACTGAGTCATGTTGGTAGGTAGATATAGGGTACCTGGTTGGGGTCCGCGAGATGATAATAATCGATGGTTAGAGACCCTGAGTGACATGGCTCAAAACCATTTGCAATTGCACAGGTGAATTTACTCTTTGTGTTCTATGAAATTCAAACCTTCTAAATTACTCATCACTTCTAACTTTTTCTTTCTAGCTTTGCCTCACTGAATTATACTTCCTAATTAACATCTTCGAATCCTAATCTCTCCGATTACTTCTGATATTTTTACTACGTCTACTACTATGAGATTTGAATTGACAATTATTTCTCTGTGCTAACGCGATATGGTAATTTGAACTGCTGTACTTACGTGTACAGTTCTACGTTGATGTTGATGATGATAATGATGACTGGCCATGTTCCACACGAGTATAGTAGGAGCAAACGAACTGCTACGCAGAAGACTCGTCCTTTGGTTAATAGACGATTATCTCGCAAGTTGGTAAAATCCGGTCGAGCCTTCTGTATCCGTGCTGAGATTTATTCATACACAAGTCTATCAGCACTAATGAGACTCCCGAGATAAGTGAAGCGGTCAACACGCTCAACTGCTTCACTCCTTAGTTCAGGTGCCGACGCAAGCCAACCGTGAAGTAACATTTTGCATTTTGAGGGGGAGAACCGCTCATACACACACACAATATTATCAACCAAATGAAGTTGGGAATGTGAAGCAATGGATGCTGACAGAATGGTTTAAAGGCAACACGTGTAACACAAAATCTGATGATCAAAGATTCGATTTCGAGGGAATCACGGAATACATTTTGGTCTTTAGAAAATGCCTAGCCAAAGTCAAACCATGATGTATACTATATTCATATGTGATAAATAAGCGACATGAAACTAGAAATAAAGTTATCTGCCGCACAGAGGTTGAGTTTTACGAAAACTAGATAGTGTATTTCTTATCGTTAATTCGAGATAAATCATAAAACGTTACCATCCTTATAAACTACTATTCACAAAATGCTTGACAAATACTTAAAAATATAAAAGCAATCATAAGTAATATCTGAACTACTTAAACTTACTCTAAACTCTTTATTTCTCTGTTTGGAAATGTACTAAGCCGAATGGATATGTCTGTTTGACTATTCTCTGAGTTATTCGGTAGTGCTTCTGTCCGGTTAAATTCACCATCACAAGAGACATTTAAATCAGAATCCTCGTTCATGTTACCAGATATAAGCGGTCCACTGAATTGTAAATTTCGAAATTGTTGCCAACTTTCAGGATCAGAATTCCTACGACAACGCTGGATTCCAGCAAGACGATTTTCAGTAGGCTGACTTCTGTATTTAGCCGCACTTTGTTGTAAACACGACTGTATCGCCGTATACTGATGAATACTGCAATAGTTAGATGCTGGAGATATATCTGTTAGTCCTGAATCACACTCAGTATCCAAAGATTTAGAACAGGATGCAGTCCGGGAATCGATGCTGAATCGATAAACTGAAGCTGGAATAATGGTATGACGATGCCTTGATGATAAAGAGCGACGGAAAGAAGTAGCAGTTCCCGTGGAACAGCCACTAGGTACTGTAGTCTGTGTATATCCATAATGTTTGCAAGGATAATATAGACTTACACAAGGGTGGTCAATAAGACTGTACAGTCGACGATATAGACGTAAATGGTGAGGTAAATGAAACCCAGTTACGTGACAGCAACATAAGGGGTGGTCACCGTGAACTGTGTTAGTTACGTTGTGCGGACTTTGAGTGACCGAATTGTTATCCTGTTCAATTTCACTTAACTCATTCCCATATGACCGACGTAAATGTTCGAAGCAGGGGGAAACGTGTAAAGGATGAAGGTCACACGCTAAAGTTCTATAGTTGGAATGACAGCGTTTAGAAGGGAGTGTTGTACAGAGGTAGCCAGAAGATTGTCTGTTGGATGACGTAGGTTGTTCTTGAAAAGATCCTGTATCTTCAGCACAGTCTGCAAAAGTATTTGAGTGTTCTACTGACAAACAGGGATACAAAGAATTCGCCTGATTCAAATTGTTGTCTATCACCCCACCTTGCCCACCAGTTTTTCGCAGGGTTCGACAATATTCACATGCTTTGCAACACCGAAAACCGTAGCTTACGACCGTTGCCGATGAAGCAGACCGCGTCATTCTACAGTTCGAAGATACCTCACCAAGAGAAGCAAGTGTATGGAGTGTAGATCCTTTCAATTGAGGACGAAAACGGCGATCGCTACTAAACATAAAGTGCATGAGAAAATTAGTACAAAGCTTCATGGAACTAACTTAAAATTTTAGATATTTAATGAAGTCAAACATCTTTAAATATCCTAAATACATAGAGACATTTTCTAACAGTATTTCTATTATATGTAAGTATGCATACAGACAAAGATTATGGTAATAAAAGCTATTAAAATGATGAGCAAGCTGATTTCAGTAACAGGTTAGACACCTAAAATAAGGATTTCATGTACCCCTTTGAGATATTTTGACTTCTATTATTTGGAGAAATTTCTTACGAAACTTAATAAGATACTTTTGCGATCCTACATAAGTTATGATTAAGACCTTTCATAGTGAATAGTGAGCGTGTTTTATGTTATTAGAATGAATAAATCCAATCGCGATCGATAGACGAAATGCAACGTTACACTGTGGTCGACTGATGAGAGCTGCATAGATGGAATCATGGACCTAGATTTCCAAATGAATTGATACTAGAAGACAGTTGTGCAGCACAATAATCTTTTCTTTTAACAAAATAACATACAGAATACCAAACCTAAGGACAAATATGATTTGAATCTATTTAACGAATAAAAAATTAGAAGCTACGTTAACTATAGGTAATCCATTAGCCAATGGAATTAATGCTAAAATATCTAATGTCTAATTATTGCCCGGCCATATCTATGTATTACATAAATATAGTCTGGTAGTCTATAGCTGCAAATAATTGGCCATGTACGTATCCGCGCGGGAAGCTACATTTACTGTGTACATATACGGTTACAGATCACTGTGACTGAAATTGACCCAGTAATAACAATCTATATCAAAATAAAGTAAGCTTAGGTTCAAACAATGATAAGAAATAAGGTAACCTTTACACTCATTACACGAATAAGTGCGTCTAGATGCAAACGTAAATAAGTTAAGCAATTTGTTACTGGAGTATAAATGTGTAAAGAGTACATTAGCTATTTTGAGGCTTGCATGTAAACCGACAAACATCCGAACTTTTATATGATCTGATAGACAAAAGTAGATTAATTTTGATCAACTCTGATAAAACGTCCCAAATAGGAAGATATACCAGCACATAAGTAACAGGATAGTGAGATCGAAGAATAAGTGATCAGAAACTAACAAAATAAAATACCGGTATTGAGATAAAACTTAGACGTTTATCCAGACAACTGGTACCAATCAGTGATTCAACTACATTTTTGTAAATAAATAGGAAAATCAGTCAGTAACAACGTAGAACTTCGTACCTAAGTACATCAGTTCATGTTGCCATACAATATTAGCACAGAAACGCAATTGTCAATTCAAATCCGAGTGGTAGAGGTAGTAGAAGGATTACTAGTAATGGAGATTATGGTTCTAGGATATTATTCAAGAAGTATAATTCAGTTAGATAAGTTTAGAAGGAGAACGGTAGAGGTGATGACGAATTCAGAGGATTAGGATCTGAGAGAACACGAAGAATGGATGCACTTGCGCCATTGCCAACGATTTTGAGCCATGTCGTTCAAGGTCTCTAACCATTGATTACTATCATCTCGTGGACCCCAACCAGGTAGCAGCCTACACCTACCAACATGACACAGACCACTTGTCAGTGACTTCATGGATTTTTGCCATGTTTTGTTTTGGCCGCTCCTAGCTCTCTTCCAACCTGCTTCTACACCACAAAACAAAGCTCGTTGAGGCAGTCGGTGGTTGGGCATACGTAACACATGTCCTAACTACCTCAACTGGTGAAGTTTCAATACCTCATCTATTGATTTGCTACCCCTACCTAGTAATCATTTCCAAACGACAGCACTGTTTACTAGGTTGTCCCAGCAATGCTTCTAAGACAAGCATGATCGAATACCAATAACCGAAAAATATTTTCTTTTCTTACCGGCCATGTTTGGTATCCATATAGCAAAACGTAGAGCCACTGCGCAACAAACTCGACCTTCGGTTAGCAAACGGATATCTCGCCTACGCCATAAATGACGTTAACTGGTAAAAGCCAATCGAAAATAGAGTGATAAAAGCTTGCAGAGAGTAATTATTTTACGCTGACCGGAACTCAGGAAAAATAAAATCCAGAGAAGTGTAACCAGTCACAAGAAAACCAGAACCCCACACTTTTCAACCCTCCTCAGTGACAGTAGGAACTTCATACTCAAGAATTAATTACCAGAATAACAGGTGCGAATCAATCTGCAATCTGGGTATCGAAGGGAAGATAGAATGATCCCCTCTATGCCTTTGTGACAGATTTTGAGTCGTTACCTGACATCAAGCGTCAGTTATGATAACCGCGTGGACTCCACTCACGTAGCTCAAGTCTACTGACATGATTCAGATCCACAGTCAGCGAATCCATGAACAGATGTTATTTAGAGGATTGGTCGCTTCCAGCACCGCTCCAACATAATACGATACCAGAAAACTCAAACAACATGGAAGTTGTTGGACAAAGGTGTCACGTGTCCCAATTAGCTTAGTCAATGCAGATTCACCTATTCACCAAATTAGTCTATAGTCAATTATTCTTCCTGGTGGTTTCAATGTACACGACCAGTGATTGGAAGACACCTATGATCTAATAATACTATCCCAAAGACATCTGCCACTTTTAGAGACTTAAGCTCCAATCAAGGCAGTCTTGTTGTAAGTATAGATGATACATGTTAATAGTTGGTGAAAGAGAGTCATTCACAATAATCTAGCAAAACTGTTTAGTTAGATTCTACTAACTTTGAGCAACAGCTAATGTAATGTAGTAGACAAGCCAGAATGTGGTTGTGAAACGGCTTATTTATCGATAAGGGAGATAATTATATCTAGTTGGTGTGAAGGACATAAGATAGGTACATAAATTTCCGAATTCAAATGAAACTTGTTATATTAATCGTTTGACTATAAATGAAAAGAACCAAAGCTCTTAGCAAGAACCTTTTGATAGTATCATTACCGTATTACTCCGCAAAATTAGATCTTCGCCATACAAATAAGTTTACTTATTAATGCACTGACATATGGCAGTTTCCTGGAGTGAATAAACAACCATAGGAAAATGCCACTGCGACAGTCAGTCGATATTCAATTCCGGTGAATGTATTCTAAAAGAAGCAAGCAGGTCTCTACATAATTCGAAGTCACAAGCAGGTGGAATGGGTGGGTATATAGACATAATTTCAAATATCTCGGAAGAACTAGACTGACATACAACAGTGCTTATAACAAACACTGTGAATTATAGTAAGATTATCTACATAGTCATCTAGAGCACGTACTACCTGAACCAACTGGTTCAAAAAAGCAAAAATTTAAACTTTAGTTGAACGTAATTTTCATTCTTGACAAGTTGATAAATCCTTGACGGAATGTATGAAAAAAGGTGTAACTGATGCAGAAAAATTCCCAACCTTACTCACATTTTAAGATGTTTAAGTGAATCCACCAGGTCTGATGGCTTAGCTTTCTTTACTTTCATATTTGAAGATTAAACCGCGTAATATATAGCAGAATGTACAGCATAAACGTTTCTGGCTCAGTCACTCATTGGCAACGCAAAAGACCTTGAGGATCCTGCGCGCCTAATCACAGTATAAACAACAGATATAACTTACGGCTGTGAAACGCATCCTATATATATACTAATACTTTTGCAAATTACAAAAAAACACATAATAAAATATGTTTTTTTCTCATCTCATCTTTCGCAAATCAAGTGACAACCTGTTTTATTCACGTGTAACCGAAAATAAATCCCCAAACTAGATAATTTTCCGAGTATTTGACATTCATGCCGACCTCATTAGTTTTTCTGGAACCACCTTTGGCCGGGGGCTCTAGGTCATGCCACGTTATGTTCAGATTTTTTGTGCAACAATCCCATTCTAATGTCTTAACTAAATATTTACTTCGTCTTTCTTTCATTAGCTGTTGCTTTCGCATACTAAGGGTCTGGGATTTGACTTTGAATGATATGAATTATGACAACTAGGCCTATTCGGTAAGCAACAATGTATGGTTCGAAATAGTAGACATGACCAGCTAAAGTCTAAGTCCAAAGAGTGAGACGTTGATAACCCCTTCTGTTAGCATGCTTTGTCCAACTGCGTCTAACCTTCCTTGCCTACTAAGGAGTCATGTGTTACATGTCAGTATATAAATATTGTGCAATTACGAAGTGAATTCCACATTTTCTCCTTCTGCGCTACGCCTATTCCAGTCCTCATCGAAAAAAAATGCTAATGCAAGCGCATGTTAAAAAATAGTCATGATCTTGTAGGCGAGAACAGCGTGTAGAATAAAACTGGCATATATGCGTTCAGATATCTCGTGAGAGAAATAAAATTAACAATTTAAAGGCTTCCTGATTATTTGAAAAATATGTGCATTTATAGGCAAATCAAAATTTCCTCGGTCAATTTCAAATCCTATAATATATATATATATATATATAAACAAAATTATTCATCGGTTTTCGACGAAATCAAATATGAAAATGCAAATGAAGAGTAGTAGGACACAGAAACGAAGATGAGAGAGGTATTAGCTTTCAAGAAGTTCAACACGCAGAAGTCGTTAAATGCTCTGAAAATCTAAAGGATCTCCATAGCGCGCCGTTCTAGGTAACTTTTAGAAAACTGGGGAAGTTTCGTTGAGGACGTTGCTGATTAGAGATCGTTTTGAAGTTGTGAGGGTCATGTAATTTATTTGTGCTAGACTGGTCGTCGAGGAAGGGCATTCTCTTCTGAGTTAGTGGCTTTTAGCCTGTTTATGCTGATGGTGTCCTAACTCCCGTTTCTCTCAATCATATTAAACTGTTAGGTTTACTAAGTTGCAAGGCGCGTTAGACGAAACAGTTCGTCAGTTCAGTGTGAAACGTTTGCAACTGAAATCAAGGCTTTCGACTTTTGGTGTAATTGTTCTTCCTAGATCGTCAGCTAGCAGGTTGTAAGCGATCTTTTGGAATGAAGAAATTCATAGAACTGTAGTGCGACAGAGGAAAATTCCAGATTAGAACTGGCATCCGCGTTTTGCAGAAATATCTCCAGGTCAACCAATCGTCGGACGAAAACGCGGGCCATGTTTCAGCAGTGATGTCCTTGATAGGTTCTACTTCTGGTCATCGTTTGGAACGATCCACACATATAAGGAAGTAAGGATTTCCAGTGATTTTTTAAGGACCCTACCGAGTCAAGATGAACGTAGATGGAGCGCTCACCTGTTGATAGAGCACATAAGAGACATTTATTTTGCCGAGCTACCATGGGGTTCAGTCAGCTAACACAGCAATAATCTCCTTTCCTCCCGTCTTTGTTCACAGAAGGACAGCAGACCTGGAACAGAAAATTTGTGCAACGTACTGAAGACATTATTTCGGTAATGTTCCGTCACGATTAAACGATCCCTATATATTCCCATCTTTATGATGCGTAGTTGGAGGGTTGTCAATGGGGACTTGTGATGAAAATTCGACTTTTCTGTGTGTTAACACTGATACCACATTGTTGGAGCCGTCCAGAAACAAGGTCCAGATGCTGGATATGATATTTTCTCTCTGCACCTGGGATTTGACAGCCACCAACGTAAGCAGACAAAAAGAGTAGATCTCCAAACACGACATCAAGGAATCTCAAGAAGGGGGTAGTGAATAATTTCTAGGGAATGTCCTAATTGAATTGCATGACTTAACCAAGTTGATTATTGAGAAATTATCGTATTTTTCACGGTAGCCTTCAGGTCGTGAATGCAAAACAATGGGTAACGATAAGGTGTGTGTTTCATATTCAGTCATCATTAGACACCGGTTAGATGCCAACATGCCATCCTTTTCCGGGTCCAAACGCATCGGGATTCACTAAGGCTGCTTGACGCTTGCATAATCCTTGGATAAATCATGTGGTCGAACTTATTTTCAGCAATCCCTAGGTTTCCAGGAGCCTGTTGTCGGATCTTTGAGAATGCAGTTGGTCCTGTAGTCATGATATGATGTGCAACATTGCTAGTTACACACGGTTACGTGGTTGTATCCGGTACAACTCTGGGAACTTGTATTGGACTTGGTTAAAGGAAAGTGTAACTTTTATGTTTAACCATGACTTGACATAACTTAAAACCAGAAAGTGAAACTCATCAAAAAGTCATTTAGTTTTACTTATTTGGATCGACGATTGCAGCAAGCGTGTACTAATGATTGATATGGACATGTGTGTCAGAAGGAAATCCACTGAGTTTGTCTGTATAAACCCACGTTGAGGTAAACATATATTTGCCGGTAGACTAAGAAGCTGGATCATCTAAATTATCTTTTTTGTTAGCTGGGAGGATACTAATTCTGCGCTAGTGTAGCTAATATTCATGACCATCACATGCAAAGATGGCACATTTGTGTACCAGCGGAAGTTGTCGTTTACGCGTGTCAAAGAGGGCAGATTACATTAATGTTTATGACGGAGGATTTAGGGCTAGGAACACTGTAGGGTTTACAGCGCTTTACAAAAGATTTGTATTGGAGTTGCGGATAATCTGTTTCTAGTCGTCTAGAATAAAGTTAGAAATTAGCTCATACGGATGTCATCACAAAAACCCTAATTCTTCCTAGCATACGACATTCTGAAATTAACCGTACATTTTTCTCAGTCGCAAGTTTGTGCTGTCCATTATTTTTGAGATATTTCTCGAAAACTGATATTTATTGTTGTATGTCCGTACCATCCTCTTTTGCTGTCATAGAGACTTTCATACTGTACATAACTTATAGTTTTTGTTTACATATATCATTATGTTTACGATAGAAAACAGATATTCTTTATATTATCTGTGCTATAGAAGGAACTAAAACAGCAACCGCATTTAACGTCTGTATATTGTTTAGAATGACTGAGAGCTTTTGATTAGCTTCAAAATGGAAGTCAGATTATGCACCGACGCTATTCTTCAGTCCGATCATCCCACAGAAAATCGATGTCAGTATGGTTACCAATCATAATCTTGAGCATAATATTTCGCCGCAGTTGAGATAATTTAGTAATTGCCTCTGTCGGCATTAATGTCTTCGTGATGTTTGATGTTTTCTAAAAGCCTTCCACAATACAAAATACTCACAGACCACTAGGCTGAGCCCAGAAGTTGTTCGTTACTTTACATGGCACCGATTACTTCAGTAATCTATCTTTTTGTTCTGAGCAGCTTACCTAAGATGGAGTAACTCAGTTAAACGATACGTCTGCATGCTCTAAGACATGCTTATTTTCATAATGTTTTCAATACACATCTTAGTTATTCAGTAAATATAACCATGATTTTTAAAGAATTCGATTAGCATCTCAAGTATATGATACGCATACTAACCTTACCTTCTTTCTGGCTAGTTGTTAGGTAGGTCAAAATGACCAAGATATTTACCGACTACAAAAGGACTTACATGAAGTAATTCAAATTAACGAACAACAGCCAGTAAATTTTCAAAATGTAAGACTAGACTGACCAAATCGTTGTCGTAATAAACCTCAGTTTTGAAAAAAGATGATACATAACTGCTGATTATTCATGCAAATTATATACCAAAAACAACCAAATTCCTAGTTTGACGTGTCTTATTCCATGATGAGATATAATCGAGATCACGCGAAAGTTTTACGGTTTCAAGTCTTGTGATTAGGTATATTATTTAGAATTTCATTTCGTGTATTGCTGTATAAAGTCAATATCTGGGGCAAAAAACGCATGATTTGCTACAGCTTAAACAAAGTCGGTGATTTTTCTTTGTTTAGGTAGGCTACATTCATAAATACACTTGTCATTACCTTCAACAAGATAATAAATCACAAAAGTCATACTTAACATTTGTGATCATGCGTTGCGTTATCTTCATTACATTTATGAAAACGTAAGCAACAGTAGCTTAAAACCCATCTAATGCCTACACGGTTAGGCATACGAATATTCAACGCATTACCAATGGAAATCAGGAAAAGGGTAATACCATGTACTACTAGAGGTGTCAAGGATAGCTATTAATTTTCTGATGCTCACAACACAAGAGGATATTTATTATACAGTTACTTTGAGACAAATCTAGGTTATTGTTAGTTTTACTGGTTTGAGAGCGTGACCGCCAAACCCAAAAGCAACTGAGTCGGGCCAGTCAAGTGCAGGCATTTTATGAGTTTTCGAAATGTTGGCTTTGCTCTGAAAAAAAACTTTACCGCTTAAGATGGAAATCCGTCAGGAAACGTATGGAACTCCCAATGTCTATCTTAATAACCCTTTCCTTCGTTGTGAAAGCTCAATATCAATGAAGACGATGTCTGTTAGGGAGATACACCTTGGTGTTATTCAAAGAATTTATAGTCAGAATTACAACATTATCCCGAGATATTAGTCGCAACATTTAGAATTAACCATAACCGCTATTTTAATGATACTGATGGTTAATCAAGATGCATCGGCTGTGGCATGAATAGTTTGTGAAAGATTTAAACACAGAACCATAGATGAACATTTAAATGAAGCAATTATAACTGGAATTCGTTAGGCTGGGGATAGATCAACTTGAGAAACGATCACGCTGGAAAGTCTCAAACAAGAAAGAAACAATCATGATTCCTATGAGGATGCCGTTGTTAAAAAACTACAATCAGTTTATGCCAAATGCAGTGCCGTACCATCCTGAATGTCATTTAGCGCTATCTGTGCCAGAAGTGTAGAAGTTTGATGGCAGTCGAAAAGAGCATTGGGCTCCGATGAAAGGAGTTCAGAAAGTTATTGGGCGAAAGAGATAGGGTGACTTCAAGCAGCTTAACTCTCAGATCCAGTTTTGCACTGGTGGAGCTAAAAAGGCCATCGAAAACAGTAATATTATGGACAGATACGAAGAAAGCACGTTATCTCGAGATATTCTAAGAAAACGGCTTATGGTACTTAGATCCTTCATAAACGAAGTAAAAAGTGGACCAATAATTAAAGGTAATGATCTGGTGGCTTTGTTTGATCTAGGGTAGAAAATGTGAGGATGTTAAATAGTTATAAGGCATCTGAGATGTGCAGCTGACCTACATACCAGCAGAGCGCTAGAAGTTATTATTTTACGTTCAACTTCGGATTTTAGATTTCAATGAGCATACGTGGCTTTATAGTATAAAAAATAATGCAATGAGCCGAGATTCAGAGATCTAGCTAAGTTCGAATTAGAACGAGTGAATATAGCAACCACAAGATACAGTAAATAATGGTAGGCTTTAAATCAGATAAACGAGTTAAACTTACTTTGCATTGAATATCATGTGACATGAAAAGGAGTATTTTTGTTTCAGTTTATTCTTCCGTTATCAGTAAACAGCAGAATAAGAGTCAAGTATGTACCATCCGTTGTGACAGTCATTCCCATAAGCAGAGTGCAATGGGAATGAAAGAAAAAATGAAGACAGATAGCGATAAAAAGTTATTTATCTTGTGTTTGAAGGCTAACTACATGGCTAGAATTTGTCGATTCCAAATGAGTTTGCATTATGGTGTGGTGGTTTACTTTTACCAAGAAAACACGATTGCTGAAATATAAACATTTATTATTGTACATAATTCTGACAATAACTGTTATGTTGTACACCTCTTGTTTATCTGTCCTGAAGATTATATCTCGCGCACCAAGTGCGTTATTTCCATTCTCCTCTTCGCACGTCTCCTGGACGTAAGCCGTTTGTACTCCCTCTTGCCTCGATATTATTTCGAGGCCAGTACCAGATATACTTCTTTCTCTAGAATTGAATTCTAATCTGATTCTTAGAGTAATGGGATTAACATTTGTTATCTCGCGAAGTAGTATGCTTAATACTTACTACAACAATGGCAGGATGTTATCAATCGAAATATCAAACAAACCTAAACAGCTTTAGGCTTCTGGAACTCAAGATGTTTTATGAACATGACATACTGACTGACTGAACAAGCGGGAAACCATGCTTCACGAGGACAAACTAGACCTTTATACCATAGTCCGACTGTTCTACTTTCTTAACACAAGAGAAAACTCAGTTGTTTCAACAACAAGAACGAAATACTCAGTACCTACAACACATGAACAGATAAATATTCACGTCTAGGAAGAAAGTGAGCTTTACTCCTGTACTGTTTTGATAAAATAAATTCGTGGGTGAAACTGCAGAGATTGGTAGCTTGGATTAAACTATACAAGGATTTCCTGATGAATACATGAACTGAGAAGCAATAACTGATGATCTTAATTTTGAGGAAAACAAAACTTAATATCATAGGACCAGTACATAGGGAGTATTCTGATGGAGATCACGCGAGCTATAGATAAAGATAAGAATACATAGTTAGGAAGAGGCCATCTGCGTCTTTCAGTCCTCTATGCTACTTAGGACCGAGGTTAGGAACTAAATGCCAGGGCTGTAATGGACAACAACGGATATGAAGACATCATGGGACAATACATACTAGGGTGAAGGGAAAAAAATGGTTAGTGATTTACAAACCTACGTGCCTTCAACTGGTCAAAATATTCCAACATAAACGCATACACAAAGCTACATAAATTTCAATTGATCACACTATACACAGGTGAATCGACCATATTTGCATCAATAACGAAATCAGAAAGACCATGGAAGACGTCAGAACCAAAACAGGAACTGATACAGCCATAGATCATTACTTACTGATGGCCAAAATGAAACTTAAAATCAAGAAACACTGGAAAACGGAGAAGACAACATCGTAGAAGTTTAATACGGCCTTTCTTCGGGATACTGGAAAGCTCAACGAATTTAAGATAGCCCTCAGCAATAGATTCCAAGCTTTCCACGATCTACTCAATGGAGAGGAAACCACCATGGGGAAAAATTGTGAAGGAATTAGGGAGGCAATCACTTCAGCAAGTCATAAGGTTCTGGGCCACAAGAAGTACTATCACAAGGAATGGACCTCTGTTCGTATGATTTATAAGATTCAAAAAACGGATGAATGAGAAGGCAGCAATCAGCATACACCGAATAAGAGCAGAGAAAGGGAAGCAACAAACTGTGTGCACAGAAATAAGCAAACAAGTAAAGAGGAGACTCAGAGCAGACAAACATATATATGCGGACGATCTAGCAATGACGGCGAAAAGGGTTGTATGAGAAGGAAACACGAGACAATTATACGATTCAACAAAAAAGCTCACGGGGAACTATCGTAAACCAGAAGGATCAATGAAAAAACAAAGTAGTAAGCAACAATGAAGAACAGCGGAACTCTTGTATCGACCAGCCTCACTGAACCTACCAATAGATGTTGGGCTAGCGACAGTTGAAGAAACCAACATGGAAATCAGAAAACGCAAGAGCCACAAAGCAACAGGACCAGATAACTTACGTGATTTAACTTACAGCATTAACATTAACTGAAAATATGTTCCACGCTCTCTTCAGAAAGATTTGGGATGTAAAACCGGAAACAATAGACTGGAAATAAGGATACCTAATTACAGTACCAAGAAAGGCGATCCCAGCATGTGCGAGAGCTACAGAGGCATCACTCTCATATCTGTACCAGGAAACGCATTCAACAGAGTGCTGATAAACCGGATGAAAGACCCAGTAGAAACTCGACTTCCATATTAACAGGCTGGATTCCGTGATGATCGATCATATACCAACCAAATCGCAACAATATGGATCATTGTGTAACAATCAATTGAATGGAACTCACCGCTCTGCATCAACTACGAAAAAGCATTTGATTATGTGAACAAGACAACACCATGGAGGCTTCCTCAACACTACGGCGTGTCTGAGAAGATAGTCAACATCATACGAAATTATTATGATGGATTCAACTGCAAAATCGTGAACGGAAGACAGCTGAAAGACTCGTTAGAGGTGAAGACCGGTGTCAGGAAAGGTTGCTTACTCTTTCTCCTGGTCATCGACTGAATTATGAAGACATCAACATCTGAAGGGAAGCACGGTATACAATGGACAGCACGAATGCAGCTGGACCTCGCAGATGATCTTGGTCATTAACCGTACGCGAAAACAAATGCAAGAGATGATCAGTAGAGCTTACTTACTTACTTACGCCTGTTACTCCCAATGAAGCATAGGCCACCCACCAGTTTTCGCCAACCAACTCTGTCCTGGGCTTCCCTTTCCAGCTCTGTCCAATGTTTGTTCATTGTCCTCATATCTTTCTCTATTTCTCGGCGTAATGTGTTTCTTCCTCTTTTCCTTTGACCCTGCGGATTCCAAGTGAGGGCTCGATTTGTGACGCAGTGGGGTGATTTTCGTAGTGTCAGTCAGTTGCAACGTAGAACTTCGTACGTAAGTACATCAGTTCATGTCGCCATACCACATCAGCACAGAGATATAATTGAAAATTCAAATCCAATAGTAGAAGAGGTAGTAAAGGTATTAGAAGTAATCGGAGAGGTTAGAATTAGAAGATATTATTCACGAAGTATGATTCAATGAGATAAGTTTAGAAAGTAAAAGCTAGAGGTGTTGAAGAAACCAGAAGATTAGGATTTGAGAGAACACAAAGAATAAATGCACTGGCGCCATTGCGAACGATTTTGAGCCATGTCATTCAAGGTCTCTAACCATCGATTATTATCATCTCGCGGACCCCAACCAGGTAGTCGACAATTACCAACATGGCTAAGTCCACTCGTCAATGACTTCATGGATTTGTGCCATGTTTTGGTCTGGCCGCCCCTAACTTTCTTCCAACCTACTCCTACACTACAAAACAAAGCTCGGCGAGGCAGTCGGTGGTTGGGCATACGTAACACATGTCCCAACCACCTCAACTGATGAAGTTTCACCACTTCATCGATTGATCTGCCATCCTTACCTAGTACTCGTTTCTTAACAACAGCATTGCTTACTCGGTTGTTCCACGATATACGAGCAATGCTTCGAAGACACCTATGATCGAATACTAGTAACCTACGAACATCTACCCTTAACGGCGATGTTTGACAGCCATACACGAGAACGGAGCGAACTGCTGCGCAGTACACTCGTCCTTTGGTTAGCGAACGGATATCTCGTCTACGCCATAAGTGACGCAGGTTGGCAAAAGCCAATCGAGCCTTCTGTATCCGAGATGAGATTCCGTAAGTCACCAGGCTATCGGCACTGTTGAGACTCCCCAGATAAGTGAAGTGATCAACACGCTCGACTACTTCACTCCTTATCACTAGTACAGGTGCCGATGCAACCCAATCTTGAAGCAACATTTTGCATTTCGAGGGAGAAAAACGGCATCCCGAACATGCTTGCATTGTTGCTTAGGGTAGTCAGAAGACTCTGCATTTTGTCGGCGTATTCATCAAGTAGGACTGTGTCATCGGCATATTCTAAGTCAATAAGCGAGCCACCCGGCAGAAGGTCTACTCCTGAAAATTCAGACGAGGATAAGGTTATGTCTAGGAGCATGTCTATGATAAAATTAAACAAGAATGGACAGAGTGGAAATCCCTGACGGACACCACTTGAAGTAAAGCATTCCAGTGACAGTTCGCCATAAGCTCTCACTCGACCAGCGGTGTTCGAGTAGAGAGCTTGTATGAGGTTAATGTACTTATTTGGTACACCTCTCAATGACAGACACTGCTACAGAACCTCACGAACCACTGAGTCAAATGCCGATTTCAGGTCCAGGAACACAACTATTGTAGGACGCTTCAATGTGTGTCTGTGTTCCAGGACCTGTCGTAGTGTGAAGATGTGGTCTATGCAACCACGTCCAGGTCGAAAACCAGATTGGTTTCCTCGAGTTTGCTCTTCACGAGCTTTTGTTAAGCGTCGAAGTATTACTGAGGCAAATATTTTAGATACTATATTAGTCAGACTTATTCCTCTGTGATTGTCACAAGAGGACTTTTGTCCTTTCTTATAGATTGGGACAATCAGTGATTGAGACCAGTCAGATGGGATTACGTCCAGTTCCCAGATTCTACCTAAGATCTCAGTCAACCTAGCTGCTGAAGCTGGACCACCATCCTTAAATATCTCAGGGGTCAATCTATCAGGACCCGCTGCCCTCCCTCGCTTCAGATTTCCTATAGCTTTCTCAACTTCATAAAGACTGGGGGGACTTACGTCGATTAGCCATTCAGGATGACTGGGGATCGTGGGTAACCGAAGAGTGGCTCGAGGCCAGTTGAACTGATCCCTAAAGTGTTCTGCCCATCGATCCAGTCTCCTGGATTGAGAATAAATAATAGTCCCGTCATATTCTGAGATAGTCTCACTTACACTAGGATTCCTAACACCAGTTTCCTTGATAAGTCTGAAAAGTTGTCTACTGTTGCCGATCGCCGCTGCCTTTTCCATCGCTTTTGAATTCGCCACCCACCACTGTTCGCGATCGTTACGTAGGCTTTTCATAAATCTGCGCCTAAGTTGACTTCGTTCTTCATCATGCTCAGAGCCAGGCGGGATGAGTTTTCGGGCATCCATCAGATCGGTGGATGCTACTGAGATCCACGGTTTCATTCTAGCCTTATGGTCAACCTTACTAGCAGATATCACTTCTGTTTCCACAGCCTTTTTGATATCATTCCATCCTGCTTCCGGATGGGAATCGCTTAAATGGTCGCCTAACTGTCTTTCTAGTTGTTCCTGAAATATATTTTTCGCCTTATTATCATTAAGTAAAGCCCTAAGAGGCTTTCTTACGGTGTCTTTCCTACGTCCAGTAAGCCTCAAACAAATACGCGCTCGCACTAGGGCATGATCTGAATCTAGGCATGTGCTCCAAAACGAGCGACAGTCCTCTATCGAACCCCTCCATCGGTGGCTGATGGCGATGTGATCTAGTTGAGTCCAACGTTGAGACGACTTTGGAGGTCGCCAGGTCAACAGATGCTTTTCCTTATGCCTAAAGTTAGTGTTTGCTAAGAATAGGCGGTTGTCTGAGCATGTTTGCAACAGACGGTCACGATTGTCTGTTCTCTGAGCCGCGACACCATAACATCCACCTAGGTGTCTCTCCTGCTCACTTAGTCTACCTACTTGAGCATTGAATTCACCAGCCATTATTACTATATCAGAGCGCCTAGCTTTTTGGAGGAGGTCCGAAAGCTTTCTGTAAAACTCATCCTTAACCTCGTCTGAACTGCATTCAGTGGGGTGATTTGAGAATGACAGGATTAGCAAGTAAGAAAGTAATAACAATTAAGATCTACCGATTAGTTATTAGTATAATTACTCAAGTTAATGGGTAATAAATTCCAAATTTTGTTATCTAAATAATAATAATAAGAGCTTAAAATACTATAATTATTCAACTATGGAATATACTGAATAGTTAATTGAAATAAAAAAAGAATAAAATTATTTTAATTTGTATGAATTTATGATTTTGAAAGTGATTTATTGTACATAACAATGAAACAGTTCATATGTAAAATTTAAAATTACCTAAGAATCTTTTTTGTGAGAAATTTTATTTTTTTAAAAAAAAAAATTTTATGTGTCATTAAACGAGTGATACATAAAAAACAATTGAACAAGTTAAAATCTTCTTCTCATGCATATTGTTGATCTGTTGTCAATTGTCTGTTAGTAAACAAATTCATGATGTATTGAATAAAAAAGTAACTGAAGGAAATTAGAAATTTATTAGATTCCGCAACAATTAAAGCATCTAGTTAATAAGTAAATTTTATGAAATCTAATCATAATAATAATAATGATTTAAAACTTATTTAATGATAAAATAGCATTCATATAAAGAATATATTACACTTAGCAAACACCACTACTGATGACCAGAGTAATTTATGTCATATATTATCTAATTGTAACTAACTGATCATATTGTTTTTTGATAATGTACATTATAAATTATTAATGAACACCAAGAAGTATCTAATAGGTGTTTCGTCAACCAGATTGAATGTAAGGGGCAGATAAGCGCCACTAATGACAGTAGAAGATAATTACCCCGAATGTGAACTGCTGGATAACGATTCAATTGATCTAAAGGTTAAGTGGTAGCTACGTAATCTGAAAGTTAAGGATCCAGCTCCAGGTGAGGTTTTAAATATACATTGTGGAGAAGTTAAAAACTAGAATAAAATGATTGTCTAGTGCTTCCCAGGTTTTTCATGACTGTCTAACTGAAATCAGTTTGTGATGCAAACTGTAGAATTCAACAAGCTTTCTACACTGATAATGCTCACATTTTATTGTCTTTATATGCAATTTAGCATATGTGAACTAATGCCAATTCGGTAGATTATAGGACAAGGAGTTTTGAGAGCCACATTTTATGCGTTGGTAAGTTTCGGGTTTCAGAAACGAATTCACACATAATACAACAAATCATATTTATGGATGATTATTTTTGATTATTCAGTACTTAATACAAATAAGAAATTTTAAACAATGAGTTATTAAAGACTAAAAGATTTATACATTACACAATCGATTCGAATTAGTATTGAACAGACACAACTTACCCGACGGACTAAATTTTGACGAAATTTATTCAAGTCAGTTTCAGATACAGATTGTTCACCTAATACACCGCGAATATTATTCACAGCCAGTAGAATGAAATCATCCATATACTTTTCGTAGTGTGAGTCCTATCCACTTCCACCACTTCTTTTTGATTTCCTCCTCCACTGGAATCTGGTTTGTTTTCTCCCACAGTACGTTGTTGCCGATCGTGTCTGGCCAACGCATACGAAGTATTTTGCGTAGACAACTGTTAGTAAACTATTGTATATTCTGGATGATGCCCTTCGTAACTCATCAAGTTTCCGCTCCATGCAGTAAAACTGTCTTGACATTTGTATTGAAAAATCCTGATTTTTGTTTTGGTTGAAAGTTGTTTGGAGTTCCAGATACTTTTCAACTGTAGAAATGCAGCCCTTGCTTTGTCAATCCGCGCCCTCACATCCGCATCGGATCCACCTTTCTCGTCGATGATGCTGCCAAGATATGTAAAGGTGTTAATGTCCTCCAAAGCATCTCCATCAAGAGTGATTTGGTTGATGCATGTTGTGTTGCATCGGAGGATTTTGCTTTTTCCTTTATGTATGTTGAGACCTACTGCTGCAGAGGCTGCTGCTACACTGATCGTCTTCTCTTGCATTTGTTGTTGAGTGTGCGATAGAAGAGCCAGGTCATCTGCGAAGTCCAGATCGTCCAGCTGCGTCCTAACTGTCCAGTTGATACCGTGCTTCCCTCCAGATGTCGACGTCTTCATAATCCAGTCGATCACCAGTAAAAAAGAGAAAGGGTGAGAGTAATCAACCTTGCCTGACACCAGCCTTCACCTCGAAAGGGTCTGTTAGCTGTCCTCCGTGTACGATTTTGCAGTTGAATCTATCATAAGAATTCCGTATGATGTTAACTATTTTCTCAGGCACACCGTAGTGTCGAAGAAGCTTCCACAGTGTTTCCCTATCCCCGCTATCAAATGCTTTCTCGTAGTCAATGAAGTTGATGTAGAGTGGTGAGTTCCATTCTATTGATTGTTCCACAATGATCCGTAATGTAGCAATTTGGTCAGTACACGATCGATCCTTACGAAATCCGGCGTGTTGATCTCGAAGTTGGGCGTCTACGAAGTACTTCATTCTGTTTAACAATACCCTGTTGAAGACTTTGCCTGGTATTGAAAGAAGAGTGATGCCTCTGTAGTTCTCACACTTTGTGAGATCGCCTTTCTTTGGGATTTTGATCAGGTATCCTTCTTTCCAATCTGATGGTACTTGTTCCTCATCCCAAATCTTCTTGAAGAGGATGTGAAGTATTTTCGCAGTTGCTTCTACATCTGCTTTCATTGCCTCTGCTGGAATGTTGTCTGGTCGTGCTGCTTTGCCGCTCTTCATTTGTCTGATGGCCACATTGATCTCTTCAATTGTAGGTGCGCCAATATTAACTGGGAGGTCCGTGGATGCGGCTTCGATGTTGGGTGGGTTCAGTGGAGCTGGTCAATTCAAGAGTTCCTGAAAGTGCTCTACCCACCTATTTCGCTGTTCTTCAGTGTTGCTGATTACTATGCCTTCCTTACTTTTCACTGGTCGTTCTGGTTTACGATAGTTCCCGGCGAGCTTCTTTGTTGTTTCGTACAATTGTCTCAAGTTTCCGTCTCTTGCAGCCTTTTCCGCCGTCATTGTTAGATCTTCCACATATTTTCGTTTGTCAGCTCTGATGCTCTTCTTGACTTCCCTGTTTGCTTCTGTGTATGCAGCTTGTGCGTTAACTTTCTCTGCTCTTGTTCGGCTGACATTGATTTCTGCCTTCTTGTTCCTCCTTTCTTCAATTTTTGCAAGAGTATCAACAGAGATCCATTCCTTGTGATGGTACTTCTTGTGACCCAGAACTTCGTGACATGTTGACGTGATTGCCTCCTTAATCCCTTTCCAATTGTTCTCCCTAATTCCTTTACAGTTTTCCCCATGGTGGTTTCCTCTCCATTGAGTAGATCCTGAAAGGCCTGGAACCTATTGGTGAGGGCTATCCTGTATTCGTTGAGCTTTACAGTATCCCGAAGAAAGGCCGTATTAAACCTGTGTGATGTTGTCTGCCCCGTTGTCCAGTGCTTCTTTAGGTTCAGTTTCATTTTGGCGATCAACAAATGGTGATCTGAGGCTATATCAGCCCCTCTCTTGGTTCTCACATCCTCCATAGTCCTTCTGTGCGTTTTGTTGATACAGATATGGTCAATTTGGTTTTGAGTAGTGTGGTCCGGTGAAATCCACGTGGCTTTGTGAATGTTTGTGCGGGAATATTGTGCCACCAATGACCAGTTTGTTGAAGGCACATAGGTTTGCAAATCTCTCACCATTTTCGTTTCTTTCTCCCAGTCCATGTCGTCCCATGATGTCTTCATATCCAGTGTTGCCCATTCCAACCTTGGCATTCAGGTCTCCCATAAGAATCGTCAAATCCTTTGGTGAGCATCTGTCGACGATTGACTGCAGCCTTTCGTAGAATTGATATTTAACGTCGTCATTGTAGTCATTGGTAGGTGCATAACATTGGATGACGTTCATTGTAATGTCCTCTTTCCTTGTTTTGAAGGATGCTTTAATGATTCTGGGTCCATGAGATTCCCATCCTATCAGTGCCTTTTGTGCATGTTTGGACAGCATCAGTGCAACTCCTTGTGTATGTGAAGCATTTTCCACTTCATGACCAGAGTATAACAGCAGTTCCCCTGAAGCTAGTCTCAGTTGTCCTACCTGTGTCCAATGTGTTTCACTGATGCCGAGAACCTGGAGGTTGTATCTCTTCATTTCTGCCGCTACTTGAAACAGTCTTCCGGTCTCTCACAATGTACGAACGTTTCGTATACCTAAAAGAATGGTTGCTCTGGTTGTCAGAAGAGGCATCGGCCCCGTAACTTCCGAGGTAACTCGGCTTTCATCACGCGACGTCATAATTCTACTTCCAACTCAAGGCGTAGAGTTAAAATGGTTTGAATTAGCTTTTCGGGTTAGCGTTATTTTGTAAGTTAGTTTTTGACGGAATGGGGTCCAACCATCCAACCCTCTTCCTTTACCCGGGCTTCGGACCGACAGTAGCCCCAAAGCTTATACTGGCGGAGTTGGTAGCAGCCTACACCTATCAAAATGACGCAGACCACTTGTCAGTGACTTCATGGATTTCTGCCATGTTTTGTTTTGGCCGCTCCTAGCTCTCTTCCAACCTGCTTCTACAACACAAAACAAAGCCCGTTGAGGCAGTCGGTGGTTGGGCATACGTAACACATGTCCCAACCACCTCAACTGATGAAGTTTCACCACTTCATCTATTGATCTGCCATCCTTACCTAGTACTCGTTTCTTAACAACAGCATTGCTTACTCGGTTGTTCCACGATATACGAGCAATGCTTCGAAGACACCTATGATCGAATACTAGTAACCTACGAACATCTACCCTTAACGGCGATGTTTGACAGCCATACACGAGAACGGAGCGAACTGCTGCGCAGTACACTCGTCCTTTGGTTAGCGAACGGATATCTCGTCTACGCCATAAGTGACGCAGGTTGGCAAAAGCCAATCGAGCCTTCTGTATCCGAGATGAGATTCCGTAAGTCACCAGGCTATCGGCACTGTTGAGACTCCCCAGATAAGTGAAGTGATCAACACGCTCGACTACTTCACTCCTTATCACTAGTACAGGTGCCGATGCAACCCAATCTTGAAGCAACATTTTGCATTTCGAGGGAGAAAAACGGCATCCCGAACATGCTTGCATTGTTGCTTAGGGTAGTCAGAAGACTCTGCATTTTGTCGGCGTATTCATCAAGTAGGACTGTGTCATCGGCATATTCTAAGTCAATAAGCGAGCCACCCGGCAGAAGGTCTACTCCTGAAAATTCAGACGAGGATAAGGTTATGTCTAGGAGCATGTCTATGATAAAATTAAACAAGAATGGACAGAGTGGAAATCCCTGACGGACACCACTTGAAGTAAAGCATTCCAGTGACAGTTCGCCATAAGCTCTCACTCGACCAGCGGTGTTCGAGTAGAGAGCTTGTATGAGGTTAATGTACTTATTTGGTACACCTCTCAATGACAGACACTGCTACAGAACCTCACGAACCACTGAGTCAAATGCCGATTTCAGGTCCAGGAACACAACTATTGTAGGACGCTTCAATGTGTGTCTGTGTTCCAGGACCTGTCGTAGTGTGAAGATGTGGTCTATGCAACCACGTCCAGGTCGAAAACCAGCCTGGTTTTCTCGAGTCTGCTCTTCACGAGCTTTTGTTAAGCGTCGAAGTATTACTGAGGCAAATATTTTAGATACTATATTAGTCAGACTTATTCCTCTGTGATTGTCACAAGAGGACTTTTGTCCTTTCTTATAGATTGGGACAATTATCGACTGAGACCAGTCAGATGGAATTACGTCCAGTTCCCAGATTCTACCTAAGATCTCAGTCAATCTAGCTGCTGAAGCTGGACCACCATCCTTAAATATCTCAGGGGTCAATCTATCAGGACCTGCAGCTCGTCCTCGTTTCAGATTTCCTAACGCTTTTTCAACTTCATAAAGACTGGGGGGACTTACGTCGATTAGCCATTCAGGATGACTGGGGATCGTGGGTAACCGAAGAGTGGCTCGAGGCCAGTTGAACTGATCCCTAAAGTGTTCTGCCCATCGATCCAGTCTCCTGGATTGAGAATAAATAAGAAGACCATCCTTTTCCGGAATAGTCTCACTCACACTTGGGTTCCTAATGCCAGTTTCCTCGATGAGTTTAAATAGTTGCCTATCACCGCTGCCTTTTCCATCGCTTTTGAATTCGCCACCCACCACTGTTCTCGATCATTGCGTAGACTTTTTATCAGTCTGCGCCTAAGTTGACTTCGTTCTTCATCATGTTCAGAGCCAGGCGGGATGAGTTTTCGGGCATCCATCAGATCGGTGGATGCTACAGAGATCCACGGCTTCATTCTAGCCTTATGGTCAACTTTACTAGAAGGTATCACTTCTGTTTCCACAGCCTTTTTGATATCATTCCAACCTGCATCCGGATGGGAATCGCTTAAATGGTCGCCTAACTGTCTTTCTAGTTGTTCCTGATATATATATTTTTCGCTTTATTATCATTAAGTAAAGCCCTAAGAGGCTTTCTTACGGTGTCTTTCCTACGTCCAGTAAGCCTCAAACAAATACGCGCTCGCACTAGGGCATGATCTGAATCTAGGCATGTGCTCCAGAACGAGCTGCAGTCCTTTATCGAACCTCTCCATCGGTGGCTGATGGCGATGTGATCTAGTTGAGTCCAACGTTGAGACGACTTTGGAGGTCGCCAGGTCAACAGATGCTTTTCCTTATGCTTAAAATTAGTGTTTGCTAGAAATAGGCGGTTATCTGAGCACAGTTACAACAGACGGCCGCCATTGTCTGTTTTCTGAGTCGCGACACTATAACATCCACCTAGGTGTCTTTCATTTTCACTTAGTCGGCCTACTTGAGCATCAAAGCCGACAGCCATTAATACTATATCAGAGCGCCTAGCTTTTTGGAGGAGGTCCGAAAGCTTTCTGTAAAACTCATCTTTCACATCGTCTGGACTGCAGTCAGTGGGGGCGTAGGCTGATACGATGAAGAGGCAACGACGAGTGTCCCTATCCTTTCGAATCCTTACTGTCCCGTTTAGTCGGACAACGCACAAGCGACTATCTACTGGTATCCACTCAAGGAGAGATTGTTCTGCCCTACGACTCAATTCTATACCTACACCAGCGAGACCCCGGGAAGCAGCATCAGGACTATCGGATACACTAAGGGTAAATCGAGTTGCTTTATCTTTACATGGCGAGGTCAAGTGAATGATGCTACTCGGATCCCGTATGCGCGTTTCCGAGACACAGCACACATCGATGGCACGAGATTCTAAAGTCCTAGCTAAGATGCCTTTTGCCCTATTTGACACAATGTCCGTACATTAATAGCTCCAACATGTAGTTTAGAACGGGGTTTAAAGAGACCAGGAATAACATTTCGCGAATTCGAATCGTTTGCAGCAGAGGTGCAGTAAGAAAAGGGAATTTGAGTTGATTTAGTTGTGGAGAGAAGAGAGGTACGTGTGAGCGTAGGAAGGATTTGATTTCGACCAATTTGGTCCCGCGTGCTGTTACGGGTATGAGGGCGGTTATAACTTCCCGGCTGCCCACACCATGGAAGGTTGCTTCTTGAGGGACCTGAAAAAGAAGATAGATTAGTGTTGGTCTTAGAGACCTGGGAGCGTGACCGCAGAGCGCAAGGGACAACTGCTTGAGGCCGGTCACGCACGGCCTTTTATGAGAAGTTTTTTGAGTGTTAGCTCCGCTCTTGAAAGCCCTTAGTGGGCACCCTTACCCAAGGAGACGGAAATCTGTGAGGTAGGGTGAGGTGTGACATCTTTAGGGTCGACCTTTTCTAACCCTTTCTTCTTTGTGAGAAGGCAGCATCGCTGCAGATGCTGGTTGTCCGAGGGAAACACCTTACTGCTGTCACACCCCTCTGCAGTCAGCATTACGACTTCGCACTCAGACCTTGGGTAGCTGCTTTTAGTCTCATCGTTCTCCAATCGACCTGCCTGGCATAGTAAGACCTGCAGGAACATATGTTCCAGCCAATTTAGCCCGGTTGGGTCATCACGACAGGCAAGCCCGACCACCACGTCAAGTTAGCAGCTACGGTCGGGGGCATCTGGAATCACGATAAGATGGCGAAAGATCTCGTAGGTTGTATATGCAACTGGACATTTAATACCTACAGAGGAGTATGAGAATCAGTTAAATAATAAAAAGGATACTAAGGTTTCATAGATGAACTACCGGTTACTAGCCAAGTACTTTAAAAAACTCCAAGAGAGATCGAAAGGATTCTAAACAATTGCCCGTTAGTAAGAACTTTATTAACGCTGAGTAAACTACTAAAATTAGAGGGCAACGAGTCAACCAGTATAGAAGCATACCTGTCAACAAGGAACAATAGGTGGAAACGAAATCAGCATTTAGAAAACTTATTCGGGATAGGTCCCATTCTCCGACACTACAGTAAGTACCTAGATGGTACAACCCTGAACCGAATATAAAGGTGGGTGATATGGAACTGCTTATAGAATTTAGATCCCCTAGAGGGCAGAAGCCTAAGCCAATAGTGGTAAACTTTACGAATAGTGAAAGGTTTGGGATTGTGGTGGTGTTTCGTTCTCTGAGCTGGTTGTTTTGTCCTTTGGTCTACATGACAAAGGAAGAAAAACCAAATATCATCTACAAAATAAATTGCTCAAACTGTGAAAAACACTACATAGGACAAAGTAGACGACCTGTTCTGCTCCGTTTACGTGAACATCAATTAGCAGTCAAACGCCACGACAACTCTTCGCTTATATCAATACACACCGACAATTATTGACACACATTGATTGGAACAATGTGAAAATACTGGGTAGGGGGAGGACAAAGAACACTAGAGAATTTTTAGAAGCTTGGCACTCAGGTCAATTAGCAATCAACAAACACATCGACATTGACCCAATTTATCAGCCAATCAGGAAAATCATAGGTGACACAGGATCAAGAAACAGATTAAAATGGGGAGGCAATCAAAACATGGTTGCATACAACGACAGGTCAAAGGTCAACAGCATCTAATCAAGAATGAGGTTAGCAGAACAAGCTACAGGTCAAACGTGAAGAAATTCGAATGCTTCACTTCTATCTGAAGTTTGTGCTGATGATGTTGTTCAGAGGAACAATGAAAGCTCCACAACCAAAACAACCAGCTCAGAGAACGAAACACCACCACAAACATCCACCTGAGCTACAAGTTTTCTCCACCATCTCAAAGGTTTGGGATATCAGACAGATATCTAAGTTGAGAAAAAGTGAAGAATCTCCGGATGTGGAGCTGATGAGACTAACCCAGGATTCTTCATCTTGGAGAGATTTGTGCAATTACTTATTAGTATTCAAGACATATCCACTTCGTTCTATATCCCGTCGGTTGAACCATATTCTGCACAGACAGTCATTCTGAACCTGAATTACAATTTATTGTGAAACCAAACTAATATGTTTATATCCGGTTAGTCAAGAGCCTTCTGACTTAAATAGACCTCGGGTGCTTTATTCACATGAACCCAACCACTATTCTAGTAAATTTAACACAACTACAATTAACCTGCCCACGATGGTAGGACCCGACCGTAGCTGCTAACTTGACGTGGTGGTCGGGCTTGCCTATCGTGATGACCCAACCGAGCTATACTGGCTGGAACATATGTTCCTCAAGGTTCTACCATGCCAGGCAGGTCGATTGGAGAACGATGAGACTAAAAGCAGCTACTCAAGGTCTCAGGGCGAAGTCGTACTGCTGACTGCAGAGGGGTGTGACAGCAGTAAGGTGTTTCCCTCGGACAACCAGCATCTGCAGCGATGCTGCCTTCTCACAAAGAAGAAAGGGTTAGAAAAGGTTGACCCTAAAAATGTCACACCTCCCCTAACTCACGGATTTCCGTCTCCTTGGGTAAGGGTGCCCACTAAGGGCCTTTAAGAACGGAGCTAATCCTCTAAATACCTCTCATAAAAAGACCGTGCGTGACCGGCCTCAAGCAGTTGTCCCTTGCGCTCTGCGGTCACGCACCAACACTAATCCATCTTCCTTTTCAGGTTCGTCAAGAAACAACCTTCCACGGTGTGGGCAGCCGGCTGTTCTTTGAGTCGCGAGACCGTAACATCCACCTAGGTGTCTTTCATTTTCATTTAGTCTACCTACTTGTGCATTGAAGTCACCAGCCATTATTACTATATCAGAGCGCTTAACTTTTTGGAGGAGGTCCGAAAGCTTTCTGTAAAACTCATCTTTTACATCATCTGGGCTGCAGTCAGTGGGGGCGTAGGCTGATATGACGAAGAGGCAACGGCGAGTGTCCCTATCTTTCCGAGTCCTTACTGTCCCGTTCAGTCGGACGGCGCACAAGCGACTATCTACAGGGATCCAGTCTAGGAGAGATTGTTCTGCCCTACGACTCAATGCTATACCTACACCGGCGAGGCCCCTAGAAGCAGCATCAGGGCTACCGGATACACGAAGGGTAAATCGAGCTGCTTCTTTATCTTGACAAGGTGAGGTCAAATGAATGATGCTACTCGGATCCTGTATGCGCGTTTCCGAGACGCAGCACACATCGATGGAACGAGATTCTAAAGTCCTAGCTAATGATGCCTGTTGCCCTATTTGACACAATGTCCGTACATTAAATGCTCCAACATGTAGTTTGGAACGGGGTTTAAGGAGACCAGGAACGACGTTTCTCAAACTCGCATCGTTTGCATTAGCTGTGCACTGTAATAAATGAATGTGAGAAGAGTTAGTTGTGGAGATAAGAGAGGTATTAGGGAATGTAGGAAGAATTTGATTTTGAACAATTTGGTCTCGTGTGCTGTTACGGGTATGAGGGCGGTTATCACTTCCCGGCTGCCCACACCGTGGAAGCCCAAAATTATTTGCTGGTGTTTTATACTGGTAAACAGACCTAGCATAATATCACTATCTGTATTTAGATGTAGAACCCATTTAGAAAGAAACTAGTACTATGGAGTGGTTATAAGCCTATTTAATTTTTGAAAGTATTCTTTCAGGAATTAACATGAATTCTTTGATCAAAATACCTAAGTTCAGTGCATAAACATATGTAACCAATATTATCAATTCAATAAGAATTCCCAACAAAAATATGGCCATCATTGCTGAGTCGCTTCATATAAAATAACTGGTTATATTAATAAGAAGTAGTAACCACAACCTGGGACTTGATAATGACTTTAAGCTGTACTTGCCGTGAAAAGGTATACTAAGACTGCCGTTGAAACCATTTGTTCCTTATTATGAAATAAAACATGTTAAGTTACAATCGGGACTCGTATGAATAAATAACAATGTAAATCCAAACATACGTCAATGAAATGAAGAGCCGATACTCCCCGTGTGTGACCGTAGAGTGACTCTAAATGGTTCAAACGCTTGCCATCACCCGCGAATAATTCGATTGTACTACTTTCAAGCCCCGCAGCTACGAAATCTCCAGACCCTGAACAAGCAATGGAATGAACCATTGGAGGGTTAATTGGCAAACCGGACCTCCACGTTACATGATTGGATGGTGTGCGGTGATCGTATACATGTGACTGCTCCTATAAAATAGTAATTAACTGATAAAATATCCAAAGAGTAGACATATTATTACTAGTCAGATGTTGACAGAACACGAAATTATTAAAAATCATACTAGATTTATAAGTATAAGAAAACAATAATAATAACTGAGTTATCACTGGTTAAATAAAAGAAAGTATACTATTGAAATAACTCCGAATGAAACAAGGTGTATCATTAGGAATGTATTCATAAATAAATTTGGATGATTTGCCAGAAAAATACAGGTACCTTTTCAAATCATTTAAAAGTTGAAAATAGTGTTAACTCATAATAGTTGTGCGCTGGTAACTAATTTTTCACACTTTTTGATCGATAACTATATAATAGTAAACAAACTGAGGATTGATTTGACAAACTTTGAATGTTGTAGGGAAATGAGAAAACGCAGTCTATTAGCAGTTGTGGAAAAGTGTAGAGATACCAACGAAAACTGTCTAAGCTTTGTAAGACAGGAGATTAGTTTATAAATCTAAAGATAGGTGCACTTATGGACAAAGCACTTAAAAGAATTTGCGAAATAGCAATATGAACAGATCATGTCAAAGTAGTGGTAGCACTATTCATAGGTAAAACAAAAGTGGTTGTTATTATTTTCTTATGCCATAACATTTCATGAAGAATCAGTTAGTTAGTCCTGATTTGTCTGGAAGTATACGGAAAAAACTGACGATAACAGAATTCAGTAACCTCATGTGATGTATGTTAATAAAGTATTAGGAAATCAAGCGCATGTTAAGCTTTACACCACATCCGAGAAAGATAACCACCTTTAAATTTTATATGGCATTCTTAAATAAAGGTCAATAGTACCTCCTTTTTACATCTAGGTTCTTTAGATACGATTCTGATTTAGCTAGCGAAAACAAATTTCGTTCAGTTAGTCAGCTACAACATGAAACTTGGTTTGTATGTGCGTTCATTAGACCAAGTTGCTATACCACATTAGCACAAAGAGACAGAATCCAATAGCAATTAAGGTAAAAGAAGTATTGGCAGTAATGGAGAACACTAGGGTTTGATGATATTAATCCGGAAGTAGGAGCCAGTGAAATAAATTTTAGAAAAGAAAAATAAAGGCGATGAAGAATTCAGAAGACCGGAATTTGAGAGAAGACAAAGAATGGATGCATTTGAGCCATGTCATTCAAGGTCGCTAGCCGTCCGTTACTATTATCTAGTGGACTACAACCTGGTAGCCTACACCTGCTGAATCATGTTGATAGATGTAGGCTATCTGGTTGGGGTCCGCGAGACGAAAGTCACCAATGGCTGAACGACATGGCTCAGAATTGTTTGCAATGGCACGGGCGCATCCACCCTTTGTGTTCTCTCTAATCCTAACCTTCTGAATTCCTCATAATCTCCATCATACTCCTAAATTTATCATACTGAATTATACTTCCTGAATCATATCTTCTCTCCCTAATCTTCTCCATTACTGCTAATACTTATGCTATCTCTTGGATTTGAGCTGAAATTTGCGCGTCTATGCTGATGCGATATGGCAACATGAACTCATGTACTTAAGTACGAAGTTCTGAGTTGTATCTGTCAGTCTACACCTGCTAATAGGGTTCACTCCTACCTCACTAAATGATCTACTACCCTTCCCTTTTCCTAACACCCGCATAGCTTACCCAATCGTCCCATGATACACAAGCAATGCTTCAAAAATACAACTATGAAGCTACTTCCCGACCGCAGCTACTACTTTGACGTAGTGGTTGGGCTTGCCTATCGTGATGACCCAACCGAGCTATGTTGACCGGAATATATGTTCTTTTAGGTCCTATCGTGCCAGGCAGGTCGATTGGAGAATGGTAAGACTAAAAGCAGAAACTCAAGGTCTGAGGGCGAAGGCCTACTACTGACCGTAGAGGGGTATGACAGCAGTAAGGTGTTTCCCTCGGACAACCAGCATCTGCAGAGACACTGCCTCCTCACAAGGAAGGAAAGGGGTAAAAAAGGTCGACCCTAAAAATGTCAAAGTTGTCCCTTGGACTCTGCGGTCACGCTCCCAGGATGTCAAGATCAACGCTAATCTACCTTGCTTTTCAGGATCTTCAAGAAACACCCCTCCACTGTGTGGGCAGACGGGAAATGACATCCGCCCTCATACAGTCAACAGCACGCGAGAAAAAATCCCTCCTAACCCCCCTTAAAATCTCTCTTATCTCCAAGATTAACTCTTCTAACGTTCCTTTATCACCCCGTACCGCTAATGCAAACGATGCGAGTACCAGAAACGCTATTCCTGGTCTCCCGAAACCTCATCTTTACACTGCATGGAGCTTTAAATGTCCGGACCTTGTGCCAAATAAAACAACAGGCTTTCTTTAGAATCTCACGCCACTGATGTATACTGCGTCTCTGAAACACGTATACAGGATCTGAGTGGAATCATTGATTTGATTGGCTCAGTCCAATTATCAGTGACTTCATGGATTTCAGCCATCTTTTTGTTCGGCCGACCGTAGCTTTATTCCAACCCACTCCTACACCACAAAGCATAACTCGACGAGGCAAACAGTGGTTAGCCATGCGCAACACATGTCCCAACCACCTCAGCTGCTGAAGTTTCACTACTCCGTCAATCGATCAGCTATCCTTACCTAGTACTCGTTTCCTTACAACAGCATTACTAACTCGATAGTCCCAAGATATACAGCAACGCTTCGTAAATACCCATGATTGAATACTAGTAACCTACGAATATCTCCACTTCTCGGTGGCCATGTTTCACACCCATGGAGTAGCACAGAGAGAACTGCTGCGCAGTAGACTCATCTTTGGATTAGTAAAAGGACGTCTCGCCTACGGTTAGCGTTTTTCAAAGAGTTATATTTCTACGGGAAGGGGTCACTAACCCTATTCCTAACTTTCCTGCCTTATCCAGGCTTTTGACCTACAATAGCAATACAAATGACAAAACAGTTCCGGTCCTGTATTAGATAGACGAAACCCAGTCGTTTTCTGTTGATAAAGCTGAAATCAGTGTTTCAGAAGAGATTTCTCTTAGAACAGACATACATAGGCGTCCGAAAATAGTTGTCTTCATGGACCGTAAGGAGGCATTTGACTCTGTGGATCGTGAGGTTCTGTGGCAGTGTCTGTCATTAGATGTACCAGAGAAGTAAGTTAACCTTATACAGGCTCTCTACTCAAACACTACAGGTCGAATGAGAGCTTATGGTGAACTGTCATCAGAATCGGTTACTTCAAATGGGGTCTAGCGAAGATGTCCACTTTCTCCTTTCTTGTTTAATATTTTCATAGATATGCTTCTGGTATACCTACCAGGATATTCGAATAACCCGATGACATAGTTCTATTTTGTGAAGACGCTGACAAAATGCAGTCACCTGACTACCCTAAGCTACAATGCAAGTATGTTCGGGATGCGATTGTTGAAATGTAAAATGTTGCTTCAGGATTGGTTTGTACTGGCACCTAAACTAGTGATAGGGAGTGAAGCAGTTGAGCATGTTGACCGCCTCATTTATCTCAGCAGTCTCATCAGTGCCGGTAGCCTGGTGAGTGACGAAATCTCAGCACGGATACAGAAAGCTCGATTGGCTTTCGCCAACTTGCGTCATTTATAGCGTAGGCGAGATATCCGTCTACCAGCCAAACGAGTCTACCGCACAGCAGTTCGCTCTGTCCTAATTTATGGCTGTGAAACACGGCTAGTCAGAGTAGATATTAGTTAGTTACTAGTTTTCAACCATAAGTGTTTCTGAAGCATTGCTCGTATATCGTGGAACAACCGAGTAAGCAATGCTGTTGTTAAGAAACGAGTACTAGGTAAGGATGGCAGATCAATAGATGAAGTGGTGAAACTTCATCAGTTGAGGTGGTTGGGACATGTGTTACGTATGGCTAACCACCGACATCCTCGACGAGAGAGAGTAGGTTGGAAGAAAGCTAGGGGCGGTCAAAACAAAACATGGCAGAAATCCATGAAGTCACTGACAAGTGCATCCATTCTTTGAGCTCTCTCAAATCCTAAACCGGATTCGTCAGCACCTCTACCTCTGTCTTTCTAACCTAGTCTCAATGAATTATACTTCTTGAATAATATCTTTGAACCCTAGTCTTCTTCATTACCATTAATACCTCTACTATCTTTATAACTATGGGATTTGATTTGACATTTGCGTCTCTGTGCTAATGTTTGCAATGGCACAGATGCATTCATTCTTTGTGTTCTCTCAAGTCATAACTTTCAGAGTTCCCCGTCATTTCATCTTTTAACGTTTATTTCACTAGATCCTTCATTTCTTCTATCTTTCTCTTTCCAAGTTTATTTCACTAAACTTTACTTCTTGAATGATATCTTTGAACAATAATCTCTCCGATTAGCGCTAATACATTTACTACCTCTACTACTATGGGATGTGAAGTGACAATAGCATCTCTGTGTTAATGTGGTATGACAACGTGAACTTACGTACGTACGAACCAAGTTCTGCGTTGTAACTGAGTGGTTGACTGAAAACTAGGACTTAAGACAAAGCTGTTTCTAGATCGCTAACCATAATGCAACCATATTCCTTTTAAATTATCTTATATATACCCTTTCTATGTTACTGTTTTTGTACTATTGCCTATGTCCTTTAAAAATAATAAACATTAGTAACGTCGACAGTTTGAGCACATGGGAATACTAGAATTCTAATCTTCTGAATTACTCAACACCCCTATATTTCTAAAGTGATCTCGTTGAATTATACTTCATGGATACTATCTTCGAAACCCGATCTTCTCGATTACCGCTAGTACTTCTACTGTCTCAACCACTATGGGATTTGAACAGACAATTTGTCTCCGTGCTAATGTGGTATAGCAACATGAACTAATGTACGTGCGTACAAAGTTTTACGTTGTAACTGACTGACTACTATAATTTCATCACAGAAAAGCTAACTGGTAGTTGACCCATGGTCATTTAAACATTAATTTCGGAAACACAATGTATGACTTACGCTTCGTTCCATGTCACGACTTCGTGAATACGAATGGTCACTAGTAATTCTGAGAAATTCATCTTCATTTAAAACAGAGTGTTCACTTCTGGACTCAGAACCAACGCCAGAGGACGGACTTAATGAACTACTGTCAACAACCATTTGGGACTGTCCAGTCGCATAAGTAGCTTCATAATCTTCTGTGTCATTTAGATTATCATAATCGATTTCTGCATTGTCATCACTACTTGCGCTGGATTCATGGCGCCAATCAGAATCGGTTGGGACAGATTGTGAGGTTTCATCGGGACACCCAACGATCTCATCCATTTCAAAAATGATTACACCGAGACCCGAACCTTTCCAATCAGAGACGATAACTCTGCAGTCAAGACCACCACTAACCAATTGCCAGGTCCGACCTGGACGAAATTTAGCTGAAGAACATATGTTATCATGCTTTCTAAGAGTACGTATAACCTGGCCATTATTCACGTCAACAATCTGAACAGTCCCAGAATCATCTGCAGACGAAAGACGATGTTCACTCTCAGAAAAATCAATTGAGTTGACTTCATCGTCGTTGACCTGGGGAGAGGTGATTAGGCAAGCCATAATAAAATAAACCCACCTCCCAAACGATAAACGGTTCACTCATACGTCGAATATCCCATGAGACAATTTGGTGACCATATGCACTGTAAAGAAGGTGAGAACTTTTTCCACTAAACTTGAGACTAGAACAATGATCTAGTCTCGGAGCAGAGAGCACGGGGAACTGACTTTCGTCCAAAGACCAGAGATATGTATTTCCATCCTCACCTCCAGAAGCTAGGAGACTGTCAGAGAGTGACAACGCTGTTACTGAATCTGTATGTCCTCGGGCAGTAACAAGGGGATTGGAAGTCATTGGACTGCAGGAAGGACACAAAACACTAATGAGCGCTTTGCGATAAGCAAGGAAGTTTGCGGTGATGGAAGATAAAAAAGGACGGATGATTCCCAAGTGAATCCCAAGTTCTTAAGTATACGTTAGTCTTTTATCGCGACATACTTCTCTCTAAATTCTGCTGCGGCCTCTATTTCTTTCAAAGAACCGGAAACACCGACAACCCCTATGCTTGCAGCAATAAAGGAAAGGAATATCTGAACAATAATCTACATAGGTTGCAATTAATGAGAAATGTTGATTACGTCTATCGGTAACGAGATGTACTCTTGGTCAGTTAGACGGATATATGAACGATCTAAAGTTTTCGATAGGGTGTGATTGTATAAATAGCTAGAAACTTACGTTGTGCAGCTGAAAAGGCAGCGTGTATAAGTCCACAAAGCCCGACAATAAGGGCGAGACGAGACGTATTTACCATTTCACCGCCATCTACGTATGACCGAATTGACACGTTTGATGCATACTAACAAAAGCATAGAAGTAACTTAACATTTAAACTACCGTTCACGCCATTGTTTATTGATAAATAATTAATAAATAAATAACTAAATAAATAATTGATAAATAATTCAGCGTTACCAAAGAAGTAAGTTTGTGGTACTAAAAACTTCAAAGTTCGATGTCCAATAATGTTTTAGTTTTATCTGAATGTTATCATACTAATTCTTTTCACAATATACATCCTGCTTATGTTATTTTTAATATATACTATGTTTAGAATTGATTGTACGAGTCATCTATAGCATATTATGGTGATTAGCTTTCCTTGATTTTGAAATAGCTGATTGGCTAGTCGAAACTTATCGTTTATGATCATCTGGTTTTATTTGTTGAATTTATTTTAATGTAATAAATGGAGTCCGAGAACGCTGCTAAACCTTCTGGAGTCCAAACTATTTTGGACCAACTAGGGTTCGGCTGGTATCAGGTTCGTGTAATTGTAATTATCGGTATGGCTCAAGCTACAGACACTATGGAAACTTTAATTCAAGCAATTCTTGGACCAACGTTACGCTGTGAATGGAATATGAGTTCGGATTATGTAGCACTTCTTACTACACTAGTGTTTTTGGGTATATGCATAGGTTCGCCGCCTATTGGATATCTCTCAGATAGGCTTGGAAGGAAAGATCTTAATATCTTATGTTGTCTTGCACTTATTCACATGACGTGGTTGTGTGCTATTTCACCTACTTACGGCTGGCTTGCAGCTTTACGTTTCATATCAGGCTTGTATATTGGTGGCCTATTGACTGCTAGTTGCTCAATGATATCAGAAGTACTTCCAGAGAGCTTCCAACCTACTGGTCAACTGCTTGTTTGCTTTTTTGATTCGTTCATTGCCCTATACGTAACCGGTGTTGGTCTGGGTTGTTCAGTATCAAAACTTAGTTGGAGATTTTTTATACTTTTCACAACAGCACCACTTATATTGTGTGCACTTGGTCTGGCTTACTGTATTCAAGAATCACCGATTCTTTTGGCGCAATGGGGAAATTATGAAGAATCTGCTAAAGTCCTAAACGAAATGGCAAAATGTAATGATCGTTTTCCTAAAATTATGGATAAGGAAAATACATGTTCAGCGAAACCTTACACATTAGCTGATTATTTATCAATCAGTGATGAAAAACAAAACCATGCGAATACCACACCCACATTTAAAAATATTATGAAATTTATTTACAATAATTATGCACTTGCGACTCCTCTATTGATCGCTGTCAATTTTATCTGGGGAATGATTATATATGGTGCCACAACATTACTGCCAGTTGAGCTACCATCGTCACCAAGAACATGTTTACAAGTAAGCGAAAAATATTTTTGAGATGAGAATATAAATTTGTTTTCGGTATGAACAATTTCACCGTTTTATTATTAACGAAATTAATAATCCTGAATACACTTGTTTAGTCAATTTCAGGTTTACGGTATATACGAGCTGATGAAGAAAAAAATTAAAAAAAGTCACTTATTTATTAGAGCTTATTATCATGCTATTTTTAATTCAAAATGCATAAACAAATGAAATTAATTTTAATGACTGATAATAATACCATTACGAAACAAAAATTTTTCCACAATACATTCACTTACCTTAAGTAGATAAATTATTGATCAGTAAGAAAACCACTACTCACCAGGAGTTATCCAAACAGGGTGAAATCCTAGTTCGTAATCATCGCAGGGAAAAAGCTAAGAAAAAAATTATCAGCTTAAAAATATTTTTACTGATATCAAAGATTTTGGTAAATGACCAAATTCCGGTTTGAATACTAGTGATCAATAGATTTTCTGAGGTTAGTATAGGCCATTATTAACTTTCATATATTCTTTCTTTATATAGTTAGGTATGAACGTGTAAATCCCCAAGATATGTGACCTGTGCCAATAGTTGCGGGTCTACTCGAGTTTGACGGGAATGGTGTGATCTCCTAACATTCGCCGAAGTCACGCCTTGCGGCTAATGCTTAACCTGGACTATACAGTCGTCGTAACCAGGTGACTTGCTAGAATAAATACTCTTCATAGTCAACAGCATATGTTAGTATGAACAATTACCACAAAGGCATAGCGAAACCACTACCACATACTTCTGTCAACCACATGCAACCGATTGATGCGCGCTGGTTCTTCTTGACGATGTTCAGCAGAATGTTTGATATTAATTGACGACCTTTCGGATGATCTATCCAGGACTTTGTGACATTTCACTGGCTCTACACATGCTTAAAATATGACTGACTCATTGAGGTACTAAATCAAAACTGTATGTAGAGACTAAATAAGGAAATGAGAAAGTCATTTGGCTAACTCATTATGTTAGGGCTAAAATGATCATTCATGTTTGCCTTGATAGTAGTAGGGGGAGTGTGTTTTCGAAAGTGAGATTCCATGGTTAAAAGCTCTGTAACTATGGCATAATGATGAGTCTGTGTTGATACTAAAGTGACTGCTTTAGAAATCACTTTTCACCTAATGAACTGAGTTTTTATAAATCAAAAGTATTTTCCAAGTGAAGCAATCGAAACCTGTTAGAGTTTAGTGGTTTGAAGAAGTTTATCGGTTTTTCAGGGCTAATTATCTGTCATCCGCTTTTAACATTGCAGGAATATTCTTACATAGCTTCATTAATCTGAGTTTCCACTATATTAATGCTAAGAATTTATTTTGGAATCTCTCTCATTCCTGGAGAAAAATATTTCTATAGAAAATTCATCACTACCGAATATACCTTTATCATTATAATCGCTGAAGAATTGAAAACATAGATCTATAAGAGAATCATAAAGGGAAGTTAAAAGTGAAAACGTTCTTACATCAACATCTCTCTTATTGTCAAGACATTATCGTAATGGTTATTTGAGTTTACTGTAAATAAATAAAACACAAGTATTTTTGTTGTGTTTTCCATATGATGCAAGATACATTCATTTTTTAAATTTCACACAAAAATGAATAGAATTTTTTTTGTTCTTATTAACTGCCTAATTATACAATAAATTAGCTAGTTTACATCGCACTCTTCTCGACATGCCAATCATCTTCCAAATATTACCTTCAAACGCTTACGTTCCTAACTTCTAGTTTGACTGCATCCTGGCAACAACATTGTTAAATCCTTAATATCCGTGACATATTTACTCCTATTAAAAAAATTTCCGTTGAATGTCATACTTTGAATAAAACAATTACTACGAGAGTAGAAGATTAGTTTGAAATCATTTCGTTCATACATTCCTGTCATTTGCTTACAACCTAGAAACAAGAGTAATAATTATTTATGACCAATATATACGTTATATCATGTTAGTGAAGAATAAGCGAATGTATTTAGGTGTGAAAATTGTGAAAGAAATATTTTAAAACAAATGGAGGCGTGTTTCTAGAGAATCTATGTTCAAGTGAAAGTGCCGTAATATAACAACCATAAAATGTGACAGAATAAGAGAGTAAGAAAGTTAAGTTCCAAATGACCTGAAAACGAAGAAGGAATTGATTTCTGAAAGATGACATGAGGTATTGTGTAACCGAATGGGGAAAGTAGGAGCTACCAGAGTAGTTAAAGATTTAGAACTGTTTCCTATTGAATGCATATATATATATATATATATATATATATATATATATCGGTTATAACTAATTAATGACGACAAAAATCCATGAAAGAAATGATTTCAAATTACTCTTGTACGCTTGTTGTTAGATTTATCAATTGGAGAAACTAGTTAGACGTCATACTGTTAAAAATACATATGGTCAGTTGTCTCTGAATAAACAAACTGTTTAACCTTTAAAATTATGATGAAATGAATGTGTTATCATGAGATCAGTCTTTGCATGAATTGCTCAATATCACCGTCTCATTCTATGATATCTGTTGGTAAGGAAAGCCATTTCCTTCCAGAATCAAGATACTTCTTAATGAAGAATGGTAATTAATGCTATGCCTAGTTTCAAGGTTTCCTACTGAACTATCCTAAGCCATCTAACATTTTGTTATAAAATCATTGACTCAGTAAGATTTCTTCATTTTACTTTTGTTAACAATAATATTTTAAGGACTTTTGATGATGTGAATTGTTATGCTTTAATTACGAGATAGTAGGATAGAAAATTAGACATTTATCTTTGTTATCAATTTCACAGTGTTTTTATTTTCATTGATAAATATTATCGATTTGTTTATCAATTCTGCTTTTTGCAAAAATAAAAATTATTCCTTTCAAAATAAATACATTTTTACCCTAACCCTACAAACAAAATATGGGTGTATCCTATTAATTTTTAATGAGTTTAATGGGGCAAACTAATAAAATAACATAATCATTCATGCATATAGTTTTGCCTCTAAGTTACTTTATGATAAAAAGAGTATATTTGAAGCGGAAGTTTATATAGAAGTTCAACAATATTAATGCAAAGTACAGGATAATTTATTTCAACTTTTAGATAAAAATTTATGAAAGTGGCTAAACTCAAGATAGACTAAAAGAAATACACAGTCATTCAGCCATTATCAACATAGAATATGATAAAAATGTGCTTTAATGTCACTAATTATATCGCTAACAATAACACAATGAAATGAAATTACCAAAGTGATTAATAAATGAGTCTAATTAATGTAATATCAATTGTAATGAGAAAAATTATAAATGCACAATGTAGTTTTAAAAGTAGGAATAAAGAGCAGTGAGAAGACATAATTGATCTGAAAAATGTGATGTATTTGCGGTATACACTTCGAACAATCTGATCACACATATTTACTTGTCAAGGCATTTTATATGAAGATGAATAAAAGGTCAAAAGGTCAGATTGTTCAAAATATATAACGCAAATACATCACATTTTTCAGATCAATTACGTCTTCTGACTGTTCTATCAAAATTTATAAAAGGGACAAATTGTTTTAGAAATAAAGAGACGTATACATATAAATACTGTAACTCAAGATTTAGATTTATTGAATTCATCTGCTCTACAGAAACTGATTCTAAGCTATTTCAGAGCCATAATCAATAATTCTGTGAACTGATGAATGGCTCTGGTTTGATAGCCTAAAACATTTTTTCAAGTTACCTATGAATCAGCTAACTTTTTTTATGGATGTAGGTGATTATTGATCGTGCGAAATACATATTTCAGATAAATACTGAACTACTTACTATCAACTAGAATGCCAGCCTAACTCAAGATATCTTCAGTGAGACTTAAAAATTAATTTTAATCGATGAACTTCGGAATTTGATCAGATTGATACTATTAAATGTATTAACAGTTAGGCGTTATGAATTCACTCAAACTCCTTATCAGTCACTCAATTACACTAAATTGAGTTTCATCTATCGAATTGTTATAATCATAACGTAATTCTTTGAACTGTAACTCAGTCAACTGAATGGTAACCAATAAACACAACCCCAAGCGTGTATATCTGTAATTATTCGGGGGGTATTAGACGATTACTCTGAATTAAATTAGAGGAGCGAGACTGAAATTTGCATATCACTGCTAAATTAAACATGAAATTGTTTCACTGATAATTGTATACTGATTTTTTGTGTATCTTCGCTTTACGATTATTCTAAAATTACTGAATTACAATAAGTACTAAATTTTGAATAATCTGAAATCTTGTTATGTTTTTTAATATAAATGATAGTCTGTAAATCACGATGTTTTAAAATGTTAAACACGTTCGTAAAAACCATTTTAGTTTAATGAACCAAAACGAAAATTTCCTATCTGAGAGAAAAGGTACCTTACAACCGGTAAACAATAAACAGGTCTATAAACATAATTTTATGGTTGAGAATACGCTAAAGTGATAAGGTACATTGCGTGAAATCTGATTATAAACATTAAAGCTGGAAAAATAACGTGATTCAATTTTTCCAAATTAAATCAAGACATCTCAAATGAACTATTTCTTTTGTTAACTACTAAGTTGGAAGAAGAAAAGGATTTTAATGATTCGTTTGTTTAGTTCGTAGTTTGAATGTAATCAGTATTTCAACGTGATTGAACAAATATTTAGTTTTAAATTGTTTATTTTATTATTAGTTTAATTTAAATCATACAGCCTATAATAGAACTTCGAAATTTTCTCCATTTCCATCTCTGATAATAATATGCTCGTCACCAGTTGATATGCTTGAACTATTAGGAATTGACCTTAATCGGTAAACGAGAGCAAAGACAAATGATCTAGTGACACGATAGGCTACCCTAATCCGAGCGTTCAAAGACCCCACTAAGTAGAGGAAGAAGTTTTGAAAAGACGTAGAAAGTGTATTCTACAAGTACGCAGAAAATCGAGTTTGACAAGCACACATCACAGAAACGTCTTTGGGGGAGCCACAAAAATAGCGTACTAAAATAACACATCAACCAGTAACAGTCAAGGATTTTCCGGGTGAGAAATGTAATCTTAAGGTCAACTGATCAGCTCATGTGCTAAAACATAAAATCTAAAATTACGACTTTTATCAAGTCAGTTCTGTGAATCTAACGTCCCCAACAGATAATTTCAGAAATCTTACTTATTTTTAATAGATATACAGTGTTCTGATAAGTTTATAGCGATAATTCTGTGTATATTACCGAAAAGATTTAGGATCACTTGGTAAATATTAAGAAGTTCGGTTTGTGAAGGTTTGTCAAATTTGAAGTTCTAAAATCTTATAACAAAATTTCTTATGAGTAACACGTGAATGGAATTAAGCAGAAAGCATTAGTGTCTTAGAGGTAATATCGTAACTTTAAATCAATAAAAAACTCAATTATTCCACATTTTTAACTTTGTAATCCTCTTGCCATTAGTAGATTTCAGAAAACGTAGTTAAAAACACTTCAGATTTACACAGGGACATGAATGTTTATTTATTTCTTATAATAAGTTGAAGGATGATGAAACGGGAAATCAACATAGGTCTTAATCTCACTGATATTACAAATTTCATCAAATGTAATTACAAAAATATCAGAAAGTTATATATACGTTTAAATGGTTCCAAAACGTTACACTGTTTGGATCAACGTTTCGATCTCATTCTAAACCTAAGTTTATGAGAAAAAAACTAATTTAGTTACAAAACACAAAATACAAAACAAACCGTTACACCTGTAGTTTACTTAAGTCAAGAATAAGGCGACAAATTAACAAGTGGTATTTATTTTTTAATAACGGTCACACCAAAGGATTGATTAAATGAAGTTAAAAAGTTTAGTCCAATGAAATTTTACTTAACCCTTCAGTGATGCTGGTTACTTACAATAAAAATGAAAAATTCACAGTTCGGTCTTTTGCCAGATTGTGAGAAAATACAATACAGGAGAGTTTAAAACTAAACAGAAACAAGCGTCTTTTGTTCCCTAACTTTTATTCGTTTTTCGTCTAATGTGAGAGTGACTATTTGCAAATATTATGATTTACATCGAGAATTGACCTCAACTACCAATAAATGATTGTCTCATCCAAGCATGGGACTCTCCACCAGTGATCCCATCATCAGCTAAATCCTTGGATCTAAGAATGTTAGACTTGTGTTTCAACCTTAAACCCTGTTGATATCCGGTAGTTTTCATGTTTAACTTTCAAATCCTTGATTTATATCTTAATAAAGTATGTTAGCATCAATTTAACTGATCATTCAAGTGAATCTGTCTCTTTGATTTAGATGTTTTTTTTAATAAATATTCAATGCTCACAATCCAATTAGAGTATATATATCCTTTACTTCTATTCACCTTACCGTCAGTTGAAACACGCTGTTGATAATAAGCCCTTAAAAAGAAAATTCAAAACAGTGGTTCCCTTTGATGAATTTGAATTGAGAAATGAGAAGACATATTTTGTGAGATAGTATCATTTCGTGCTTTCTCGTCAGTCACATACAAGCAATGTGTTATTTGTGTAAATACAGTTTTGAAGATAAGGTCAAAATTTCTTACTTAGCATGACATTCACTCACTATGAGTAGATGTAGTTCTCGGCATATCTGTTTTTCGACCAATTTCACGTTATCTTCAAAACTGTATTTACACAAATAACATGTTGCTTGTATGTGACTGACGAGAAAGCACGAAATGGTACTATCTCAAAAAAAAGAAAATTGTAAATTTTTATTATAAAGAACATTTAAAACACGTACGTAGAGTGTATTCAAACAGTCGGTTTATTGTTCACCTCCTCTCTTTTAATTATCATTATCATCAAGAGTTGTTTAGTCTAAACATGTTAATTATATCTTTATAGTGCAATAAATATAAAAAATATTTAATGTAATCATCTCATGTCTCTTGCTGCCACCTTACCTTTTTCTTGACATCACTACACTTACTGCTTACTTTATAATCAACCCTAATTTTCTTTAATCTCTTAAATGAAGTCAACACATTGATCATGACTTCATTTCACTGTTAGCAATGATTTTTTTTAAAAATGATTATTATAGTGTAGTGTTATTATTAAACCATTCTAAAATGTGTTCTTTAATTATGTTTCCGACGAAAATCCAGGAAAAGCACAATGAAAAACCGAGTGTTTGACGGCTACTTTTTCATCATTTAGTACTGAACTCTTCACCAACAACTTTATAATTATTCATTATCGGATAGAAAATGTTTAGATCCTACAGAGATTAATGTGTTTTGAGTAACTGGATTATAAATCACTGATTGAAACTTTCAATTTCGATTAAAAATAGATCTTAAGAAATGAGTAATGCTTATCTAATATTATTGATTGTTCTCTGTCCAAAGTTCAACTTAGTTGATTCCATAGACTGCTATTACTTCTTAAAGACAGTTACTATTGAGTAAGAAGATTTGAGTGTTATCCAAAGATTCCAGCGTTGCCTGGCGACCAGTCATGAACGATTTCACTGTTAAACTGTTGGAAGCCAGCAAGTAAATATTAAACATCGTTAGTACTCATGATTTAGACTATATCCTGAAGAGATCATATTAAATATTACAAACTTATTAAATAATAAACAAATCAAAAGAAAAATGTATATTTTTATCTCAACTTATGTATGCTTATAAACCAGTCCTCTTGTAGTGAAGGAGAACACAGGTGAGGGCAACCGAATTGTATTTATCGCAAATTACAGAGTTACTCAGTAAAATAGGAAAACCATATCGTAAACGGTTAATTTGCAAATCTTCAATCCATCATCAATCCATTGTCTGACATTTCACTATTCATGCGTTTCATACAAATTTCATTGTGTTTCCACTCTTCCTTTCTTGATCTTCCCCCATCTTCTGCTGCCAGACATTACGTTTACACTCACGTCATATACTACTTATTAGTAGCGCGCACCACACTCTTACTATTGAAACTAGTTAGGTTTCGGAATTGCTCAGAATTCATTATATGAAGCCTGCAAAAGTAGTACACTAAGACTGTTGAGTATATTAATGTAGACGTTGGGAACATATATATATATATATATATATATATATATATATGTATATATATATATATATATATATATATAATGTCTGATTATTAAAATTGTCATTTCAGTATTTAGAAAAAATTAAATAGTTGTTAGAAATGAAATCCTTGACTCGCTTGCCATCGTGTTTCAGGATTGTCATCCGAATACATGTTCTGCCTAGTGTTGATATTCATCAAAGTACTTAAATCCAATAGATTGCATTGAGTCAAGGAATCCAGATGGCTTCTTAAATGTTCAACACTTATGATGTTTACAACGTTGATAGTATAAGCTTCAATTATACTGTCGCTGACCAGTTACTAACCTAAATATCAACAAATAGATTCAAACTATTGTACATAAATTACTTTAATTGTTGATATATTTTCTCAGTATTTAAAAAGTTAACTAAAATTTGAAATATAATAATCTATGCGATGAGTATAATCTATCAGTTCAATAATACAAAAAAAACATTAGCAATATTGAAAATTCAGTATATTGTTTAATTTAAATTACTAAAGAATATTTCGAACAAGAGAGCTTAATTGATTTAAACTTATAAGAAAGTTATCGCTAAATAAAATAAATATTTGCCCGATTATGTTAACCAGTTCGATTTAACTATCAAATCGTTTTACGTAGGCACTGTCTGAATAATTGTCACATGTCAAAAATCCGTTTCAATATTCATACAACATTATTTTTCAATGTTCCATTATTTTAGGCTGGAATTGTATCTTTTAAAGTGTAACTGTAAGACTGTAATTTATAATAGTCAATCTTTGAGTGATACCAAAGTGATTTTGAGAAAAGCCACCTAAACAATTGGTTTTAAAGAAAGTTATGAAATTTTATGTAGGATTAGGTTTACAGTTAGAAATTAGGCATAGGAATTAGAAATTTAGTTTTCGTCACAAGCTGACACCAGTGATAATGTCGAAGTGAACTTTAGCCAAGTGTACAAATGAGTTTCGCGCCAAAATCCAAGATTTTCTATCTTAAATCTGGTTAGCTCGTCTACAAGTTATAGTTTTACCAATGAAGCTAACTTTGAGTTCACTTATAATGACAGTAAAGCTAAGAAGGTGCATTTACATTGAACATGATATTGTAGCAAACAGTGTAAAATTATACACTGTCATAAAGTTAATTTAAATTTATTTCCTTGATAAGCTTTCCAAATAATCCAGAAATGTATTGATTTATCTAAATTGATGATTATACTGCCAGTGTGTTCAGTTTAAAGTGTTTTTTTTTTATTTCACTTGTCTAGAATTACTCACGCTTGTATATAAATTAATTATAGCAAAATAAAACATCATTAAAATAATACACACTTCTTATAACTAAAAAATACATGAGAAACAATTTTCGTAAACACTAGATAGGCACTGGTAGACATTGAGAATAAAATAGATTATTCTACTCAATGGATGGACTAGTAAACTCACTCACTCACTCACTCACTATACATGAAATGAGTGTGAGTTTTAAATTGTTGTTTTAAAAAAAATAAACTACTGAAAGTAAGTATCATAAACTTGCCTGAGCTTGTTTAACATTTTTATCTATCTAACACTATCGTTTGAAATATTGGCAAAGATGAATCATATTAATATTTATGTATATGGTTTTATCAATATTCATAATTAAAGCGATACATGAAATGCATTCATATTGATAACAATTGATCATGATTAATTTTATTTGCTAAAAGTAGGAAATTAGTTAGACTAAACTAAATCTCAATATGGAGCAAAAGATTTTTTCGAATTGTTTGTTTGAAAATATCCATTATCATTGAAAGTTGTGAATTCTTATTAAAGCGTAAAAAAGAATTTATATTAGTATGTACTGGTGGTAGTTAATAATTCTTATCATTTTCATTATGATATTATAAATGATCACAAAATCGGATACTGACACATTGATTCAGTAGTATCTTATTCATTATAGTTGGATCTCAAAGTTTTAGACTTAATCTTATAAAAAATCTTGAATATTTTCAATAGTGAAAAAGTTTAAAAATAATGGGATAAAAGATTTTATCAGTGTACATTTTTTACATTCAATTTATTTAGAAACTTTCTATTAAAAATGATTTAATTAAGATTTATGTTAACACGTATATTATGAAAAACCGAAGTTTGTTTTTTTGTACTCGAGACTGTATATTTATTCTAAAATTTGTTACGGCCTAGACTCACTAGTATGAGCTGAATCTACGAGAAATCGATGAACCTAGTGATTAACACACAAAACTTCAAAAATTATCCCATTATGATATGATAAGCAGAAGGAAGTTAGAAGCTCTGGGAAAAGTATGGTATTCAAGAAGTTGAATTTGAAGTAGAACAACTCTGTGTATACACCGACAGACATAATCTTGGAAGTCAGATACATTAGCAAACTAGAGATGTGAACAATAAATCCGATAGGGGCCATTCTAAGGTTGATTTTCTTATTAAGTGAGAATAAAGGAGGAGGGTTGGGCATCGAGTTAGAAACCTAAATCATCACTTAAACCATCTCCAATAGCAATCCAGAAATATGAATTATAAAGCCCTTATCAAAGTTTTTGTTTCACAAGAAAGAGCTGTTATTTAATAAAAATAGTTAGGTAACCCGAGACCCCCAAGCAACTAGAAAAACATTAGAGAGAGGTTTTAAATGAACGTTTTCATAGGGGTATTGATTCAGCTTGTTGAATGACAATAATAGAGTATTAATAAACGATTTTTAAATTTTAGAAACATTAGGACAAGTCAGCAGTTCAAGCTTGTACATACAAGAGCAGGAGATGGTATCACTGTTCCTGGAAAAATCATAAAAACCCTTTTAGTTTGATTTTTATGTTTTTAATGTTAACCAGCAATCGATTGCTTTTAGCCTCTTTCAATCGTTTCCTTTTCACAACTGTTACTTGAACAGCTTTTGCTCATATTTTTGATCCGTAAATCTTATTATTTTTCCCTAACCTTTAAACCACTGCATAAATCTCTGCTTCCATCTGAAATTTCCTAGCACTGTTATGTAATCCCTCTTCTGTTTTTTGACAGACTACAATGTTTTTAAATTGTTGTAAATATGATTGTGCAACCTCATTAAGTAATATAGTCAGAAAAACAAGTTTTCTTTGCTCTATCTCGTCTACATTAGTTATTTCATGATTAATGTAAGGTTTCATAATACACAATAATATTGTCCAATGTTTATTTCTTCTGATTAGTTTAAATTAAAACTGAGACAGGTTATTTATCAATGAAGAATGCATTCACATTATATTTTATCTATTTTTTTCGGTTAAATTATCTTCAGTGTATATTTAATTATACAGATATTCATACATATATATTTAGACTGTAAAAATTCACTGATTTAAATTTAAAAGTTTTCTATAGAATGAAACTATAACATTCAAAGTTAAAGCAATAAATATTTTATAATAATAGTTGGCAAAGATTTTAATCTTCTGGTCATTTGTGACAATGAATGGAATCAAGTAGTTCCTTTAAACATTTGTGAACCCTATGTGAATTGCCTCGATATTGTAAATAAGTCACAAGCATTTTAAAACAACATTGGGTAGTGTTAGTAGTTATATCCAGGAACTGAGTTTCATTGTGTCAGCTGAATCGTCAGCTGGATGTACTTTCAGATACCGACTCGAGCCCAATACCTTCCATTTCAGATAACAACGCTTTACTCGCTGAATGAAAATTCCAGATGACTATATTTATATTCAACGTTTGTGGAGCTCATATTTTCATTATTTTGGGCTAAAGTTATCCTAGTACTATTGTTACTCAGCACTGAATCTCGAGCTGGTAATTTTGTAATGAGTTTATTTCATATTTGTTAGGCATTTTCCTACACCAAATAAATGGTACTTCAATGTGACATTTTTATACATATCTTCTTGCCTATGGTGTATTTTAAGTAGTGATGAAGTTTCACAATTGAAAAACATTCATTATCAAGTTACTGACAAATATTATTACCAAATATTTATAATGTAATCTGTACCAGGAGTGATGAAGATACTTATTCTAGAAATATTTATTATAATAAAAAAAATAGTTGAAAGTAGTAGCTAGTTTATTTTTATTGTATATTGTCATCGGATGAGTTTGTTTAAATTGACTCCATACTATTTAAATAAAATTACATATTCAGTTGAATTATTAGTGAAATAATGTTGAATAAAAAAATAAATAAAAACTGAACTTATCAACATTAACTTGTGAAAATCAAAATATATTCAAAAAGGTATACATGAAAATTTTGTATAACAAATTAACAAAATTTATATTTATCTGTGTGATGATAATATTTAAGTGTATTGAATAGTCAAAATAATTAGTTAAAACAAAATTATGAGTTTTACTGAATAAAACATTTTTCAGTGATATAATCAAAATTATATCACCTTGGTACTTATCTGTCATTTTTATATTCACATGGAAAATCACATATATATATAAAAATAATTGAAATGTTTTACTGAGTAAGTTACAAAGCACTTCTACTTCATGAACTAAACAGTATCATTGGAGGGATTATGAATAATCTACTAGACAGACAAATACACAATTGTTCGATTGAACGTAGTCCGTGAAAAAAATGTCGCTAAGTATGAGGATTGTAGTGAAGTTGGAATTGATCATATTCTGCTAATTTAATGTGCTATGCCTTAGTACTTTACTAAGCAGACAAAATAGTTTTAATTTTGTTAAAATATGCTAACGACACTGTGCGCAGGTGCATCCACTCTTGTGTTCTCTCAAATTCTAACCTGAATTCCTCGCCATCTCTACCTTTCTCTTTCTAACTTTATCGCACTGAGTTATACCCCAATCTTCTCCATTACTGCTAATACTTCTACTATCGCTACCACTATTGGATTTTAACTGACAGTTGCGTCTCTGTGTTAGTGCGGTACGGCAACATGAACTGATGTACATACGTACGAACTTCTGTGTTGTATCTGTCTGTCTGTTTGGTTAACTAATTAGAGTTAACATAACGCTTGATATATTTGCGCAAAACCCAGTGATAGTCAACTTGAAAGTTATTATTAACGAAGTAAAAATTGGCGATATTGAGTCCTAATATCAATGAAAATGTCTATTATGAAACTAAGAAGCTAGTTTAACATACTACTCAACCTGAATTACATAAGATACCTGTTTTTTAGGCAGATTGTGTGTGCTTAAGTACCTATAGTAATTTAGCGCCTAGTAAAGAGTATTTTATGAAATTAATTAGTATTCTCCTCTAGTAGATGTTACTTTATATTTTAAATCTGTGTTTCTCAAGTTTGTAAACAGACGATTGACAAGACATTGAATTATATCTACTAATGTCATTCCTTGATAGGAACCCTAACCTAGATTTGTTAACTGAACTCAGAACTACTGTAGTGAACGAGAACACAGGTGGGGCAACCGAATTGTATTAGACGAAAATTACAGAGTTACTCATTAAAATCGGGAAGCCAGATCATAAATCGTTCATTTGCAAAATATCAGTTCATCATATCGAACTGGACTGTTCCTGTTGCAAAACATCCATCCATTGTCACTATTCATGCGTTTCATACAAATTCGATTGTTTTCTAACTCTTCCTTTCTTGATCTTCCCCCATCTTCTGCTGCCAGACATTACGTTGACGCTCACGTCATATACTACTTATAAGTAGCTCGCACCACACTACAGCTTAACTTCTAATAACTAATCCTAACCATTTGGGATTATAGTTGGTGATAAACACTTAATAGGATGATAATTTTGACTCATAACACCTAGCTCTACTCCTGATAAGTAAGATTAACCTCCTTCACTATAAGGAATAATTCGACATATGATGGTTAAATATTCCGATTAAAGCCATTATCCTACTGTGATTTTCTTGCTCTGTGCTATTGACTGGTTCATAACTAGGCAGCGTTTCGTCATTAGATGATAGATAGCTCAAGGTCGTCAAAATATGATACTTTTACCTTATTTTAAACATACATACTATGCATTTCTATATGCTTATTTTTATTATTATCAGAGGAAAAAAGCTTTGTCCAACAAAATTGTTTACCAGTATTGTCATAACAACGTGACGAAGTAAATACAGGATAAATACATAATTCAACATAAGTCTAAATGAAACTACACCTTCTTGTTGAGATTTTTTAATTACTTATAACTAACAAATGGATTAAAATAGACTTTCAATGTGTTTTTCAGTGATACCTAGTTAATTTTTGATAAAAAGTACTTATCCAATTAACAATGATACAATGCTTGCTAACATTCAATGTTAGAAATAACTGAAATACAAATGATTCATAACAACAGCAACAGTTGTGCAAACAAAATAGTATTAATCTTACATGTATCATTTCCATTTAGGTCATTTGATTTTCATAAATTCAAAAGTATTTTCTTATTGACTATTCACACTATACTAATTAGAATATTATAAAATGCGATGCGATAAAAGTGTAACACATTGATCTTCTCGTTTAACATTTGAACTTTTTTATGTTAATCGTCGTTGTGTTTTTTATGTGTTAGTTATTAGATCTTATACAAGTTTGACTCAAATGTAAATTATTTATAAGAAAATATCATGAATATGAATAAAATAATATTATAATTAACTTAGTTTACATTTTAAAAAATTGTACTTTTAATAACAGAGTACAATAATGTAATTATCAAGAGGAAGGATCTTTCTCAGATAATATTAACATAAGATATGAAATTTAAAACTAGTTCTTCTCACTAAATACTTTACTTTACAATATAATATTTTATGGAGTCTATCAAGTTTTATAGCTTCATATAACTTAGTGATTTTAGTTAGATACCTTCTAAAAATCCATAGAAACTAGAAGTTTGTTTCTTTCTGGTATGAAGCTTCACAGCAGTCTCTGTTCATGTATTTAACAGGAATGGATCTCAAAACTTTGAGGTTTTGCAGGAAGCTACTGACTTCGACACTACTGAGATAGAATTCAATAATTTACATTTCTAACATTAGTCGATTGACGATCAGTTGTATTGATTGGTTTTATTTAAGAAATAGCTGACATATCCTATCTAATCGCTCTAGGTTATAAGTTTAAAAGAGATCCAAGTTAATAGTTATCAGGATTCAGGTTAAACATCAGGTTATTTTTAAATTGTCTAACAGTCTTAGATATTTTGAATTCATCACTACAACAGTTTGAATCCATACCTAACATAGAATTTAAAATTCCTTTACAGGCTTAATACTACTACTATTTCTCATATTTTTGAGGTAAACTGACTTTGAAATCTTAGTAAAACTAAAGGAAATAGCTTGACATTTTCGACCTTTAAGATGGGCTAATTGTGACCGAACATGCCAGAAAATCAAATTAAGTTGATTAAAATTTAAATAATGGTGTGCAAAATAATGTTAGTAGAAATTTCATTGGCTCACTTACTAAAGGACTGATAGATTTGTACTAATGAAAAATGATACATTGAAAAGAACACTTTACCCAAGTGTTTGGTATAGTAACTGGGTTGCTATAACAACAAGCTTTGTATTCTAAATCGATCGAAACAATTTCTAAAGTTGCAGGCATATATCCTCATTTGTTTTATTCGTAAGTTTCTTTATTACTTGCCCAAAATCAATAAGTATTATTGTTGAATGAATCGACTAGCTTTAAAAATGTAAAAATGTCGAAAACGGACTTTGGTAAAATATTTGATTGTGTTTTTGATTATGTAGAGTTATGAACTGTTTACAGTTTTATGCATTTATTTTTCAATGACCAGAAGTTTATTAAATTAATTTATTTTGTTTACTTGTGGCATAATTTAATTTTAAAATGGGTTCTAATTTGAGCCAGGTTTTTTGAATTTCTCTGAGATTAAATTTATTATTTTGATTGATTAAAGTATACTACTACAAAATATACATAAGTAGTTTTTTATAATTCAGATCGAAGTATATTGATCTACGCAAATGTATATTACTAACATTAAAACTGAGGAGATTGACCTTAGGTCGACAACTGATTACAAGTTACCGAATATTAGGCGATAAGCAACTAAACCATGGGTAACAATGAACTGTTTTGCTCTTACTTATCGCACCTCCGGAGTGTGTACTCACAACCCTACATGATGTTAAGCAGATGCGAGAGATACGAAACACTAGATAGTGATTCGAAAAGTCTAATGGAATCATTCTCATAATTCTCAGCCCCTTTCTATCAGACAACATAGTCTCAAACTAAAAACGAACTTCCTCCAAGTACTCGACAATTTTATAATAATATTTTAATTAGTCATCATTGGGAATGACGACTACCTTTTTACTAAACATACTATTAACAAAGTTAACTAAATATTCAAACTGATCCATTTGCTAATATATATCACTCATCACAGTATATTTTCAAGCAACTTTCAATCAGTAAAGTGATTTACATACTCAAAATATTTTGTGTGTTCAACTGTACTGAGTTTTTCAACTAAGCCATATAATAGTTTTTCGATTTTACCTCTTTTTGTTTTTTTTTCAGTCCATTTATAAAGGTTTAACAGATGTTCCACATGAAATCTATGAAAATTCTGGTATACACAATGAAGATTGTTGTGTTCCATTGTTAAAAGAAGGTTATATTTCTTTATTATCATCTATGATAGGAAGTATACTCAGCTTTCCAATAGCATTAATTCTAATTACAACTATTGGACGAAAATGGACAATCAATATTTGTTTCTTTTTAACTGCTCTTCTAATATTTATTGAAGTAAGTTAGTTGAGTTAGATAGATGTATTTATTTTCCTACAATATGAAATGATTGATGACTTATTTTTTTTTTAATTTATTGTTATTCAGTCAGACAAATTGAATAGTTTCTTTTGTCACTGATAAATTTAACTAGGAGTATTCTTTTCTTGCTCTAATTGTTACATTGCATGAGGTTATTTTGATTGATATACAAACTTTTCATTCTTATTTATTTAAACAGACAACATGGATCACGCTTATGGTCGGATTTGACTGGTTATTTAAACAAATCAATCGACCGATTGGTAGTTTTAAGAAGTATGAATAGAACACTTAGTTTATATGATTAATAGAATTATAGTGTATCATTCTCATTTAAAAAATATTACTTGAAGATACTGATACCAGTTTGTTTCAGAAAAGTTAACAATATCATAATTGAATGTGCTAAAAAGACCTCTAGACATTTATTTAAATTATTAATTACTTCGTATAGAAAAATCAACGTTTATTATGGTCTAAGCTAGAGACTTCGACAAACCGTTTCGCGTTACTCTATGCTAATTAGCAACAAAAAAAAACAGCTTTTTATAAATTATTTGAAGTGATTATTAAATAAATTTAACGAGTGTGATACAGTCTTAGTTGATATTGAAATATAATGCTAAAGTGATAGTAAATTTGATAAGTGAAATAATATTTATAAATAAAACATTCAGAATGTTGTTGCAGTGTAAGGGGTGATAACTGATTATATCCAGTACATTTCTGAGATACAAAACTCTATCGTCTAAAATTAATTATAATCAAAATGTGGTATTCATATAAGGTTGACCATTAGTTTCTCTTATTGAAATAGATCCTTTCATTTTTTTTTACATTTCGAAGATATTGACGTCAAACAAGAAGTAATTGACTGCATGTGAAATAACCAAAACATAAATGATAATAGTTCAGGATTTAAAAAAAAACAACTTTGGAAACGAATGTAGACTTCAAACTGACTAGTTGATTAAAAGTTTAGATACTTGTGTTTAATATACTTTATGTATGTTAGATTAGATAACAGATCTAGATTTCAGTGTTTTACAGTCAAATGCCTAAGGTACTAAGGCAATGCTGTACAGAGAATGAATTTACTCTATTGTAAACAATCTCGAACTGTGTCTACAGAAATTATATATATTTTTAGCATTTAGCAGGGATATTTTAGTGAGACTAGAATAATAGTTATCTGAAGAGAGATAAAAATGTAAAGTCCAGTTGGAATATAAAATAACAAGCAATTAGATTAAACAAATATCATGATAACCGTACGATACTGCCAACAAGCATCTAAAAGTTTGAATGTATTTTATTAGTCCTTACTTGACATAGAATATTTAGGATAGAATCCGCAGTCTGACAACATCTACAATAAACAGTTAGGGTTATTTCGTGTTCTCTATGTTAAGCTTTTGATGAATATAACTTGCATACTATCAGAGTATATATGAAACAAAGTAATATACATACTACGGTTTCATAAACCGAAAGTCATAAGATTTTGCGGCATTACTTATGCAGTTACAATTAAATTCAAAATGAAAGTTTCCGGTTGAAATGAGTGATATGATAACTCATATTGCTGATTGTAAATGCCTTTTTCTGGGGGAAATTTAAGTAGTTCATAAAATTAGAAAAAACTCGTTGAAATAAAAAATCATACAATTAAAATAAATTCGGATAAATCGCACCAAAACAAGATTATTTGCTATAATAAAATGAACAAAAACGTAGAATATGTAGTTCGTTTTGACGAAGGAATTTCGACTTCTACACATATCTTCGCTAAATGATTAAATATTTATCAAACTACTTTATATTATTAAGTAGTATGTTTGAAGCAAATAGATTAACATTTCCTAGAAACTAACTGTTAAACTCAGAAAAGTACTTAAAATAGATAGTTTGAATTTGCTGCACATTGCGATTGTATGATTCATCAAGTGTTTTCAAGATCCCTTTTCTGTAATATTTCATCTTGCCAATTATGATTCTCAATATCCTCCAGCTTAGCAGATATGTACACTTGTGAATGTCATACGTTTATATAAAACGTAAATACCATTATGTAGACATTCGTTATAACGTAGTAACTTGAAGATTTACATTTGAATTTAGTTTGGTCCCATCGCTGGAAAGCTACATACTAGGTACGGAGCAATACGACCGGTAGGATAACTAAGACTTAACTTCAGATCCAACTCTAGTCTGAGCACTCATTTGATACAGTCTACAGATCACGTTGTATACAAATACGCAACTAAGAATTAAGCCCAGTTATCGGTTTTCAGTCGCCCTCATCGTGAAAAAATGCTTCTCGAGATAAGTGGTAAGGAAACTGGGATAAGAGCTGTTTTAAATCACTTCCCGAGGGACAAACGCTCGAAGATGGTCACACAATACATTTCTCAAGCTAATTTAGAGCTTTTAAGACCTTCCTTGCGGAAATTCGCGGGACAATGTGGGATGTGCTGTTTTGAGGTGTACACTTTCAAGATCCCGTAGTTCTACTCATAGGAAGGTGCAGTGCTAAAGCAGCTGGTCATCTGATGAAAACATCAAACTGCTATCACACCCCTGTACCGTCATGATTACGACTTTATTCTCGGACCAAAAGTTTAACGACTTCAGTATTACCGTTTTCCAAACAAGATGCTCCGTATAATAGGACGCAAATAAGTTAACTTTCCGATTAGTACAATTTCACTGTCATCACGGTATGTACTCTCGACCACTAGGTCAAGATAGAAGCTGCCATCAGGTGTTTCCTTATGTGAGTATAGTAACATGTCCGTGTCTTCACTTACTAACTGAGACGTTTTCCGGAATACTACAATAATATCTGTTATCTCAGAAATAATAAAGAAACTCGTCAATTCCCCCTGATTTTGAAATACTAGTATATATAATGATTAAGTAGTAAAAGTGTTAAACATTTATACTGAAAACTAAGATTTCGAACTGTACTTTTGCACTTATCTGTGAAATGTGGATTTAAAGTTCCAAGTTAGTTAAAGTGGATATCCTTTACCTAAAACATCAACTGACTAAAAACTAACCAAGACTATACATCATTTATTCGGTAAGCTAATTCGTTATCAGAAATTACAAAGCTACTGTGCAATCTTGTGAACTAATTCAAAAACTGAACACTGCAGTTCACACTAGTGTACCGGAAATTTACAGGTTCAATCCTATAATAGTACAACGCTTCTGGGGAGCTCCAACAAAAACAAATAAATATTGCTTTTTAATACATATCGATTGCGTATTGTTTTAACCTACTTAAAAGTACTTAATTTAATGCAACTAAAACATATTTTCTATTTTCTCTAAAACCAATTTCAGGCTTTTTGTATGCCGCCAAATATATTACGTTTCTTCTTTTTTGCAACACGAGCTGTAGCATCCGCTGGTAATAATGCAACTGCAATTTACATTACAGGTTTATATGTACCACATATAAGAAGTTTTGTATTTGGTGTTATGTCAACATGTTTTCGTATTGGTGTATTAACATCACCTTATTTAGGACAAGTATTTTTACAAAGTGTATCTGCTTTAGGTGCCGTTTTAATATTTTCAGCTATTGGACTGATTGGATTTATATTCAGTATATTTTTACCACATGCTGGAGATAAGCATTTCACTTCAGCAGGTTTAAGTAAAGGTGTATTTCGTAACATTTTTAAACGTATCAAATTGATCAGAACTAAACACAACAATGATGGAATGGAATCTGTAATAAATCCAGCTTATAAAGATGAAGACAATACAGTACGAACAAAAGATGAAGAGGGGAAACGAAAAGAAAACAATGCACCAGCCATCTTACCAATTGGATCAATTTCAAACACAACCGGTATTGAAGAAGTTACTATTGTATCAAATGAAATATCAGTGGTTGTACCAGTAACTCCGTGTAACACAGTCTAATAAATAACACTTATTCTATGTATGCATTTACCGATAAATATATATATATATATATATATATATATATATATATATATAAACATATCATGTTAAAACTAAAGCATTTCGTGATGGACTACCGTAAAGTTTAATTGCTTTCTACCTATTGTTTCTTTTTATATACAATTTTAAACGTTACATTGTAGAAATTATCCTAGTGACTATTTACTTATTGGGTAAAATCAATGGAAAAGCCTCTAATCTTGAAGATTTCATGTACTATTTTAGCATGTTACAGTAATCATATTGAGTTGTCATAATCATTACTAACTTGATTAACATCATAATGGTTACTTCAATGTATTCATTTTGAGCATTGTATTTTATTGTAACCGTGATAAAAAACATATTTTTGTATACAGTGAGTCTTTTTCTTAAAAATGAAGTTCTCGAGCTAAACTTATTAACTAAGTCAGCTAACAAAATCATTAGACCAAATATTTTAGCTCAAGACTTCTTGAAGTTTGTTTTCGACTTCCTAACACCAAAAATGAGTTAAGGTATTGAAATATTGTAACTTGGTTTATAGAATTCAAACAGCACTCAATATTAGACTACATAACATACAAATTATGAAATACATGTTTGAGGAATGAAGAAACCAGATAGAAGGGGATAGATACGAGCAGTAGAATGCTTGTATGTAATTCGGTAGACACTTTCCTGGAAGACTATTGGACGAAGTAAAGATTGTAGTGAACTCTCATCGGAATGGATTTCTTCAGTTGGTGTTCGTTAGGATTGTCTACTTTCCCCACTCCTATCTAACTTTGTCACAGACATGCTTTTAAAGATGACACTTTCATCACCTGACTTTTTGGGAGTTGACCTTCAAACCGATTTACGACTTAGAATACGCAGATGATATAATTATGTTTGGTGAAGACGCTGGCAAAATGCAGTATTCTGACCATCTGAAGCAACAATGCCGGCAAGATTAAGTTCGAATTCTCTCCCTCCAAAAGCAAAACGTATCTTGAGAAGTGGCCTGCGATAGGAAGTGGTGTAGTTGAGCGTGTCATTCGCTTCACTTATCTTCGGAGTTCCATCAGTCCTGATGGTCTGGTATCTGACGGAATCTCGGTATGGATACACAAGGCTCGAATGGCTTTTGTCAACTAGCGTTACTTGTGGTATAAGAGAGATATCTGTCTGCTAACCAGAGGAAAAGTTCACAGCGCAGCTGTTTGCTCTGTTTTACTTTACGGGCGTGAAACATGGACATTACGGATTTCGATTGAAAAGTTCGTAGTAACGGGATAATAGCAACCTGGACTGAATTATGCACGTACCAATTTCTACGCTGCGTCTGACTGACTGAATTCTAATAATGATTATTTGGAGTGAGGCTAACAATGCGTATTTCACGACAATTTAAAAATATATGGTATAAGTACTTGATTTTCAGCAAAACTCACGAAACTAGTAACATAACGTTTCTTGAAAAATCGTGAAAACTAAAGAGCAATAAGATCTGTACACATACATAAGTAACTGATGATATACATTAAGCAAAATTAAGGTCATTAAGTTATGTAGATCTTGTATTTTTTAAAACATCACAGATTAATTGAGTATCACTGAAACAAATATCTTCCTTAAAGTCCGTACTAACAAGTACTGTTTTTGAAGTGTCCAAAGTTTTAGTGATCTGTCTTGCGATAAGAGAAGTATTCATCTGTAAAAATCAATGAGATAGAGGAATTTTTAGGTAACTTAAAAACAATTTATTATGTTAGAGAATAAATTTTACATTGTATTGAAATTAATTAATTATTGAAATTAATCTATGGGCTAAACTAAAATAACATATATATAGAATCTTCATTATACGTTCTGGAGATAGTTGAGTTTCATTGAAATCGTAAATCAATATTGTAAGACTACCATCAGAAACCTTGAAGGCCATTTCGCCATAGTACTCAACTCATCAGCAGTGCTTGTCCACGAACCTCGCTTGCAAACACTTAGCCGCAGATCCCGAGTTCGATTCTGTGAGCAGGGCTCATAGATGCTCAATGCTGATGAGTCCCGTACTAGGACGGAACCGCCGTCCAGTGCTCCTACGTTTCTAATGGTGGTCTGGCATTGATCGATTTACAATTTCAATAACTAAAACCACTATTTCATTAAAATTGTTTTAGGCTTTATACAGCTAAAATTAGCTGCAAAAAGAGCAAACAGAATTTTCGACGTGTTGTTACGGGTATGAGGGCGGTTGTCACTTTCCGTCTGCCCACACCATGGGTGTTTCTTGAAGAACCTGAAAGGAAGGTAGATTAGTGTTGGTGTTAGAAAACCACAGAGCCCAAGGGACAACTGCTTGAGGCCGGTTACGCACGGCCTTTTTTATGAGTTTTTAAAGTGTTAGCTTCCATCTTGTTTAAAAGGCCTTACCACCGGAAACGGAAATCCTTGAGGTGAAGCAAGGTGTGACAGTTTTTGGGGTCGACGTTTTCTAACTCGTCCTTTCCTTGTGAGAAGGCAGCATCGCTGCAGATGCAGGCTGACCGACAGAAACACCTTAATGCTGTCACACCTCTCTACAGTCAGCAGTACGACGTCGCCCTCAGATCTTGAGTAGCTGCTTTTAGTCTCATCGTTCTCCAATCGACCTGCCTGGCATGATAGAATCTGTAGGAACATATGTTCTAGCCAATATAGTTCGGTTGGGTCATTACGATAGGCAAGCCGGACCACCACGTCAAGGTAGCAGCTACGGTAAGGAATTTTCAGCTAGTTTGCCAAACGTGAAGTTTTGTTAAACCCAAATGTTTCACAGGAACTTGCAGTGTAAAAGGGTACTGGAGTTTTATTCATAGACGTTAGGTTACTTTTTTAAATTATAAAATGGAAGGAACAAGTTCTAAATATGAACTCCCGACCGAAGCTGCTACCTTGACGTGGTGGTCCGGCTTGCCTATCGTGATGACCCAACCGAGCTATACTGGCTGGAACATATGTTCCTGCAGGTCCTACCATGCCAGGCAGGTCGATTGGAGAACGATGAGACTAAAAGCAGCTACCCAAGGTCTGAGGGCGAAGTCGTACTGCTGACTGCAGAGGGGTGTGACAGCAGTAAGGTGTTTCCCTCGGACAACCAGCATCTGCAGCGATGCTGCCTTCTCACAAGGAAGGAAGGGTTAGAAAACGTCGACCCCAAAAACTGTCACACCTCGCTTCACCTCAAGGATTTCCGTTTCCGGTGGTAAGGGTGCCCACTAAGGGCCTTTAAGAACGGAGCTAATCCTCTAAATACCTTTCATAAAAAGGCCGTGCATGACCGGCCTCAAGCAGTTGTCCCTCGGGCTCTGCGGTCACGCACCAACACTAATCCATCTTCCTTTTCAGGTCCCTCAAGAAACAACCTTCCACGATGTGGGCAGCCGGGAAGTGACAACCGCCCTCATACCCGTAACAGCACGCGAGACCAAATTGGTCAAAATCAAATCCTTCCTACACCCCCTAATGTCTCTCTTATCTCTACGACTAACTCTACTCACACTCCCTTTTCTTACTGCACCGCTAATGCAGACGAAGCGAGATCACGAAACGTCGTTCCTGGTCTCTTGAAACCCCGTTCTAGACTACATATTGGAGCTTTTAATGTACGGACATTGTGTCAAATAGGGCAACAGGCATCATTAGCTAGGACTTTAGAAACTCGTGCCATCGATGTATGCTGCGTCTCGGAAACGCGCATACAGGATCCTAGTAAAGTCATTAACCTGATTCCACCTTGTCAAAACGAAGAAGCAGCTCGATTTACTCTTCGTGTATCCGGTAGCCCGGATGCTGCTTCCCGGGGTCTTGCTGGCGTAGGCATAGCGTTGAGTCCTAGGGCAGAATTATCTCTCCTAGACTGGATCCCAGTAGATAGTCGTTTGTGCGCTGTCCGACTAAACGGGACAGTAAGGACTCGGAAGGATAGGGACACTCGCCGTTGCCTCTTTGTCATATCTGCCTATGCCCCCACTGACTGCAGTGCAGACGAGGTTAAAGATGAGTTTTACAGAAAGCTTTCGGACCTCCTCCAAAAAGCTAGGCGCTCTGATATAGTAATAATGGCTGGTGACTTTAATGCTCAAGTAGGTAGACTAGGTGAAAAGGAAAGACATCTTGGTGGATGTTATGGTGTAGCGACTGAGAGAACAGACAATGGCGACCGTCTGTTGCAACTGTGCTCAGACAACCGCCTATTCTTAGCGAACACCAACTTTAGGCATAAGGAAAAGCATCTGTTGACCTGGCGACCCCCGAAGTCGTCTCAACGTTGGACTCGACTAGATCACATCGCCATCAGCCACCGATGTAGGGGTTCGACAGAAGACTGTCGCTCGTTCTGGGGCACATGTTTGGATTCAGATCATGCTCTAGTGCGAGCTCGTATCTGTTTGAGGCTTACTGGACGTAGGAAAGACACCGTAAGGAAGCCTCTTAGGGTTTTACTTAATGATAATTAAACTAAGAAAATATTTCAGGAGCAACTAGAAAGAGAGTTAAGCAACCATGCAAGCGATTCCCATCCAGAAGCAGGTTGGTATGATATCAAAAAGGCTGTGGAAACAGCAGTGATATCTACTAGTAAGGTAAACCATGAGGCTAGGATGAAGCCGTGGATTTCAGTCGCATCCACCGAACTGATGGATGCTCGAAAACGCATCCCACCTGACTCTGAGCACGATGAAGAGCGAAGTCAACTTAGGCGCAGACTTATAAAAAGTCTGCGTAACGACCGCGAACAGTGGTGGGTGGCGAAAGCAAAAGCGATGGAAAAGGCAGCGGCGATAGGCAACAGTAGACAACTTTTCCGCCATATTAAAGAAACTGGTATCAAGAACCCGAATGTGAGTGAGACTATCTCGGAAAAGGATGGGATTATTATCCATTCTCAATCCAGGAGACTGGATCGATGGGCAGAACACTTTAGGGATCAGCTCAACTGACCTCGAGCCACTCTTCGGTTACCCACGATCCCCAGTCATCCTGAATGGCTAATCGACGTAAGTCCCCCTAATCTTTATGAAGTTGAGAAAGCTATAGGAAATCTGAAGCGAGGACGAGCTGCGGGTCCTGATAGATTGACACCTGAGATTTTTAAGGATGGTGGTTCAGCTTCAGCAGCTAGAGTGACTGAGATCTTAGGTAGAATCTGGGAACTGGACGTAATTCCATCTGACTGGTCTCAGTCGATAATTGTCCCAATCGACAAGAAAGGACAAAAGTCCTCTTGTGACAATCACAAGGGAATAAGTTTAACTAATATAGTTTCTAAATTGTTAGCCTCCATTATACTTAGACGTCTAACTAGTGCTCGTGAAGAGCAGACTCAACAAAACCAGGCTGGTTTTCGACCTGGACGTGGTTGCATAGACCACATCTTCACACTACGACAGGTCCTGGAACACAGACGTCCGACAATAGTTGTGTTCCTGGACCTGAAATCGGCATTTGACTCAGTGGTTCGTGAGGTTCTGTAGCAGTGTCTGTCATTGAGAGGTGTACCAAAGAAGTACATTAACCTCATACAAGCTCTCTACTCGAACACCGCTGGTCGGGTGAGAGCTTATGGCGAACTGTCACTGGAATTCTCTACATCAAGTGGTGTCCGTCAGGGATGTCCACTCTGTCCATTCTTGTTTAATTTTATCATAGACATGCTCCTAGACATAACCTTATCCTCGTCTGAATTTTCAGGAGTAGACCTTCTACCAGGTGGCTCGCTTATTGACTTAGAATATGCCGATGACATTGTCCTACTTGGTGAAGACGCTGACAAAATGCAGAGTCTTCTGACTACCCTAAGCAACAATGCAAGCATGTTCGGGATGCGGTTTTCCCCCTCGAAATGCAAAATGTTGCTTCAAGACTGGGTTGCATCGGCACCTGAACTAGTGATAAGGAGTGAAGTAGTCGAGCGTGTAGACCGCTTCACTTATCTTGGGAGTCTCATCAGTGCCGATGGCCTGGTGACTGACGAAATCTCAGCACGGATACAGAAAGCTCGATTGGCTTTTGCCAACCTGCGTCACTTATGGCGTAGGCGAGATATCCGTTAGCTGACTAAAGGACGAGTGTACTGCGCAGTGGTTCGCTCCGTCTTACTTTATGGCTGTGAAACATGGCCAGTGAGAGTAGAAGATATTCGTAGGTTACTGGTTTTCGATCATAGGTGTCTTCGAAGCATTGCTCGTATATCGTGGGACACCCGAGTGAGCAACGCTGTTATTAGGAAACGGGTACTAGGTAAGAATGGCAGATCAATCGATGAAGTGGTGAAACTTCATCAGTTGAGGTGGTTGGGACACGTGTTGCGTATGCCTAACCAGCGACTGCCTCGTCGAGCTTTGTTTTGTAGTGTAGGAATAGGTTGGAAGAAAGTTAGGGGCGGCCAAACCAAAACATGGCAGAAATCCATGAAGTCATTGACTAGTGGACTGAGCCATGTCGGTAATTGTCGACTACCTGGTTGGGGTCCGCGAGATGATAATAATCGATGGTTAGAGACCTTGAATGACATGGCTCAAAATCGTTCGCAATGGCGCCGGTGCATTTATTCTCTGTGTTCTCCCAAATGCTAATCTTCTGGATTCTTCAACCCCTCTAGTTTTTACTTTCTAAACTTTTCTCACTGAATCATATTTCTCGAATAATATCTTCTAATCCTAACCTCTCCGTCTACTTCTAATTCCCTTACTACCTCTTCCACTATTGGATTTGAATTGACGATTACTTCTCTGTGCTGATGTGGTATGGCAACATGAACTGATGTATTTATGTACAAAGTTCTACACTGCATCTGACTGACTGAAATATGAACTAACACACTAATAATAGGGGAGTTTCAGCAACTAAGAAATACGAATTATCCTACCGAATACATGTAAAAGCTATCACAAAAAGTGCGTATCGAACTATCGAGAAGTGGAGAGCGATGTGATAAAATCAATCTTAACGAATGAATCCCTATGTCTAATCTCTTGACTGAGAAAGTACATTTTTAAGTTTATTAACTTCTTAATTTCTATAAACATGAGCAAAACATGTAAAGAAGTGTACATTACAGCACATAACGTTTCAAACTCTTTACCAAAGGAACACAAGTGTGCAAATAACTATAAAGCTTACTTTTTCAGGGCCAAACAGAGTCCTAGCATCATGATCGTGAGAAATATGACCATTTAGTGTCGGTATATTACTCTTTTGGGACAATACCTAGAAGAAGAATAAATCAAATATGTGATTTACAATATCTCCAATCATCCCGTTGCGCGAAATAAGTATCATTAAATGATCAGAAAACTCTATCTGGACAACATTGACCGTAAATCCAGCAACAGGGAGCTGCAAACTAGACTAAAAAACTTTAATACATATGAACGTAATTACCTTTAGTACAGCAGGTAAATTCATGTAGATTATGAATCGAAAACAAACGTAGTCTTTTGTTGTATGACACCAGAATATGTTGCTTATATCAACCCTTAGGATTTGCAGTGCTTTGAATATCTAGTCACCGGTGCGTATTAGCTCTGCTTTGAAAGACTGAAACCATGTAAACAGAAACATTTAAGGACATATACATAATAAGTCATGTTCTGAGATGAACATAGAACAAACTAATCTACTGAAAACCGCAAATGTACACGTTATTTCAAAAAGCTGCATAGTAAAAAAATCACAGGAATTAGATGTCGGAGCAAGATATACTATAACGGGGATATTACGTCATTACTGGTAACCAGTTTTACGTTCTACTACACGTAAAAGATTCCAAATTATTGTATGATAACTTAAATCACCGTAGGTACTCCTAAGTTTATAAAGTATTAGAATATAAACGGCTGTTTAGGAATTGAATTTTCATATTTCGTATTAAAAGTAATTTAGGGCAACAAGTACATGTCTCAGGATGTCTGGACGACAAGTAAATGGGCATATTATGCACTGTGGTGAGATCTTTAGTTAAACAGACTGCGTTAAGTATATACGGACAAATTCAGCCGCGAAATTCGTTCGTGTACATAGCTACGATGTATTTAAGAATGATAGACGATGTGAGATCGTAATGAAAACTAGAAATCACTCAGGAGTAAATCATGTTAAACTCGTCAGTTTGATTTGCGTTTTCTCTTGTTTTTAGCAAAAATCTACCACTTTCTCTATTTCTACAAGAGAGGTACAGAAGAGGTGAGACCATGACTCATTCGAAACATAAACTACTCACATTTGACAGTCAAAGCAGATGATAAAGATGAGCGAAAAATAAATGGTCGAGAAAAATTCATAATAAAAACTTGGAGTTGTACGGGTGAGAGATGATAGGCTTCGCATAATTCTTACATAAAACAGAAGTAACGCAACACTTCGAAAGTGATGCATTTCCAATATCCAATATCTTTTGCACGAACTAGTGTAAACCATTTTGATCTCTTTGCCCTCGATTCTTGTTCTTTTGGTACGATTTCGGGTGTTCGGTAAGGTCCAGTGGATGGAGGTCTAGCCACTCGACTGTCTAATTCTATTCAGTTGGCAGTTTGTGAGTTTGTACGTCTCGGGATTTGAATGAAAACGTTTGTTTCAGGGCAGTAGGGTTTCTGGATACAAGCAGCCGTCACATTACCAGACCGGAGATCAGTTAGTTGCAATGTGGAGAGTAATAAAGGTAATAAGGATAAAATTCCAATGCTAATATGAATAAAATTTCAGAACTGAGTAATATACAGATGAATTTAGTTTGTTAATTGGTAGTGAAGACTGTGAGAGAGGACAGAAGTGTAAGCAAGGGGGAGGAAGCAGAGTTGAGAGGCGAGAAAGACTAAGTAAGTGATCTGAGGAGGTGGCAATGACAGAAACTAGTAGGTATCAATATATGCATCATGAACAACTTGTCCAAGAGTGAGATGATAATCAGGATATGAGTACGTGATTATCAAGTCTCTTCCTAAAGCAGTCTACTGGCAATGGGTTGGCGCAGTACTCTGAACATGTTGACGCCTGGTTAATTGATCAGAAAAGTTAATGTTGAAGATCTCGGCCATCTCTAGTTTGTACAGTTTATGTACAGTTTACAAGTTTTTGAACCTCTGATTCCGTATACAAAACTGTATTAGTCACTGTTTTATTTCATTGCCCAGTGCCTGTACAGATATTATTCCATATTGAAAAATTTCTTTTGCTTACATTGTTTGCATTTCAAATTGAACTTGTGACGACCACTTCAATAAGTCTTTGGCTGATGAACATTTTCTCGAATGTGATAGTCTACACTCATGATATGTGGCTTATAATTTCGTCACAAGATTCATATAACTTCACTACTATTCTTATAAGGTTATCATTCAGCGTCGCACCAAATTATTACTGTGTCGCAACAACCTTTTGTCTCAGCTCATTGTGTAGACTAATCATTCGACAGATCAGTCAATGTACATCGAGCAATCTTCTACCCTCGTCAAGGACCAGAGTTTTGGATTGTTATGTCACTTCTTGTTATAATTTTGGTGTATCCTTCTCTCACTGTGGTATCTACAAATTTTTATATTCTCTCTGGTCGCAGCTATAACCGATTGAATTGTATAAGGCAATCTCAGAACTGAGTTCATTTGTTACTACTACAGCACTGAATAAGCCTCCCGAATAAACAGCTATGTGGAACTTACACATGTAAGATGGCATCACTAGCTTTGGTAGACATATCCTAGTCGCAGTCATTTGGTCACATGACCACAACAGATAAATGTAGGGTTCAGACACTCATACCACCACATGATCTGTGTATTCAATACTCCGGAAGCCTGAAATTTGAAGAACGAGCCTATCCTGTTATCTCCAAATCTAGACAGCCTTTCGCGTTTAAAAATAAGGCTTTCTTGACAAATGAGGATAGGCTAATAACCTTCAAATACGTATAAGAGCCTCTCTTGAATACCGCTCACTTATCTTTTGTAAGAGGGGAAATCATTGATAAGATAGGAGTAGAAAATATACAAAGAAGCTTCACTCGGCGACCCTTTAGATGAAAACAGACTCTCGACTACCCAGAAAGATGGAAATATCTTTTCCTCGAACATCTATGTAAAACAACCTGATGCGCGGTAGTGAGTATGCGCTTCGTACGAAGCAGCCGGGTTAGCGAGGTGAATAATCCGGACTCAGACTGTTGCCTTCGGTCAGTTGTGACAGTTGAGGGGCAACCGTAAAGCGCTATCCATCGTTCTACGAAGCCGCTGCAGCAGAAGTGATGGGAATAGCTTTGGCCATCCATCTTGTGAAACGATCGATACTCGTGAGTATTCGATCATACCCATGTGATGGTGGCAGTGGCCCTACAATGACAATATGAACATGATCAAAGCGAGCACCAGGCGTATCAGATTTGCCGATACGCGTGTCTACCTGCCTGTGCACTTTTGATTGTTGACATTGTGAGCATCGCATTACCCACATACGGACATCTTTTATTCATAGACGGCCAGACGTATCGAGCAGCGTTGAGACATAAAGTGGTTGCGATAACTGGATGAGACAATCCATGAACGGCGCCAAAGACGAGACGACGATAAGCAGAAGGTACAGTGTGCCGGCGAAAACCAGTAGAGTTTTCGCAAAGGATAGTACCTGAGGTGGTAGCTGTAGAAGAATTTTCTACCGTGGCAGTTCAATTTGATTCCAATAGGTGTAGGTCGAACGCACCCTCCCTTAGTCTAATATCAGAACACAATAATTCTAGGAGAAAGTGGTCTATTTATATAAAAAAAATGGAAATACAAACATTTACCTGACAATTATTACACCTTCCAAGTCGAAATTACTCTGATGAGTATCCGAGTTCAAAAGAATAGGTGATGCTAGTATTAACTGCAACGATATCAAATCCAAATATGGCTGTAGCCATATTATATATCAAATTTAAACAACATGTGTACAGTTCAGAAGCAAACATAAAAACTTCAATATAAGTACAAAATATAGAAATAATAACAATATACAATGATAAAATCTCAAAATGGAATCAAATAAAATACCAAAATATCAACAGAAAGAGTCAGTCATATCATAACACAAATATATATACATGGAGGGATTTTCCAAAAAACAAAACATTCAAAAAAGATTCTACACCGGCCCGCAAAATCCCTCCATGCAAAAAGCAAGCGTTTACTGACACTTCAAGTTAGGGTTCACTCTCATTCCCTAATCCACACCGAAATAACGAATAGGACTTACAGCAGTACGCCTACGCGTTTTCAATATGGATATAACCTATTGTTAGGATATTCACCAAATATCCTAAGAATACTATTTTTAGAAGTGCAATCCTATTGGTCGAATTCTATTGGCCGAAATTATGATCGTTCTTACCGTCAGGGTCAAATACTTCAATGTTATCTTTTATTGGTCATCTGGACAGTCAATGTCATTCAAATGTTCTTTTCTATTGGTCGTCCTAATTTGTCAATGTCACGGACGTTGATGCTTTTTCTTATTCGACCTTAGTGTATGAATACGCGCTATCTGGAAGACTTAATAACTCCGTTTCCCCCGCCTACTTCTTCTTCTGTTTTCGACCCAATAAACATCTTCCTTCCACGGTGTTACGTTCTGATTTCTAGGAGATTGGGAAAAGCCGTTTGGGTCGTATTGTGATATTTGAATTGGACGCCGTTAGGACTGAAGATTTACGTAGCCGCGTTTACAACAAATTTGGCGACGGGTTGGTGACTAATTATGGATCCAGCTACATTAGAAAAATTGTTTGCACAGCAGCTGAAGCTGATGGAGATGCTTACTCAGACGCACATCTCTTCTCAAGTCTCATCTACACCAACAATTCCTCAGTCAGTTGATGGTATGACCAGTAGTATTTCTGAGTTTCTGTATGATCCTGACGCCAACATTTGATACTTGGTTCATGCGTTATGAAGATCTTTTCAAAGTTGATTTTGCTGACAAAGATGATTCCTGGAAGGTGCGTCTTCTCCTTCGAAAACTTGGTCCGTCAGAACTGGACAAGTATCGCAACTTCATCCTACCGCAGAACCCGCGTGACCGATCATTCGATGCTACGGTTCAGTCCCTGAGCAAACTTTTTGGGGATCAGCATTCTATTTTCAATACACGTTATCGTTGTTTAAAACTAGTCATGAATGAGTCCGATGACTTCTTGACTCATGTTGGTATTGTCAACCGCGAGTATGAACGGTTCAAACACAGATCCCTTACTGATGACCAATTCAAATCACTCATATTCATATGCAGTCTACAATCACCCAAATTCTCCGACATCAGAACTCGATTGCTTAACCGCCTCGAACAAGACCCAACACTGACACTCGATGCTATCGCTGATGAGTACCAACGCATCACCAACTTACAGTGTGACAACACTTTGGTTCAATCTGGGAGCCACGGTGGTTCCGAAGTTCACGTTGTTCAGCAGCAGAACAAATCTTCTAGATCGAAAACCTTTGGTCGTTCGAATGCCAGTTCTGTTTCTAATCACTCAAAATCAACGCATAAGAAGCCCCCCTCACCATGTTGGCACTGTGGAGACTGGCATTATGTGAAATTTTGTCCATTCAAGCAGCATGTGTGCAATCGCTGTCAGAAAATTGGTCATAAAAGCGGTTTTTGCCAATCAACCCGATTCACTGGCCGGCGAAATTCACAGTCGCAGCGCCGTTATCCCAGAAAGCCGTTTGCTGCATCTAGGAGTTTAGCAGCAGTCTTCCACACCGATGCTTCTACTCGACGCAAATTTCTGACCCTCTCGATCAATGGTCAGCTGGTTCGGTTGCAGTTGGATACTGCATCAGATATCACTATTCTTTCAGAAGAGACTTGGCGAACCTTGGGTCAACCACGCATCAAACCATCGTCGCAGACAGCTGTCAGTGCCTGTGGGGGCCACCTTCGTCTTCGTGGTAAACTTCATTGCTGTGTTTCGTTCAGAGGTACAACCTTCGATGGAACATGCTACATCACCAAGTCTCCTCTAAACCTTCTGGGGTTAGATTGGTTCGAAGAACTTGGTCTTGCCGATCTTCCCATCAGTACTATTTGCAATCAAGTGAAAACTCCTGTGACTACACAACAACATGCTGCAGATCTTCAAAAACAATTCACAAAACTCTTTCAGCCTGGTCTCGGATTTTGTTCCACAGCGGAAGCTATTTTGAGACTGCAACCAGAAGCTACGCCAGTTTTTCGTCCAAAACGCCCAGTCCCATACGCATCTCTTCCTCTGGTTGACGCTGAACTGCAACGGCTGGAAACGGAAGGTGTTCTTGTGCCTGTCTCTTACTCATCATGGGCGGCACCGATTGTGGTTGTAAAGAAAGCCAATGGTTCCATACGCATCTGTGCAGACTTCTCCACAGGACTAAACGCGGTACTACAACAGCATCACTATCCGCTGCCGATTCCAGATGACTTATTTACTATTTTAAATGGTGGGACATACTTCGCTAAGCTAGACCTAGCAGATGCTTACCTTCAAATTCCTGTCGCTCCTGAATCGAGAGAGTTGTTGACAATTAACACTCACCGAGGACTTTTTCAGTATACCCGGTTACCCTTTGGTATCAAAACTGCTCCAGCGATCTTCCAGCAGATTATGGATACTATTCTGGCAGATGTTCCTGGTGTTGCTACCTACCTTGACGATGTCCTCATTGTCGGCTCAACTGCTGATGAATTGTATACCAGAACACACTCAGTTCTTCAACGCCTTCAGGATAATGGTTTTCGCCTTCGTCCAGAGAAATGCAAATTTTTCTTACGTTCCGTTAAATACCTAGGGTTTATTTTCGATGCTTCCGGACGTCATCCTGATCCTCAAAATACTCATGCAATTCAACAAATGCCGGCTCCCACTGATGTCTCCTCACTGCGATCATTTTTGGGGATGGTTAGCTACTATTCAGCTTTTCTCCCAGCATTGCATGACGTACGTTATCCTTTAAATCATCTGCTAGAAAAGAATGCCACTTGGAATTGGTCTTCTCAATGTGAGTCAGCTTTTTCGAAACTTAAAGCCATGCTAAGCTCCAAACTACTCCTAACCCACTACAATCCGAAACTACCCATTGTGGTTGCCGCTGACGCTTCAACACATGGACTGGGTGCTGTACTCTTACATGTTTTTCCCGACGGCTCAGAGAAAGCGGTGGTACATGCTTCCAGAACACTGACACCCGCTGAAAAACGTTACGGCCAAATCGAGAAGGAAGCGTTAGCCATAATTTTTGCTGTCCGGCGATTCCACAAACTAATTTATGGGCGCCGTTTCACATTGCTCACAGACCATAAGCCATTGTTATCAATATTTGGATCAAAGAAGGGCATCCCCGCCCATTCTGCTAATCGTCTTCAACGTTGGGCGTTGGCATTACTGGGGTACGACTTCGACATCCAGTATCGACGTTCCGAAGATTTCGGCCAAGCTGATGCGCTGTCCAGACTTATCAGTAGCCACTCCACCACTGATGATGACACAGTCATAGCTACAATATTAGCAGAAGAGGATCCTGGTGCTACACTCTTAGCGAATGCCATTCGAGCAATGCCTGTTACTGCTGAAGATATTCAAAAAGCTACCAGGGACGACCCGTTTATTCAAGAAGCGATCACGTATGTTCAGAGCCGATGGCCAGTTAAGCAGCTAAGTGGTGATATGAAACATCTAGCGAATCGTCGCAGTGCTCTATGTGTTGTTAACGACTGTCTGATGTTCGGTGACCGTGTAGTAATTCCAACAACCCTACGTCCCAAGGTCCTACGCCAATTTCACTCTGGACACCCAGGGATAAACCGTATGAAATCCATCGCTCTGAGCTATGCATATTGGCCAAACATGGATAGGCACATTGTCGATTTCGTCAGAAGATGTTCACAGTGTCAAACAGCTGCGAAAAATCCCAAGTTACTTTCAGTACCCTGGCCAAAATCAGAAAAACCCTGGTCACGAGTGCACATTGATTTCGCCGGACCCCTAGATGGTACCACATATCTGATACTGGTTGACTCTTTCTCCAGATGGCCGGAGATATTGCCGATTTCGCCACCATCTACAACTCGAACCATCAAACTTCTTAAGCAGATCTTCAGTCAGCATGGTCTTCCAGAAACAATAGTAACAGACAATGGTTCGCAGTTCACATCCAGTCAATTCCAAGAGTTTTGCCTGCAAAATTCGATCAAGCATGTCCGTTCTCCGCCATATCACCCGCAATCTAATGGACAGGCCGAAAGGTTCGTTGACACATTTAAACGAGCCATGTTTAAAGCAAGAGGGGAGGGGACCACATACGACATCATAGAAAAATTCCTTTTCGTGTATCGGACGACCCCACATGACTTATTACCAAACTACAAATCCCCTGCTGAGATGCTCATGGGACGGAAGCTACGAACAGTTCATAGTGCGATGACACCTAAGCGATTGGCCCAGCAAAGACCTCGAATGCAGACGACGCGAATGCCTTATGAAGTTGGTGCGAAAGTGTATGCGCGGGACTACAGACACGGATATGATAGATGGATAGAGGGTGAAGTCACTAAGAAACATGGGAACGTAATGTATGATGTCAGGGTGAGCCGAGATATTTGGACCAGGCACCATAATCAACTAAGGCCAAGGGAAGCTGATAAAAAGGGTGACATTACGAAACGCCTCTCACTCGACTTACTGTTGGATACTTTTCAACTTCCGACAATAACTCCAACAGAGACTACTGAGTCATCTACTCAAGCAGAACATCCTCCAAGTTCAGAGTTGCTATCTAGAAGGTGGTCGGATCGCAAACGTAAACAACCAAAGAAAATTCAGATAAATCCTCGGCTGCATCGCTATTAATTTCTTTTTTTTTTCAGAGGGAGGTGTTAGGATATTCACCAAATATCCTAAGAATACTATTTTTAGAACTGCAATCCTATTGGTCGAATTCTATTGGCCGAAATTATGATCGTTCTTACCGTCAGGGTCAAATACTTCAATGTTATCTCTTATTGGTCATCTGGACGGTCAATGTCATTCAAATGTTCCTTTCTAGTGGTCGTCCTAAATTGTCAATGTCACGGACGTTGATGCTTTTTCTTATTCGACCTTAGTGTATAAATACGCGCTATCTAGAAGACTTAATAATTCCGTTTCCCCTGCCTACTTCTTCTGTTTACGACCCAATAAACATCTTCCTGCCACGGTGTTACGTTCTGATTTCTAGGAGATTTGGGAAAGCTTTTGGGTCGTTTTGTGATATTTGAATTGGACGCCGTTAGGACTGAAGATTTACGTAGCCGCGTTTACAACACAAACATGAAAGAATGAGTAGTGGCTGGGTAAAACTGGAAAGCAAGGCACAGGAAAGAGTTAGTTGGAGAATGTTGGTCGGTGACGTATGCTCCATTAGGTGTAACAGGAGTAGTGTAAGTGTACCAGTCAGTCACTTACAACACAGAACTTCGTACGTAAGTACATAAGTTCATGTTGCCACACCACATTAGCAAAGAAACGCAATTGTTAGTTCAAATCCCATAGTGGTAGAGATAGAAGTATTAGCGGTAATGGAGAAGATTAGGAGTTGAAGATATTATTCAAGAAGTATAACATCGCTCTTCAGGGCAGTCAGTGGTTGGACATTCGGAACACATATCCCAACCACCTCAACTGATGAGGCTTCGATACTTCATCTATTGATTTTCCATCCCTACCTAGTACTCGTTTCCTAACGACAGCATTGCTTACAAGTTAGTCCCAGGATATACGAGCAATGCTTCGAATACATCTATAATCGAATACTAATAATCCACGAATATCCTCAACTCTTACCGGCCATGTTTCACAGCCATTTAGTTAGACGCAGTACTACTGCGCAGTACAGTCGTCCTTTAGTCAGAAAACGGATATCTGGCCTACGCCATAAGTGACGCAGGTTGGCAAAAGCAAATCGAGCCTTCTGTATCCGTGCTGAGATTTTGTGAGTCGCCAGGCCATCAGTGCTGATGAAACTCCCAAGATAAGTGAAGCGGTCGACATGCCCGACTACTTCACTACCTATCAGTGGATCAGGTGCCAATGCAACCCAGTCTTGAAGCGACATTTTGCATTTCGAAGGAGAGAATCGCATCCCGAACATGCTTACATTGTTGCCTAGGGTGGTCAGAAGACTCTGCATTTTGTCAGCGTCTTCACCAAGTAGATCTATGTAATCGGCATATTCTAAGTCAACAAGAGAATCTCCTGGTAGAAGGTCCACCCCTGAAAAGTCAGAAAAAGATCATGTTAACTCTAAAACCATGTTTATGACAATGTTACACAAGAATGGAGAAAGTGGATAGCTCTGACGAACACCACTTGATGTAATTAATTCTGATAACAGTTCGCCATAAGTGGTAGAGTAGAGAGGCTGTATGAGATAAACGTACTTCTTTGGTACACCTTTCAATGACAGACACTACCACAGAACCTCACAATCCACAGAGTCGAATGCCGCTTTAAGATTAAGGAAGACAACTTTTGTCAGACGCCTATATGTGTATCTGTGTTCTGGTACATGTCGTAGTGTGAAGATGTGGTCTATACAGCCACGTCCGGGTCTGAAACCAGTCTGGTTTTCTCTAGTCTGCTCTTCATGAGTTCTAGTTAGGCGTGCGAGCATTACTGAGGCCAATATTTTAGATACTATATTAGCTAGACTGATTTCTTTGTGATTGTCACAAGAGGACTTTTGTCCTTTATTGTAGACTGAGATAATCAGTGATTGAGACCAGTGTATACGTATGCAAAAGTTGCTTACAAAGTGATAAACTATCTGGAAAACTATGCTGTCAGTAATAATCTGGAAATTCATAGTTGATAGAGTCTTTTAAGTCATATTATTTCTGTGAATTATTTGTTCATTTTTCTGGAGTGATGACAGGGCCTTACTGACTAAATGATTAGTGCCCACGTTTTCCAGCTAGCTGATTCATGGTGAGTGAATTTTTAACAAATAACAGAAAGGAAGATTAAAACACATACTAACCTTACAGATTTGATGTTCACCCAACTGTGCAACTACTGAGTATTTAGTGATTAAAATAAGGTAATAACCACGTAGAAATCGTATAACTCCAACGACTCCATAGCATTTTGTAACTAAAACTAATGAACGCTTACTGCTGCCAACAAACAGAGCAGAAGCGGCAGCTTGTTGTAAATCTTTTGGATTAGGAGACATATCGTTGGATGTATTTGAATTCGAAATAGATGAATTTTCGTTGATTTCGGGCAACTGTTCTTGAGACTGACGCTTTGAAAACAATGAACTAAACCGTGACCATTTAGATTTTGATCCCTCAAACTTGTCATTACCATGAGAACTAGTTTGTGAGTGGAAATGCTATGAAAATTAGAATAATGCAGATAGTTACGTAATATTATAATATATAAGTAATATTTAAGACTTAACAGACACAAATAAAGCATTGTGTGCACATTTACCTCCCTATGACTAACGAAACTGATGTCACGAATATACTACACAAACCGTACGAAATACCTCACTTTCCATGATCCTAATGAATGGATATATCTTTTCAGTCAAATAGATCACACCCATTCGTTGGCACGGATGTATGTAAGCTTTCAATGTCATACCTAACATCGGTACAGCAAAAGACGAAATTTGGAAGATTAGCAGAGTGGAATAGATGAAAATAAATGCAACGAAAATATACATCCGACAAACATATTTTAAGAAGAATAATGTAGAACGGAAAATGGGATCTAAGAAAAGCCCCCCAACTCAAGGTTTAAGGGAGAATAAAGAACAAATGCGTCCGCGCAACTGTGACCGATTTCGAACCATGCCACTCAACGTCCCTTAGTTATTATTGATTATGAATAATATGTTGGTGCACACTAGAAAATAAGTGCCTTTCACCAAAGGATAATGGATTAATGTCTTGTTCTGTTTATCGCTTTTTACAACCCAAACGTACACTAGCCTATAAACAATGAGGTAGATGGTAGCTAAGAAAGCATGACATATGTCCTAATCACTTCATTCAGTACAGGTTTATAATCTCATTGATTGATTTTCCTTTTTTACCTAGTAGCTTACTTGGAAACTAGGTATTACTTGCTGGGCAATTCTGTCATATGCAAGCAGCGCTGTAAAGGCATCTACAAGAAAACTACAGCCTAAATATGTCTTCGACTTACGCATAATAAGCTTCACACTCATGGAACACTGTTGTACATTTAAAACACTTATCATATGATTCACATAACCGTAACCACACAAAACAAAAAAGTAAGTCAAAATGAACAGTAAAGAATCCATAGTAATATCAGTATCGACGGTAGTGAGAGAGGCTAGAAAGGCTTTGAGGAAAAATTGAAGATTAGAAGAATTATGAAATAATATTAAAACTCAAAAGCATGAGAGAGATGAAGAATATAGGCATCTGCGTTACCGAAACGTATTTCGATCATCCAAGGTCTCCCTCCAAACATTGGTTATTACTAATGTTATTATTGTTAATAATATTATTATTATTACTGATATCGTTGTTATGCGCATCCTAATCATACAGTCTACATCTACTGACGATCAATCAGTTTATGGACTGATGCCACATCTAGGTTTACTCTCCCAAACTCTAATCTTCCATATTCCTACCATAGACAAAATTCAGGCAGTCAGTCAGTTAAAACGTAGACTTCTACGTATGTCCATCATTGGATGCCGATGTATGGTTAGATGCAAATGACAGCTCTTGCTAGATGGATAGACGTTGAAAAGTGAGACTAAATCAAAACCATCCGAATGACTCGTACGACTGAGCCAAACAATTATCTCGTCTACTATCTATTAGTTATTATGGCATCTTTATATTTAGAATTTGTATTCAAAAGTAGTTTGGCTTATTTTAAACAATCTGAAATCGATGTGTGACTGATTACAAACATAGTTATGTGGTCTAACTCGTGCATGTTTAGGATTTTAGTAATGGACAGAAAAGGAGAGATAATACTCGTTTGCCTAAATCGAAATATGGTAATTAAAATCTGACAGTAGTATATACCACCTAGCGAAACTAAAAAAGGAAATTGCACGACTGTTTGCAAAACTTTGATGCATTCAGTTGTAAATGCCTAGTAAATTTTATGGAAGATATTACAGACTTATGAAACGTACTCGACTAGTTGCCTGGATAACATGCAATAATCGTGCTAATTCTGATTTGGAATAAATATGAGGATCCTCAATTATGTTAAGACGCCATATTCGATCAACTAAAGTTTCTGCTTCAACAGTTGCTTCAGAAGCACTACACTCTTTATCCAACCACAACTGATCTTCCCCCAAAGGAACAGGAGCACGAGCGATCTTGAGAATTCGGAAATAGCGTTCCCCAACATCAGAACCAACAAGGTAAATATGGGAAGGGCTTTCATAAACACTAATACTCTTCATCCAATTTATGTATGGTACTTCCATAGCTAAAAGATACAAAGAGAAGCGATTCTCAATAATGTCGTTAAGGATAAAAAATTTACCAGAAATGAGTAGACAAAAGCTGTAAGGCATTTTAATAACCAACTGGCTAAAAATCTTTACAAGAATCAGAAAGTGAAAATACACTAATCATTAATGTCTTTACACATGACTGGAGTTCCCCTGGTAAACATACTCAAAAGTAGTTTGCTCGACTGAGGTTTTTATGCCCAAGACTAACATGGGATTTCTATATAACTATCACTTTAAGGCTAAATTGAGATCTGATAGGCATGGAGCCATTACCTAAGTCCATCAGTCACCTGCAGCGCATAAGCCGGTACGTGTGTACATGTGTACATGTGATTAAGTTGCTAAACCTCATTAGCACAGCGAGATGAGTTGTCAAAGCAAATCGTGAAACGGTAGAGGTAGTGACGGTATTAGTCCTACTACAAAAGACTAGGTACCGAACATATGGTTTTAAAAAAAAAATAGTGCAATAAAGAAATTTTGAGGAATTTATAAGCTGGGAATTTAGAGGAAGACAAAGAATTGATTCACCTGAGCAACTGCAAACGATTATACGCCATGTCATTCTAAGTCTCTAACTATTGGTGACGATAATTATGCGAACTCCAATCAGATATTCTGTACCTACTAACATGGCTCAGTCCAATTGTCAACGACTTCAGAAAGTTTTCCTATGTCTTGGTTTAGCCACCTCTACTTTTCTTTCAGTCTACTCCTGCGTTAGACAACACCATCTGTCGAGATAGATAGTAATTGGGCATATGTAATACATATCCCAAACATCTCAGATAATGAAGATTTACTATCTGATTAATCGATTTGCCATCCTTACCTAGTACCCTATTCCTGACCCGCGCATTGCTTACCCGATGGTCCCAGAATACGCGAGTAATGCTTCGAAGATATCTGGTCGAATACTAGAGGCCTGAAAACCTTACATCATGATAATCATGTTTTATATTGCATTCACACAGTAAGCCACGCGTTTGGACGTCACCCTACCTAAGTTGGTTTAGGCAGAAGGGTAGTATCACTGAGCTCCCATAGTATGGCTTAAGGCCAAGTACATAAAGTGATTCGTGGCAAATAAGCTATATGCACAACGGGGAAAAATATGTTAGCAAATACACCTGCTTTATAACTTATCAAAGTATAAATGCTTTACCGATATATCTTTAGCCGGGTATTACATTACCGTTTTATTTACCGAACCCTTTAATTAAGCATTATATTGATATGAACTAAAATTCTAATCAGAGATTTAGGAACTTAGGCTCCTGATTAAATGGCGAGGGTCATAAATGATGGGCAAATGATATATATATATATATATAGCTCAAATCAAAATTGTTTACAAATGATTTTCCCGAATCTGAAGAAAATTTGATAGACTTTTTAGTTAAAATCAGGGTGTATATGGAACAAGCATAAAACTTTGTCCTAAGCGGTTGTACTTTTGATGATATTTCTCTATGGAAAGCAATAGAATGGGGTTTGTTCCTCCAGTATTTAAGAAAGACTACACTAAAAAATGTATTGCCTACACTGCTGTATCTAAACTTTTAACACTTAGGTACTCCAACTTATTTATTATCACATCCTCAGTTATGTAGCAGTTTCATGAAACCAGTTAGGAAGGACTTAAAACAATTTTTTCATTGGATACGAATGGAGCAACAGTGCCCAGAGCCTAGTTTATATTTACTCACCAGAACACATTGTTGATGACGTCAACCTATATGATGCTCTAGAATCTTAATCTTCAGTTCAACAGGAGACAGATTAAACGACAGTACACTGTAAATACAATGCAGCCAAACAAGATGTTTAGTGTTATGCGGAGAAAGTGTCATCCATTAACCGATTGCAAGACAATAATACTTTTGTTAATGCTGACACATCAATTGATTGCGATTTGAAGAAACAGATTACAACCTGCAAAAATACCAGGTAACGTTCTATATGCCCAACAATGTAGCAATCGTCAAAACAAAGCTTGGACTGATTACCAAGATAAACAAAAACAGAAAAATTAAGCTTCGCCCACACGCTGATGTGGTATATCTATTTACGGAGCCATTCCCTTCTATTGACAGATATATTTACGCACTCATTAGTAAGCCATGAGCACATACAGATGAGACACTCTTAAGGCCATTGCTTATTGTTGTAAGAGACTGAGAAGTCTATGGTTGTTACAGCGGACATTCAGCTAGTTGGATACCAATATGCTGACAACGGTATATACAACCCTAGTGAGATTCAAACTTGAAAACTGAGTTTAGGCTCCAAGACCCAGTTTGAAAGCCAACTCGGATATCCTGGAAGAAGTACAGAAAGCGGCTTCCCGTGCAATTTTAGGACTCTGAGATTAATCATAACCAGAGCGGCGCAAATGTCAGAACTCTTTACTCCGTCCTGTTGAACATGAAAAAGTGATCTGATGCATAGGATACTAGGAAATGATTTTGGACTTGATACAGGACATATCAGGCGAGCACAAAAGACAAGAACACAGAAAATACCCGTCGAACACCGCTTTTACAGATTTATCAACTTTTGTAACCTATTACCCGAAAACAAGGTGTCATCATCTTCCACTGAGTTGTCCGAGATAAGGATCACTAATATAGGACTAAAACTGGCCTCAAGCTTTATGTCCGTAATGCATGAATCTGAATCGTTTTCTTTAATCATACTGAAGTTACTGACGAATTTTCCTCGAAATTTCCCTAAAGTAATATTTTATTTTTCTAGTTTCTTGGAAAATAGGACACGAAGAAAAGAGCCAGCGAAACATGGAGTTCCTAAATATATTGATGAGTTCCAAGGAAAACAACTGCCAATAGCAAGAAGTCAGATTACAGTAAACTGATGATCTAAACTGGCCAGACTCGATTATAGACTTCCAGCTAATTAATCCTATGGAGATTTCGAACAAGACCATAGTTTGTGGACAAACCAACCACGTTTGAGATGACAGGTTAAGAACTTTATGGCGAAACCTATCTATAAATTTGCTTCTGCATTATATATGACGTCACTTCGCGACAAAAAAGACCAACTCTGATTCCGACCGTAAAGACCTAGCTCTATCACCAACAATCGTTCAAACTACTTCCCAAGGTCACCTGGGCGTTGCTTTAAAGCCGTTTCAGATTACAATCTCATCGAGTGTTAAAGTAATTTGTTTTGGTGTGTAAAGTTAATCCCTGGGGAAAAATTTGTTCCCTAATTATGCAGTCCGTATTTTAAATGTTTACTAGGCACACCCACACGACTTGCGACGTTGGTGTAGTTATCCCAACCTAGACATTTTGAACCTCTAATATCCGACATTCAATATCTTATCCCGGTCTAGCTTAAACCAGCTGATTTCGATTCTAGTTCTTTCGGTACGGTTCCAGGTGTCTGGTGGTGTCAAGGGATATGATTCTAGACACTCGACCGCCTAATTCAAGTCAGTTGACAGTAGTTTGCGAGTTTGTATGTCCCGTGATTTCAACGAATACGTTTATTTCAGGGCAGTATGATTTCTGGATACCAGTAGCTATCACATTAACAGGCTAGAGGTCAGTTAGTTGCTATCTGGTTAATGATAAGGAGAAAGTACCAATCCAATAAGCCAGCAGCGTATAACTTTCAACATGTTATACATAGGTGAGGGTATATTACGCGTTTTCACAGTTGTCTCTAAAACATCGAGTTACCAGTGATTTGCTTTCAAAGAATATATATGTTCGGTCACAAGCCACTGTGAAATGTACGTGGTTTTAACGGTTGTCATTTTGTCGTAAATAAATATAATCAGTTGAACTGCTCTCCTCACCACCGGTTTTTCCTCATGCTACCCACATTTAAGGTTGAATAAGTTGATTTAACGTTAACTGAATATTTATGGTTACAGTTTTTAAAGACTAAGATTTCCAACTTTATCGACCTCGAACACCAATTTCAGAATTAAATATGCCAAGTTATTATTGTCTTGTTATTGATGGCTAAGACAACCTAGGAGCAGACCTTAGTTGGATTCAAAATATGTACTATGACAATATAAGCCCAAAGTCCCCGTTCATTCTGGGTCAACATCGTTAAATAATGCATATTAGTATAGCCAATATTTCCCTCTGATACTACTGGACTTAGAAAAAAATGTGGCATAATCAAATCTGAAGTAAAATTGGATCGCTTTTGCGCAAAGCATTTATTAGTAAGAAATGCCTGAGTAAACTTAGATTGACTTGCAACGATGCACCAAGATGGCAAATTACGAAAAGATTGTTTTATTAGACTGAGTGCAATCTAGGGAACTAAAACCAGAATTATCAAACTTTGTGAAGACATTTTTTTACACAACCATAGAAGTATAAAATTCTTTTAAATATTCATCTTGAGCCAATTCACAGAAGACGTTATTTAATATAAGAAGTAGAAGAAACAATAGGTCAGCAGTGAAGCATATTGTGGTTGAAATGAAATCGATATGCCCATACTTGTGTTGAACGTACAGAAATAACGCTCTAAGAAGTACCGAAAAGAATATAAACCGGCAGCGCATAATACAAATTGAAACAGAATTACCACAACTTATCGTCGTCATACGTCTGCTTGATAAGTGTCAGATTTCGTTAGATGGATAATATATTGTAAATCTGTACTGTCCAGTTCTAAGCCAAAATAAGTGTACTTATAAATAATACGTAAATGGTAAGCCTGTTCTGTTATCTCAGACTTACTATGACGTGACAAATTAATCTATAATGTCTCATGAAGAAACCACATTATTTTCACTGCTGACTTGTGCTATCGTGGCTGTTAGTGGCATGCTTCTTAAAACTAGTAGGAATACATTCGTCTATGAAGGGGACGATATGAGAAGTAAGAGGTCATATAGAATGATTAGCGCAACGTTGATTTCATGCCAATCCAGTGAGATTATCACTCGTCGGAGGATAGAAGGAATACTTCTTTTATCGATAAACTGAAAGATAAATTAAGAAGAAGGGAATAACGACTGATCGAGGTACACGTGCAGTAATTTTGAATCATTCTGGTTCTAAAAATTTAATTACGCAATAGTCAAGGCAAACATCTTAGGACTATGAAAATAAAGGATGATTTGGTAGAAGTCACAATAAAATGCAAGGCTATAACCGCTGGTTAGTAGACTAATGTATAAATTATATATGTGTAGATGATAAAGATCGCTTTGGAAAACAATCAATATATTAATATAGTTGACTATAGCACTATTTTGGCTTTAAATTAGAATTGCAGTTCATACTTACGCTGATATGCTTTCCACGTTTGTCCATTTCTAACTACATCTGTAGTTAGCTAACTAAAGATATATAATTGCGGAGCAGAACTACAACAGTTGCTTCAATCAAGTTGTTCAGTTTAATAAAGCACAGTTCGATTCGGGGAGACTGGCTCAATTTAATTAGTGCCTAGCCATTACTGGATCTAGTGATTATTTTGCAAAATGTAAACTTTAATCTAAAAAACTTCCATTACACGACGACATCAATAATTTCATGAATTTCGAATGAAACTTGTGATAATTATTATAAAATTGATGTGTCCTTAAAGGATAAGAAAATTAGTGATTGAAAACATTATTTGGTCTGAACGTTGAGCTAACGAAACAAGGTTGCTTCTGTTACGCCAAAAATACGTTCGTCTTTTTGGCAAACGAAACGTTTTTGAGTGACTTGTATTATCTACGTAAAAGGAATCGAGCAACAACGTTCTACAGGCTGTCGGACGTCAGCAATCATTAAGGGCACAATAACGAAACCTCCTCACCACCGGTTTTTCCTCATGCTACCCACATTTAAGGTTGAATAAGTTGATTTAACGTTAACTGAATATTTATGGTTACAGTTTTTAAAGACTAAGATTTCCAACTTTATCGACCTCGAACACCAATTTCAGAATTAAATATGCCAAGTTATTATTGTCTTGTTATTGATGGCTAAGACAACCTAGGAGCAGACCTTAGTTGGATTCAAAATATGTACTATGACAATATAAGCCCAAAGTCCCCGTTCATTCTGGGTCAACATCGTTAAATAATGCATATTAGTATAGCCAATATTTCCCTCTGATACTACTGGACTTAGAAAAAAATGTGGCATAATCAAATCTGAAGTAAAATTGGATCGCTTTTGCGCAAAGCATTTATTAGTAAGAAATGCCTGAGTAAACTTAGATTGACTTGCAACGATGCACCAAGATGGCAAATTACGAAAAGATTGTTTTATTAGACTGAGTGCAATCTAGGGAACTAAAACCAGAATTATCAAACTTTGTGAAGACATTTTTTTACACAACCATAGAAGTATAAAATTCTTTTAAATATTCATCTTGAGCCAATTCACAGAAGACGTTATTTAATATAAGAAGTAGAAGAAACAATAGGTCAGCAGTGAAGCATATTGTGGTTGAAATGAAATCGATATGCCCATACTTGTGTTGAACGTACAGAAATAACGCTCTAAGAAGTACCGAAAAGAATATAAACCGGCAGCGCATAATACAAATTGAAACAGAATTACCACAACTTATCGTCGTCATACGTCTGCTTGATAAGTGTCAGATTTCGTTAGATGGATAATATATTGTAAATCTGTACTGTCCAGTTCTAAGCCAAAATAAGTGTACTTATAAATAATACGTAAATGGTAAGCCTGTTCTGTTATCTCAGACTTACTATGACGTGACAAATTAATCTATAATGTCTCATGAAGAAACCACATTATTTTCACTGCTGACTTGTGCTATCGTGGCTGTTAGTGGCATGCTTCTTAAAACTAGTAGGAATACATTCGTCTATGAAGGGGACGATATGAGAAGTAAGAGGTCATATAGAATGATTAGCGCAACGTTGATTTCATGCCAATCCAGTGAGATTATCACTCGTCGGAGGATAGAAGGAATACTTCTTTTATCGATAAACTGAAAGATAAATTAAGAAGAAGGGAATAACGACTGATCGAGGTACACGTGCAGTAATTTTGAATCATTCTGGTTCTAAAAATTTAATTACGCAATAGTCAAGGCAAACATCTTAGGACTATGAAAATAAAGGATGATTTGGTAGAAGTCACAATAAAATGCAAGGCTATAACCGCTGGTTAGTAGACTAATGTATAAATTATATATGTGTAGATGATAAAGATCGCTTTGGAAAACAATCAATATATTAATATAGTTGACTATAGCACTATTTTGGCTTTAAATTAGAATTGCAGTTCATACTTACGCTGATATGCTTTCCACGTTTGTCCATTTCTAACTACATCTGTAGTTAGCTAACTAAAGATATATAATTGCGGAGCAGAACTACAACAGTTGCTTCAATCAAGTTGTTCAGTTTAATAAAGCACAGTTCGATTCGGGGAGACTGGCTCAATTTAATTAGTGCCTAGCCATTACTGGATCTAGTGATTATTTTGCAAAATGTAAACTTTAATCTAAAAAACTTCCATTACACGACGACATCAATAATTTCATGAATTTCGAATGAAACTTGTGATAATTATTATAAAATTGATGTGTCCTTAAAGGATAAGAAAATTAGTGATTGAAAACATTATTTGGTCTGAACGTTGAGCTAACGAAACAAGGTTGCTTCTGTTACGCCAAAAATACGTTCGTCTTTTTGGCAAACGAAACGTTTTTGAGTGACTTGTATTATCTACGTAAAAGGAATCGAGCAACAACGTTCTACAGGCTGTCGGACGTCAGCAATCATTAAGGGCATAATAACGAAACCTTGAATTCTGTTAATAACAAAATCTTAATTGACAACGGCTAGGCAACAAGCAACAGTAGTTCGAATAATAAAATGAGCATTAACCCAAATCAAATACAAATGACTAAGAAACATAAAACATTTTTAAAAGAGCCCGTAGTTCGAACTTTATGCAAAAGATGGTCAAAGATTAATGAAACAATATCACTACTAGAAAGCTGAGAAGGGGTTTTTAAAGTATTCTTTTAGTTACAACCTCAGTATCTCCTAATAGTACGGAACAAAGATTGAGTGAAGAAAGGGAAATGGTAGCACTATGACACCCGAAATGCCATAAATCAGTCAGAGGGCCATTAAACAAGATTCACCATTTTTATTTAATGTTTTTGTGGTGGAGGGTATCTTACTGGTATATAGGGCCGTCTTTGATGAAAAGTGGCGTGTTAGATACTCAGAAAATCTGAAAATTATGTCCTCTGTAGTGAAAGGCAAACTATTTCCATTGAGGGTACTTTTAGACGCACCACGTGTTGCCGAATAAATCCTCCTTACATCTCATGGAACTCGGTTAAACTCTCTTTCGTAATGCGACTTGTGTATGACAAACCATGTTCAGTACTAGCAGCTACCAGAACATTAGTAGACACCCACGAACAAACAGGATGGTGGTTTACGGAGCGCTTGACGTAACGGATGGTAGCTTGGATGAAGCGCACTTATATCATATGCAGCAATGGCTCTGACTGCCACTTACCGTCGGTCTTCAAACCATCACGGCAATCGGCATTTCCCAGCTGCCTCGTATGTCACATCTCATGACAATTAGGTCTTCTTGTTTAATGGCTTGGAACATGAGACACTTGCAAAATTGATCTGAGGAGCTTCACACTTAGTACAGAACGGGAAGTTAGCTCTTAATTCACATAAAATGTGCCAAATTCAACGACAAGCTGAGGTAGGTACCTACAAGTCCATTGTCCTACTCAAGCTTAGAGTCAGCTGATGGCCTAGGAAACATCCAACTCACTCTTTGCTTACTGCTGAGAAAAATAAAATCCCTGCACACAGGAAAGTCCCTGGAGTGCGATAGTATCCGCCCTATAATCTTGAAAACTGTGAAGAAGATCTCAGTTACCGGGTACTTGATATGTTCAGGCATTCACTGGAGTAACACCAACTCCCAACTTAATGAAAACTTGTCACTCTCTATATCTCCAATCTTCACGACATGAGATAGGGAAGATCCAGCCTGTCAAAGACCGGTCTCATATATTCGAACAACGCCCTCCCTAAAGCTAAATAAGATTTTAGGAAAGGCACACCCAATCATTTCATAGCCTGAGGCAGCTGGACGACGTCTTGGAGCCAAAATATAATGGCTCAAATGATATTCCTTGGTTCCGCGGTCTTCGACACATTGATCCATTTACTCAGAATATTGAAGGTTTCACTGCCCAATTCTATCCTAACTCGGAAACTACCTTTCATAGCGTGGTAAATAAGGTACTTGTGAGCCGGCAAGTCTTAACATCAAGATTTTCTCAAAGAACCATTCTAGGTCCACTCTTCTAGGTTGTTAATCGATGACTTGTTAGATAAAATCAACTTGGTGGCACTTATCTATGCAAACGACGCGGAGATCTTGGGCCTATAATGAGGGATGAAAATTTATTTGAGCTTCGAAGGGACTATACAACAACAGAGGAATGATCAATGAACAAAGGGTCAAAACTCGTTCACTTGGAGTGTTGGGTCATGATTACTGTCTCAAGTTACATAAACAACTCACACCCTCACTGAAAGTTCTCCGCCTTATGTCTCTTCAGAGCCTTATCTAGGTCTAATAATCGCAGAAAGTCTTGAAAACACTTCATACTAACTCTTTAATTTATGCGAAGACAACTTGCTGCAACCACCCCACAATCGTTCTTAACTCTCTTCAAAGCATGCGTACAGCCACACCTTGAGCTTCGCAATGTCATCTCACCCACCTTCCTTAGAAGAGACATAGGTCTTCTTGATCGATTGCAGGGGCTAGGTTAAAGAATAAACTTTATGAATGTCGACTCCAACATTAAGGATTATTCCCGCTGGGTTATAAAGAAATCATGGGTGACCTGGTGATGGCATTCAACATGTTATGCACGGTTAATTACCTCACCATGAGCACCTTGCCAAAACACCAGAAATACACTTTTTGAAATAACCTATGTAAATTTGCACATTGAGGAGCGAAAATCCAGATTCTTATCCACTTCTCCACGTCGAGAGTTGTCACAAGTTAGAATGCCCTCCAAGTCGACATCACCAGTGGATGGCTTCAAAAAGATACTTAATAGGCAGTACTCACGGACTATCATTTTCGGTTTGGCCCAGCTATGTATGATAAATGTGTTGAGACATGCTTGTTTTCACCATTGTCACTTTATCAAATTACTGACTTTTATTTCACTTACTACCTCTGTTTCCTCTTCTTTGCTTACACTTCTGTCCCTCCCACACGATCCTTGCTACCAATTAGAGAATGTATGTAATTTATTACCTTATGCTGGAATTTTCATCGAATTTTCTAATTATTCTCTGCATTACGGCTACCTGATTACCTACCTAGTATTGTGGTAGCTTCTGATATCCATTAGCTCTACCGCCTTGATAAAAACGCACTTACTCAAATCACAGGACATATAACTTCATTAAACTGCCCAATGATTAGAATCAGTGAATTTGAGTCGCTAGACTACTATCCATATGGCACTACCTGATACCTGGAATCGTACCGAAAGAGGAAGAACGAGTGCAAACAAATCATTTTGTTTGAAACGTATTCGAAGCCCCATTCTGCCGGCTTCTGGTTCTGGTCATCCGTATATTTTCATATTATGATTGTGTGATTTCGGAGTGTTGCCCATTGCTTTCCCTAATAAACGCAAGTGCCTGCTCAGTCATCAGCTCACCTCTTCTACTGTTCTTCACTTTTCCAGATAACTTCACATGTTGCTCCTCACAACTCCCATAGTACAAGGTACCTTATGATTAAACTCGAACTTAACAAAAGCTGAACTCATAGGTCTATATTATTGAATATTGAAAACTGTGTAATACAATTAGATCGCTACTGCTGGTGCTCGCGTTCTTGTGGGATAGGGTTTTATTTCATACTGAGGTGTAAGTCATTGATAGTTCAATATGTGGAAGCAATTTAATGCTTCGTTCTAAAAATTATTGTTCGTACGCTCGGTTTACAAGTTGATTAGTGTGTAAAGAACTTAAGATCTGGATTGTGGTCCAGGTTTTCACTTACTTAAATATGGATAGGCAGATTATTAGAAGTCGTATATGACTGATGTGAGTTATCATTATTCAGTTGGCTCACTTAATGGCTTGTTTGATGTTTAAAACCCCAGATTATTTCAAAAAGTATGTATTATTAATAAAAAAAACGAGTGAAGAAATATTTTACTCATTGTTATTTTATAGTCTTCGCCAATACCTGGTAAACAGTGCATGGTTATATACACATGTATAGCTGGAATTTATTTTTCTTGAAGCTAATTAAACATAGCCTAAAATAAATGTTTCAATTGTTATCTAGTCTACCTCCACATGTGTATAGTGCTAAATTCAATGTCGCTCCGGTTTTGCGATACCAGAGAACATACGACTGATTTTCCATTCTGAGTCTACATTCGCGTAAAATAACCTCCTACTCATATGAGGTCAACACAAAATTATATGCTCTTGTTCCGAATTTCTCCTATGTTCGCCTTTATCTTTATTATAAAACAAACTCTTCGACACAGTGGACTGGATTTACGAAAGTTAGACATGCTAACAGATATTTACAAACAAGGAGATTAATAACAGTCGGATGCTCATCACATTTTCGTTGTACGTGAACTAGAGCATATAATTTTGTGTTGACCTCATATGAGTAGGAGGTTATTTTACGCAAATTTAGACTTGGAGTAGCCAATTCATCGTAAATTTATTAACATTTCCAATGTAAAGAGATGGCAACAGAAGTTTCACTATTTCCGCATGTTAGTTGACAAAAGAGATACTTTGGTGCATTATCCTCTTGTCCCACCCCATTCCGTAAAAGATTTTCCTCCCAGCTTTTGATTTCCTCTTTAGAATATGTTGATCTTCTGTCTCTTGGAGTGCCTTTGATTTTCAAAGGAACATTTAAATATTGGGTAGTAATTGCCCTGTCATTTAAAGAGCCTACTCTTCGTTAGTTGCCCTAATTTTTTTGTCACGATTCTTTAGTCAATTTTATGGTTTAGTACCTCTGTAAACTTCTTCCATGGATAGTAAAAAATTGGAAATTCGGTCCTCTTATATATTGATATTAAACTTTACAAACGTAGTGTTAAACTGTGTCCAGATTAAAAACTGTATCTACTAGTAATAACCATAATATTGTAACGTCTAAATTGACCTGCTGTTGAAATGCACTCTACAAACGTCCTACTTCAATTAGCACCAGTGCCATAGTGCAATATGTTCAGGTATGCACATTTTTCCATATTTCGCCCATGACCTTAGTGCGAGTTTAATTTTAATCAACCTGAGTTACCACCCGGTGGTTAGTTGATTACCTAAATTACCGACCACCACTGCCTCGTGTACAATTGTAACAGATGTCTAGCTGTTTTATCGGAAATCTTCAACGGATCAAAACCCCAGTATTAGTTTTCTAAATTGACCAGAACAAGTAATTTTAATTCATGTTCATTATGTTTACTCTAAACATTTTCAACCTAACAGATTTTTAATTACGTGTTGTAACAAAACCTGGTAAAAATTCGAAATCTTTGGTTCTAAATTCAGTGTACACATGCACTCTCATCAGTAAAAGTCAAATCATGTTTGCTTGCCGCGAAAGTAACATCGTTAGGTCTATCTCATTAATAAGAAGGTACGCTGGTTCATACTATTCAAGATCTTTTACGACGAAATCAGATGGAAATGACTCATCAGAAAACTGCGTTGGTAAGCTCTGCTTATTCGAAATAAATTATTTCAGTTTCTGATTTTCCACTGCTTACTGAGGCCGTAAATACTAAGAATTTAGAATTGGTATCGAAAATAATTATGGAACAGGTAATGAATACGTATATATTTTTACAAAAATTGTGTCAAAGGATCCTTTTGAAGTTAAACGCATACGAATTCCTAGCCAAAATTCAAAAATTTCTCCCAATCTTATTGCTTCACAGTCTCAGAGGCGAACGATTGGATGCATCTGTAAGTAGACATTTACAGCGACTGCTTTTTAATTTTATTAGGTTCATATTTTCCTTTTGTATCATGTTATATGATATAGTATGCAATCTACAGTTTTAGTTTTCCACTTACCTGTTGCATAGGATTATTTTCAAACAAGATTAGCATTTTTATGAAGTTGGTGGCAAGAAAGCCTTAACAACTGTCTCGTTTTCTGTTTTAATACGCATACTATTTTATTTTTATCTGAAAATTGAATCTCCCTTCTGAAATCAAGTACATATTTATGACTAATCAAAAACCTAAATATTTATCAAGTGTTTTTGTTGATCTTGTCTTTCACGCTCCAAAAATTGATGTATATTCAGTATTGTGAGATGTGGACAATGAAGATTAAAGAGATGGGAAAACTGTGGATATTTGCAAAATCATGTCTTCTAAGTATTGTGATAAGACCTAAAACTGGGTAATAAATTTACTTATGTCTGTTACTCCTAGTGAAACATAGGTTAACGACCAGCATTTTCCAACCAACTCTGTCCTGGGCCTTCCTTTCCACTTTAACCCAATCGTTATTCATTCTTTTCATGTTTGTCTCCAATTCTATTCGCGTTGAGTGTTCTATGCACCTCCAAAACCTTTTCTCAATCTCTTCCTGTGCTGAAATCTGGTTTGTTGTCTCTCACAGGTTATTGCTAATGGTGTCTGGCCGACGGGTGAAAAGTATCTTGCGTTAACAATCTTTAATAAACACCCGTAACTTTTGAATAGTGACTTTCGTAATTTTCCAACTTCCTGCTCCATACATTGGAACTGTGTTGATATTTGTATTGAAAATTGTGACTTGGGTATTGTGTTAGTGGGACATAGATAGATTGAAGCATGACTTCGCTAGCTGCGCGCTGATTGGCTAATTTCCTATCTAACCAGCGCCTGATCGATTCTTGGAGAACAGGGTAGAAAATTCTCGTGTTGTTAGCTGCATGCTGATTGGCTAAATCTAATCCAACCGATCACGTGAATTACTATCCAGAAGCTTCTCATGCAAAGACTATAAAGAAACTAACGTTGTATCTATTTTGCCTTCGCCTTTGGTTTCTTATTTCCATTTAACTTTGCTATTTGGAATATAGTCTTTTCATGTTCCACCGTGTTTTTGATTCTTTGGAACTTATCCAGTGTATTGTGGTCAGAGAATACTAAGCAATAGGAATTAGCCGGGAATTATTCAAGCAAGCATTACAACATGTTGATTAAAAGTTATTTTGAGTTCCAGATGTTCGTCAACTGTAGAAATGTTTCCATTATTTTGCTAATCTGTGTCTTTACACCGGCATCTGATACACCTTGTTTATCAATGATGCAGCCCAGATACATAAAGGTTTCCACATCTTGCTAAGCTTCGCTGTCGAGTTTAATTTGGTCAGTGTATGATCTATTGTATCGGAGGATCTTGCTTTTTCCCTTACGTTAGTTAGACTAGTAAGTGATCATAGTTCTTGGAACTTCTGGAAACTTTTCCTAGCTATATGAAAGATTGTTGGCTATGTGGCAATAAATAACTTTGCTATAAGAACCTGAAAACAATATAGATTAATCCACCTGTTATCTATCTGTTGATGTTTCACATTGTTTTTCGCTTTTTTTTTCTATTCTTCCGCTAATGTTAGTTTTCATTTAATTGGCTTTCCACTTCTATTGATTTTATGCTGCCCAATTGGAAAATGTAGTAACCTGAAGTGATCAACTTTTATGTAGGGCTTCATGTTATTTCCATTTGTTATTTTCAAACTGCATTCATTACTGTGTAACACTCTTAAATGTTTGTTAAAAAACGTATCGATTGTTGCACTTACTCATAGTTAGGTAGTGGTAATTAGTCATAGTAATGTGTCTTAACAGAACAAAGTAAGTAAGAAGCAGCTTTCTCTTTATTTCGAGATTAATACGAGAAACAAACTTGAATAACTACAAACCACTCAGGACTATCGCTGCAAGAGTCAAAACCAATGACACAAACATGATCAATACTCAAATAAAACAAGTTTGTATTCTGCACTGCTAAAGAACTTGTTTCCTTTTAGGTTTTTATGTATATATCTTCATGCATTACAACCTGGTTTCTGCCAAAGATGGTTAAAACATCATAAACATTATTTGTAGTACAACCCGCTGCCCGTATGAAGGTCCTTTATGTTCTCTCAAGAATTAATGTCTTAAGAAACAGACTCATACCAGGAAATATTGACTATTGCTCGATATTCCTTCAAATATAATAGATTTCATTTTTTCCTTTCATAAATGGTGTTTAGATAATATCCGATACCTTATTAACGCTAAATATAACAACGTGTAGAACGAATAGGAGATTTTAACTATCATGATATTGATATACTTTCGACTAGAAAAATAGTGGTCTAAGGTTAATAAACTGATTGTTCTCTTGTATCTAAACGGGCTAGTTCCAAATGATCTATAAGAATACTTAATTATTGTTAATCTCTATTGCTTGAACAAAGTATTCATCAGGTATGACTGGACAACAAAGTGTCTCTGAATTAATTTATAGCCACATTGTTTTAAGAATACTTTATTTCGAACACAGCACAATGGAATTCGGTACCTTTTTAGTCAAGGCATTTTAAGTACTAATCGTCTTGAGTAGTGAAAGAGAATGGCTGAAATCAAATTCACGCTGTTCTCAGTACTTGTATAGTGGACGCTACTCACAAAGTGGCATATAATATTATGCAGTGGAACATCGCTCAGAAGTTGCTACCATAGAGAGGAGTGTCTGGATATCGAAATGCATGGTGCTCCCAGAGTATATTGAAAGCAAAGAGAGATATGTAAGAAGACAGTCAATAACTTGCTTGTATTGCAAAGGAATATCTAAATATTGTGTACATATTTCTTCAAATATCTATATTCCATTTGGTCATGGCTTCTCCGTACGTTACACTTGCACTTAGTACCTACTTACTGGACACTTGAGGGGCCATTATCACTGTGGTAAATTGAAGAAACTCCCACAGGTGTAAGTTAATAGTCACTTCTGAATATTAACACCTTGATGGTTCAGATGAGGCGAATATATATATTCGGTACATTATTTTGTACGTGTATATATTTTGAGGTTTCTTAAGTTATATCTTGACACAAATTTCCTGAACTTCATTGTCACTATTCTTTTTCTTATTAGGTGAACCAGAAGCGGACGCCATCAATTGGCTAGAATTAGAAAAAGGTGATCCAGTTCAATGTTATTGTGGTTACTGGTTCCAATTAGTTAATTATGAAGACTATTTTAACATGACTAATCAATAAAATTGTCCATAGAATTGTTTTTACTTATTAATTAAATGTTACCATCTTCAGTATAGTATTTGTTACGGTCTTCGGATGACTGAAAACCGTACCCTGATATTCTCTATTACCGCTGATACCGCTACAACCTCTATTACCATAGTTATCTGATTAAAGACTCAATCTCTATGCTAAAGTGGTATGGCAACTTGAACTGATGTACGTACGCACAAAGTTCTACTTTGTAGAGCTGACTAACCCTACTATTCTAAGTAGTCTATACTTTCAATGTATTTATTTTTCTGTTGGTCAGAATGCTAAATAGCTTGCCCGTCTTTCATATCTAATCTCCCGAATTCCTCAACTTTGTTTTATCTTAAATTTATTTCGCTGGGTAATACTTCTCGAATCATATCTTTGATCTCTAATCCTTTCCATTATCGCTAAAACTGCTACTACTCTGGGATTTTAACTGACAATTTCATCTCTCTGTGCTAATGTGGTATGGTAGCTTGGACTGATGTACATGCATACCAAGTTCTACATTGTGGCTGACTGCTGACAAGTAATTTTTATATTTACCTAGTACCTATTATATACAAACACTGAGAAAGGATCTTAACAGAGGGAGCTAAATCCACCAAAATAGATGGGTAGTTGCAGCTGTATTTACTTTTCTAAAATTGACAGTGTATTCCTATTCACAGATGGGTCAAATATTTCCTACATGTATTGATATTTTTAGTCTCCATCAGTACCCATTCCGTAAGATTAGAAACAAAGGTAGGAAATAATATTACCTTCAAGGGGGAGCTTAAGGTTAGAAGGAGAAATGAGACCAAAGAATGGGAACCATCGAGTAACGTAAGACTCCAAATATGTTTGGAATATGATAAATCCAAGGATACCTGATTTCACACCATAAAATCCAAATTCTCTAGAAAGTATAACTTGCAGTTTCAGAGTGTGCAACGATGGATCCGATCGATGTCAGAAACGACTGATTCCATAGATTGCATGTTCTCATCCTGCTTCTAGCTGTTGTATAACCTCAAAAGAATACACAGAATACTTCAAAATAGCTCATCGGCTCAGGATCCAAAATAACCACATCTTGGTGTAGGTAAAAAACAGATAATATTGGGATGGATCCCCATCGACTACCAGACCAAACAGTGTTGTAAGAATTCGTAAAGATGGGGATAAACACTGTTGTCTCCTTATCTTGTTTGTCCTTGTTATGGTGACTGCGGTATAGGTGAAAAAGAGATCGTGGCCAAGCGTACAAACTAAGGTGGCCGCCTGTTGCAACTATGGTGTGATCATTTACTCTCAACATACACTGACTTTAAGCATGAGGAAAGATTGCATAGGTTGAAGACTACCAACATCATTACAATAATAAACAGGCACTATTAGGGGAAGGCTCGGTCGAAGACCAGTGTCTAGACTTTAAGTTGGCGCATGTATTTGTCAATATTTGGAAAGAAATGCAACGAGACCGAGGGCGAAGACGTCAAGGTAAGACTAAATAGTTACGAAGCCAACCACGTATGGTGTTTGGCCTGAGATAATCTACAGTCCGCAACATCTGTTAGTAACCTCACCCAAGAGGTCGTGATTACAATGCAAACCTAGTGCACTTGTGCAACCAGTTTATACGAATAATCACCAGCTGTTTTTGACCTTTATTTTCATCCTTGTTTACTTGTTCATTCAGCAACAAGTAATTACTTTTGTTGAGTATTTTGTACATAAATGACAACTTCAGTTTCGTAACATATTCACGTTACCAACGGGCCGAGGGTTTTATCATCAGTTTCGGCTAGCGATCTAGTGAGCAAACTATTTATTCATCTACTTTTATTATTTTACCACACTAATTAGGTATGGCAACTTAAACTGATATGCGTACACACAAAGTTCTATGTTGTTGTCGACTGACTGAACTAGGTCAGCATATAGAAATGGTGCTGTCATGTTTTTTCCAATTACACGGAAACGAACAAAGAGAATAGTGCCTTTAAACCACCAAGTATACGCTTAGTTCGCCTACTAAAAGACGTGCTACATAATTTGCAATTAGCTGAGTACAGTTCAACTACAAAACGGATCTTATACGCGAGACTTATAATCCTGATCAATCTATATATGAAGTGTGCTTTAAGGCTATTTCTGCAGTAACCATCGGAGTACTCTAATTCGCAGTGACAATATACGCATCTCTACTAATAGTGGTGTATACTTCGGATTCGTTGACCAGACACCATCAGCAACAACTTACTGTGGGATAGAACAAACCAGATTCCAGTGGAGGAGGAAATCAGGAAGAAGCGATGGAAGTGGATAGGACACACACTACGAAAAGCACCTAACTGCGTCACAAGGCAAGCCCTCACTTGGAACCCTGAAGGCAAAAGGAAAAGAGGAAGGCCAAGGAACACATTACGCCGAGAAATAGAGAAAGATATGAGAAGAATGAACAAAAATTGAACAGAATTGGAAAGGGAAGCCCAGGACAGAGTTGGTTGGAGAAAACTGACCGGCGGTCTATGCTTCATTGGAGGTAACTTGCGTAAGTAAGTACTATTAGTGGTGTACTGATTATTGTAAGTTTGGAATCGTGTTTTGAAGGAAATAATATCTGCTACAAAATTTGGAAATTATTTAAATAAAAGTATTGTTGTATTTACAAAGTAGTTTATTTTTCGTAAAACGCAGATATCTTGCGCTTTCACAAAATTCGTTGATGAATCATGATAATTAACGATATTGATGAACTTATAATTTCGTAATCATATAATGGTAAACAAAACAGTTTTGTACATTCCGTCGGTTATTAAAGCGATATCAACGTCAATGATAAAACTCCTAATAGAATTAATGGAAAGAATATACAAGATGGTCATCATATTCAAAAACGACAAAACACAAGGTACTATGAAAATTAACAAAAGGAAATATGCACAAATGCTAGGTCGTAGGTCCAACTAAGAACCCTGGGCGCTTGCCAGGCCAAGCCTCTTTGGCGTACTTCTTCTTTTTAGGATAGTTGGCTTCAACTAGACCCATATCTAGTCCAGCATCCTGACCAGCACTTGAAACGCCGTCTAGTTCATTCGAGGTACCCAAAATATCACTTGCACTGAGTCTAGATACACCCCCAGTATTTTTTCCTTCTGAAAATGCATTTCCCAAAGTCCCAGGTCTTGAGTGTGCAAAAGCATGAAGCATTGCTACAGTTGGTGGTAGAGTTGGCTCTTGAGGTTCATTTTCAACATCCGGAGCAAGATTTGGCACAGGTAAGCCAAGCTTAGAAGCCAGACTGTAATGGGGTCCAAATATGTTCTTTACATGCATCAAACTGCTTCCCGTGTTATGAACAGAGTTGTTCCCGTCTGCACTATTTTTCCCAGTCGTTCGGAAAGTTTCAGGTAGGTCTGGGGCTGCAACACCCAAGCTAGCACCTTCGTGACTGCCTTTAGCGCGCTTTAAAAGACAAAAAACTGCATACAATATAGGATATTAATGACTTAAGATTTTAAAGAGTATCTAAAATGAGTCTTTGGACGTTGGTAATACCTAACAAACTCCTATCCAGAAAACAACGCAATATTTACTGCTTAGTGATAGACAGTAATACCATATTTTAGAACCGAACAAGACTTTCATATATGACTATTTCGGCAAGGTAAGTTGACAACCTGATTCTTTTTTCTTGGGGTTGGACAGTCATATTAATCATTAAGAAAATATGGTGAAAAAGGTATATCCTGTTCCAAAGCATAGATTTTACTTTTGTTATTAATTTAGTAGCCTTTATGGTATAAGATTGTTGAAGAAACTCTTAGACATAACTTGCTTTTATAAGCAGATAACACTTATTTTTATAAGAATCCAAAACAAAAGTACATGAATCATTGTCTTATACACAAAGCTGATAAATTAGACTAACTAAAATCGCTACGGAGTTAGGGACAATAAAGCAACTTTATCACAATACTAGAAATCGATACACATAATTACCTTGTTTGGTATGAAAGTCTCCTGTATAAGATTTCGAAATCTCCCAATAGAAGGGTCAACATCTTCAGGATTAATAACTTCATCTGCGTCACTAAAGTGCACATTCTGAAGTGGTCGTTTACGTGCTTTATTAGTAGGAATTGTAGGATTAGAGGCAACATCAACCATGCTACTTATACGCCGGTTGTGGGCTGTATTAAACTCAGTTAAATTGTCTAATTCAACTTCAGATTGAGGGAGATGAGAGTAAAGTAAACCCAAAGAATGTGCGGTTGAATCAGATCCATCGATATTACGGTTTTCTGGACCAATTGTCCCATTACTATCTAATGTTTGCGAGTTCGGATCCGAGGGATTTCCGGAAATACTGTATAAAGGGTTAGGACGTTCGCGGATGATATAAACACGAGTAGATGCACCAAAATGTATTTCAGAGTCGATTGGAACCTGTAAATAAAAACAGTTAACTTATCGACTAAGTAAGTCCAAAAAACAGCTTTAAGATCATAGCAACTTCTATACTCACAGTCAGAAAATGGGGGATAGATTTTAGTGTAACCTGTAGTTATGTCAGTCAGTCAGTGACAACATAGAACTTCGTATGTACATACATCAGTTTAGGTTGTCATGTACGCCTATGAAAACTGGTCTCCATAACAGGAATTTTAGACGATTATATTTGACTATCAACTCTTTTGAAACATTTCTTGCATTCCGTGTTAACATCGTATAGGTGAACTAAATGTTTGGTTACGACTTATCAAGGGACTATGATTAAATAGGCATTAATTCTGAAATACTGCTGCTTTTGGTGTCTTGGACAAATAAGATCTCAACGTAACTCACACAGAACATTTAACGACGCTGCTACTGAGCTAGTCTGTCAGTCGCATTGTAGAACTTATTACGTACATACACCAATTTCAGTTTCCATAACACTTGTATTGAGTGGTAAAAAGATGTCCATTTAGCAGAATGACGATTCGGGGAGAGTTGTATTGGGTTACTATCTATTGCTTCATCAAGCTTTTCTAGGTGAGAATGTAAATAGCTAGCAACCATGTGGCTTCTGATGTTAATACAGCGCAGCATAGGTAAATGTGCTAACTATTCTATACACGTGTTCTATGTTTTTCACAAAAGGGAACTAGCAGAAAGGATCTAACAGTTTTTTCAGAGACTAAAAGGGTATCTCTTAAGCCTTCGATAGTTTGTATTATTTGGTACAAATTATACACTATTCATAAAATGGTTAAAGACCTAGGTGATGAGAATTATAACAGACATTTACAAATAATCTTTCCGTAGATTGAGTACTGTAAGGTGAACTTAAATGATGAAGAAAAGTTGGACCTGTTGAAGCTAGATTATTACAGATTAGAAACGATCTCAATAGGATGATTTATTCGGAAATTTTAAATTTGTTACGAACTATTTTATTCTAAATCGACCAGAACAACCCAAAGGATATGTCAAGAAACAGTGTTTGTAACGATTATAATTTAAGCCATAGGAATAATAGTTGCGAACAGGTTTTCCTGAATCTTGATTCTGTTGCCGAAACCGCTGACAACATTTTCGAGTAAATCATACAAAAAGGGATAATATAGGCTCTTAGCCCGGTGTTATTGATACAATCCAAAATCCAATAGGTTTATAAAACACTCAATTGTAATCAAGGGGTCAACAAATTTAAGTGAAACAAAAAAAACCTGCTGCGGTTTGTGAGGTTCTAGCCTAATTTTCCCAATAAAGGTCCCATGAACACTTCCGAGGTCGATTAGGAATGCCCGACTCAAAAATTTGTGCCATACCAAAACCGCATGCACACGTGAGCAGGATTGATGATCCACAGCAAAGTCGCATAACTGTTTATTTCTACCGAAAAAATAGCAGCTTTTTTCATCTATAATGAGTTTCTATGCTATTTAGCTACAAATAGAATGTGAATTACCTGAATCAGTTTTCCATCTTTCAGTACATCTAGATGCAGACCTGACGGTGGTTTACCTGACCTATATTTCAGAGAAGTAGTGTCAATAGCTTTTTAGTTAGGAAACTTACCAATTAGGTATTTTGAAATTGTTAACTAGTAACTCATTTGGTCTAGAATTATTCATGAGAAAAATCAAACCGTAGCGCTGTAATACATAAGGCCACCCTCACAACAACATACGATTATTGTCAAAATTTCAATATAAATCATTTTGTTTAGAAATACTAACTAGCTCCTTTTTGTATATGATGTAGAGTGATGAGTGCATAAACATTTATCCCGAATAATAGTATGGACTCCCTGGTATAATTTTTATGTCTTTTCTCAAAATGTTTTGTAAAATCTTTACTCAATGACGGGGGAGGTGATCTTACAATAAAATATATAGCAAAGCCTGTTAGCAAATCTGAAATGTGACTGAAAGTTGATTTTTCCTGAACTTCAGTCCTGCAAAACAGCTATCTCTTTCTCGCATCGTCGCAGGAGTTACATTACCTACTGATTTTAACCAGAAAATT